>VXBX01004844.1:227234-500298 GCA_013400415.1 Scytalopus superciliaris | reverse complement strand
AAAAAAAAAAAAATTCTGAATATCACTTTCATTTAAAGATCCTGTTTAGGTCTAAAGTCTTAATTTTAAATGTTGTTAGTGATACTCTTTTCAGCATTGCTAGAAATAATCCTGTTTATTAAAGCTTCTGTTCTTATGCCTGTAAAGGTGGTACTATGACCACCAGAAATTAAACATTCTTAATGTTACATTTTTGCCTGCAACAATGAAGTTAATTTCTTAATTATAGAATATATTTCTCTGAATTAGATCAAATGCTTACACAATTTGGCTTTCATAGTGTCGTATCTGCTGGAGGAAAATTACAGGTGTTTGGGAGTGATTTTCTTTCTCTACTCTTGACATAGAATGATATAAAAAGTCAAGGAGTGAAGGACAAAATTAAGCATTTATTTTCTAACAGATGTTTTTACATTTAATGATTAACTAAATAACATGAACTACTTTTGAACATACATCTAATCGGTCAAGATGACCTTGCCTTGGAGTGAATGGGCTTCAAGGTACATGTTCTGTACCTCCAATCTTTCTTTGTTAAAGCAAAATTAATCTTTCCTTCCAAAATTTTAGCCAAGATTTGCTGTCCATACTGCAGCAAGTGTGATGAAAAGTAGAAAAGGCAAAAAGAAAAAAAAAAAAAGGGAAATTGAGGAACTAAGCAAGATTGAAACCCAGTAGGAGTTCTGCAGATATGTAACTTTGCAGTTAGGCTCTGCAAGTGATCTATCCCTGCATATTTTATATTAGCTCTTTGTAATAGCGTGGCCTCAATTAATCAGTGAACAGCTAGAAAAGCCTTGAAGACATAGAGTTGTTTCTTCAGATGGAGCTGCACTTGTGCATACTCTCAGTCTGTCCGTCACTTTTGGGTTATATTCTCCTCCTTTTGGGCAGGTCTCTTTGAACCAAACGGTATCATGCTACTGCTATTTCCAGCTCTTCTCCTCTCTGATGTGGGTGTGTTTGAAGTTTATATTTTAACACTGAGTGGGTTACAAATTGACCCACACTTTCATTGAACTGCAAAAAACTCTGTTAATATTACATTGTTATGGAGCAGATATGAAAGCTGCCAGTGGAATTAAAATCTACAACATTCAATGATTTTGAGTGTTGATTAATTCTGTTTATCTGATAATGCCTCTGAATTTCAGAGAGAATTATTTCTTCATTTAAACTTGTCTGAAATACCAAGTCTTTATGAATGTTATAACAGATAATTAATGGGAAGAGTCAGCAAGCCATTCATTGTTTTCTTGCTAGTTGAAAGCTTAGCTGCATGAATTGCTATTTTACCACACTTCTACAAATATTAAAAGCTCTTTTTTTTATTTTCTTCCTGGAAAACACATTTTTTCTGATTACATTTTTTTTAATATTATCAAATCCTCTACTACTTTTGTGGTGATTATTAGCAGTAGGCTTTCTTTTGTATGTAAGATAACTCAAATATGTGACCTTTTAGGTGGCAGAAAATGCTTTTCTGGCTGCCTCATGTTGCTTTGAATTAACTTCAAGTTTTTAAATCAAGAACTTGAGGAAGGCTGCCCGTACATAAACTAATCACTGATGAAACTACCATTGATTAGCTGTTGGGCTTTCATTGATTGCACATTTACAGTTCCACAGGAAGATTTCAAACTTTATTTGTGTAGTATTTCTGAACCAAAAAAGAGCATTCTGTGTATTGTATGCATTATGGCATGATTGTCAGATGTAAATCAGGAAGAGGGAGGAAATTTTCTTCCCTTGAAGTGCCAAGAATTTTTATATACTTTGTTCCAGATTTGCTAAAATAAATTTGTTACAACATTCTCTTAAAATGGATGCATCCAATACAGGTCCCCGCTGGGTGTTGCTGTCCCTTCCATCTGGAAGGCAGGTAGAACAAGGTGCAAATATGTGCAGAGGACTATCTGAAGACGTGTCCTTTTCAGGTGAAGTTGTAAAATCACAGAATCATCAAGGTTGGAAGAGACCTTCAAGATCATCCAGTCCAACCATCAACCCAGCACCAGCAATATCACCCTAAACTGTATCCCCCAGAGCCACACCCAGGTGCCTCCTCTCCACTCCCTCCTGTGAGAAGGAGTTTTTCAGAATCTCTTGCTGTCCATAGCGATTTCTTTCATGGATGTGACCTTACCTTTATGTAAACCTTGCCATGGCAGAACTGTAGTACTTCTGTGTTGAGAAAAGCAAGCAGATGACCTTTCATACCATTATTTCCTCAATTATCTAATCAAGGGTAACCTAAGGAGTCCCCTTTCACTCATACCTTCCACATCTGGAGTACAGCTGTTTTTATGTGCACTTTAGAGTCCTGGACATTATTTTCCTTGAGCCTTTGTTTCACTAAATTATTTTGCAGCCTCCCAGCTATTCCCTTGGCTCTTTGTGAACTTATGCTCCAAGAGAAGGACAAGGATTTTCTTTCAGAGGAGTATAAAAGGTTGTCACTAACAAATACCAGATTCATACTGGCTGCTGCCATATGCCAATAGGGAATGGGGTCTCATATCCCACCCTGGACTTGCAAAACTGAACTTAGTTTCTGCCACTTCATTTCAATTTCTTCATTTCCATTACAGAAATTCTGCTGGTTTTTTGAGAAGGAGATTATTCCCGTCCTTTGACTTGTGGGAGTGAGCAGAGCTCTCCAGGATGCCTATAGCTCGGAATTAGATGTTATAGATAGACTGTCTCATTACTGCACTTTCCTAAGGGGACTCAAATATTTTAAGCTCTGTTCTGTTTTAAACACTGTTCTGTTCTGATCCTGTTCTGCTCTGACAAGTGAGCCTTAAAGCTGCCATAGCTGTGCTGACTGCTTGAATTCCAGCCCTTCACTTCTGCAGGCTGCAGTGCTTTGTCAGTATTAGTTGTGTCAGATCCTTCCTGGCTTAGACTGAACTACAGACTGCCCAGAGAATATCAGCTGGGCCAGGCTCTGAGTGTGAGAGCAGCCTCCTGAGAAACACAGGGCACCCCTCACCCCGTCCCAAATCTGGTAATATCTTTCATTGAAGTTCCACCAATGAAGACTCCTGTACCACCACCTTACAAATGTTACAGTAAATTTATTTTTTGTTTTTTCATTTCCTTTCCTTTTCTGCTTTTGCTTTTCAGCAGGTGGCCTGTTCTCAGAGGGTACAGTAACAGAGAGGCTGCAGCTGAACCCATACAAGTTCTGGAATGTAATGGAAGGGGTTTTGGCAATTTGGATGTGCAGGATGTACTGTAGATTTAATTCTGAAGTAAATTCATGACCCTACTATTTGTGGGGATTGTATTCCATGGTAGCTGACTTTGGATATGATTTTTGGTTTTCCTATGATGCGGTGACACATAATCAGCTGTCAGAATAGCAGATGACCTATTTAACAAATGAAAAATCTATGTAATTAACTGTATTGTCACATGTTGCCACATTTAGGTTATTTTGAGATTTCATGTTTAGTGACGTTTATTGATAGAAACACAAGTTCATTGGACTGTTATGTGATGGATTGATAAACAGTGACAAAATGGGATGACACAGGTAGATTAGTCCAGGGAATAGTGAGACACACAGGAGTGAGGAGATACAGCTACAGTTTGTTTGTTTATTTCATTCTAGGAAAAGCAAGATAAACAGTGAAGTTACAAGGAAACAAACAGAGGTGTTGGTTTGCAGAAGCTAAATAAATAATGAACAGCTCCCAGCTGGGTGGATTTTATTATCGAAAGAACAGATCTAACATTATTGGGTTGACTTAAACCCCTTTGTTTCATAATTTATGATAGAACTTTACAGTTAACACTTGTATAAGGAAAAGAGTGGCAGAGATTTATGACTTTCAAACCCACTTAATGTATTTTGGCAAATAGTGTGGAGCAACTATCATTTCAAATAATGAAGATGCTTAAATAAGGTAATAGATTATTCCTGTTATCATGCTAATGCCTATATTTTGCCCAGTAAAGTTGACATGAAATGACAATTTTATCATAATCTTCTTCACAAAATTTTACTGCTGTAATTTGTAACATGGTTATAAACTTGTGACTGGGATAGAAAATAGATGCTGGAAGAAACTTTAAAAATCAAATAGAAGCAAGCCTGTTTGCATATACATAATTATGATCATATTTTACAACCTTTCTTTATTTGAGCATATTGGCTTTGGCAGGTTGTTAATTTTGCTTTTAGAGTATGCAATCAAATGTAAAACCAATGTTTTTATTGAGGCTGTTATAATCTGAATCTGTTACCTGGGGCCAGTGGCTCACATCTTTTCTTCTCAAAGTAGTTACAGCCCAGAGCTGACTTGCTAAATAGTCTGAGAGATTTCTAAATAGAGTCATGATTTTATTAGTAAAATATATGTGGGAGAAAGCTTCAAATTGAGAGATTATACCTTGCCATGTGCACTTATAGAAGAGAGACATTAATTATCTCTCGTAAACTCTCTTTGATTTCTCAAATCTAACAACTTTAAAGCAAAAAGTCTGACATAAACAGTGGTTGCTGCAGTATTTAATTGTTAGTTTCATAAAGTGTGTGGGAGGTAAAGGAAAAATTGGGCAAAAATACATAGAGAGGACATTGTCTTGAATAACTGAATCCTTTGTTTCACTCCTTTCAAAGCATATTTATAGTGCAACCTGCAGTCCATAACAACAAATGGATGAGACAGCATTTGGAATTAATTCTATACTTCTTGTATGTGAAGGAAAAGATTTATGATTAGAAATAAAATAATTACTGTTATATTCTGAATCATGAATGCTTAACCAAGTAACCTGCTTGTATCCAATGATGCTGAAGTACTTAACATATATATTCTTAGTTCTCTCAATCTACAGAGTTCTTTAGCATTCTACGGTACCTAGTGAAGCCAGTTTCAAAGTGATGCCTATTAAAAATAAATGTTAATGTTTCAGGAAAGTGTAGATGTTTAAAGGTGATTCATGGTTTCTTTCTGTAAAAAAATGAGAATTGTGTACTGCAGGACAAGTTCAGGAAGTATGAAAGCACTTTACAAAGGAAAAAGATTGAGTTTAGTGTAAAATATTAAAGCTTTATACTGACAGATCTGTTTTTATTTAAATTTTTATTGAATTTTTTCTTTGAAGTAACAACAAGAGACACGTACTGTTGGCAGATAAACGATGCTGTGCTGAATGAGTGGCTACTTAACCCTAGAACTGTCAGACACCATTATTTTCAATGTCAAGGAGCTGGAAAGCTTCATGCAATGTATTCTGTTCTTCAAATTAAATTGGTCAAATTTCTGTTCTTTTCTACATTTCTATGCCACAGCTACATGTGATACCTAGACTAGCTCAGCAGGGAATGCTGAATTTGGCTCGAGACCTGCTTACAACATGAAGCAAAATTATGCTTCGGGTTATCCTGAAAGCTCAAGCAGCAGAGCCTAAAGCACTGATGTCGTTCTTCTTTTGCTCTAAGTTCTAAAATATCTTAGTATCTGAAGCAGACATGCTCTTGTCCTAATTAATGAAAATAACAATGTAAACATCTCTCAGAGCACAGTCTATGCTTTTATGAAGACAAGACTTTGCAATGTGTTAGATCCTACTTCCATAGATGATATCTGCCTGTTGAAATTAATTTGAGGGCATATCAGTATTTAGTAGAAACGTAATGCATAAGGAAGTTATGACAAAGAGTACTCAGAATTTTTTATGGATTAGGAACATGGGTCCGAAGGATAACTTGGGTTGCAAAGGACCTCAGGATGGAATATATAAGGACAGATACTTCAAAATTCATTGCTGAGATCTTACTGTGTTGGACTGCAGAGATACAAGAGAGATCATTTGTATTCCTTTAGTACTGACAAATATTTCAGGACTAGAATTCAAGTGTGTATCGTGGGAAAGTTCAAGAGGATTAGTCATATTAAAGTCATTTCATACATTCTTTTCACTCACATAAGGCAGGCCTTCCACTCATGTTTTGAAGGGAAGAGTAAACTCAAGAACACAGTCCTTTTACCCTGAAGTTCTATGATTATCTTTTATTTTATCCCTACAATTATCTGATCAAAAGCTCTGCATAAATTCTTGTCTGAAATTCTCACATGTTCTCTCCATTTGCTCACATCCGTCATTTACTTCCAAGAAGAAACTCATGACATCAGTGAGATGATGAGAGAGGGTGAGTTTTAAAATCTACTAAGCCCTTGAGAACTCAAGACAGAGCCATGGAAACTGGCATTTGAGCAAGCCCTGTCAGCTTCATCACCTACTTTTATTCCAGTGGCACAGAGTATTAAAGGCTGAATCTTGATTGCAAACTCATGGGAAGTTTTGTGTTTAATCTGAGAATTATTTTATAATGAAGAATGCTCAGGTAATGAGTGTGATGGGTTGGTAAGAGCGCCAGTGTGTGTATGGTGTGGAAACTGGTAGACAACGACCACAAAAAAGTTCCAAAGCTCAGAAGTGAGTCCCTTTCCATTCTCCATGCCTGACTTGCTCTTTTTTAGAACACAAACAACACTAGTAGGAGAAAACAGTAAGCACTTCAGCCATTTTGCTACTCTGCTTGAGGTGGGGAAGGATTTTCTTTGCTGCGTTTTCAAAAGATCTGATTTATTCCGTAAAATAGTGAAAAGCTCCGCAAACACTGCAAAGACAGAATTGTGGTAGTTGTGTTGTTCCTGAACAGCAGGAAAGGAGAAAACAGGTGCTAAACAGCAACGATTAGCATATGTATACCAACTGATGAGGTGTTAAACATAGTCTCATGCAGAGGTGTCAAAACCCTGGCCAAAGGAACTGTTATAACCTGTTATGTGAAATAATACAGATGATATAAACCACAATGGAACATAAAGAGCTTTCAAACGCCAAATGCCCTGGTCACGATCACAACAACTCATTTACCAGGATATGTGTTTTCAGCAGGTTTGCAGGGTGTGTACACTCAGAACCTATGCATTTCTCAACATGGTTAATGACTAGATAATTTTGTGATGCTTTCAAAACTAATGATTGCTTCATTGTGTGCTGTGCCAGTGTAGCCTTAAAATTTGATCTCATATTTTCTTTTGTCAGTTCTATCATTTACTGTGTGATTTCCACCCCCCCCTTCACTTGCAGTGGAAGCTGGAATGCAAGATTTAGTGTTCTTAGTTTAAATTGTTGTCATGGTCTGCTGCTTTTCACATTCTGAAATTATCAGGTTCTATTAGAGACTGTGCTCTTCTCTTTCATTTTTATGCTATATATTCTTTATGATCATTTAATGAATGCACTTAACAGTAATACATGTGAATCTGATAGTCATGCATCTTTCATGATTTTTTTCCTTCAACTTTTGCTCTCTATTTCATGCCCCAGGCATGGCTTGAACTTTTTTCCTTTCTATTGTCAATATAACCTTCACTATCTCAGCTTTCATTTTATTGTCTTCATGATATCTGAAGGACTTAGACCCCAATTGAAGAGCTTGTTACTTTTGACTATCACTATTTACTTGTTTGTAATATGCAAGTATTTTTTTTTCCTTACAATAAGGTAAAAAGGGTTTATTAAAATAAGATACTGCTTTCATTTTTTGCCTTTCTTTACCCTTCTTTTTTTTTTTCCCCAGTAGTTTTGTGAAAGTGGTACCATTAGAAACTGCAGATACCTGGAGGACAACTCTAGGTGTTATTATGAGACACTATCCTGTGCTGCATTAAACACTCCCTCTTCCCAGCCCTCATCTGACAGTATCCCCTTGCACAAAGGCCAATCTCCCTTAATCACTCATTTTTTACTATTTTTATAGAAATAAATATTTGTAAAAAACATACTTCTGGAGTTAACTGTGAGTCTCTCTTGAAAAATAAACAAATGTCCAAATGTGAAGATCAGTCTCTAAAGTGGCCTTAGCCCCTTTGAACTTGTCTGACCTTGTTTTGTACCCAAGTCAAACCTCCAAGTAGATTCTGGTTTACTTGCTAATCTTATCTTGTATCACGGTGGCTTTGCTGCCAGTGTGACTTCAAAGTGTTTTGAAGATGTTCCCAAAGTAGTATAACATGAGGTGGGATGAAGAATGGACTCCCTGTGAAAACTGTGGGATAGAAGCCAACATTGTACTTTAGTTCATCTATTAATCAAATGCATTATCCAACATATTGTCAATTGTACTCCAATCTTATTATGAAATATTACAATTATGACTGTAGTATATGAGAGTATAATAAAGTTTAGAAGTAGGAATTGTATGCAGCTTAACATAGTTCTATTCCACCCTTACTGGAAAGCAAACATTCTTTATTATATTTTGTGTATTGTGATCAGCCCATTGTAAAGAGACTGATTCTGGTGAGCATGTTCATGTCTCACTGATCTTTAGCCCAGTGACTGAGGCAATGGCACTTGCATTATTTTTCAGTGATGGATTATTCCTGGTTGGCAACAGTTCAAGAAACTTTGAAACACGTGCTCCTCTTTTCCCCATTTGGGTTAGTTCAGCCATAACAAGAAAGCCTTTAAGGAAGGGGTCAGTTGTAGTTCTTCAGTTCTTGCCAGCCTTGAGAGTCAAATTGAGTGAGCTTCACCTGCAGAGAAACGGTGAATTTCACTTAAATTTACACTGAGCCTCAAAATGAAGCTCCTATCTTAGAGCAGTGGGTGGGTTTTTGGAGGGGAGGATGTGAATGAGTACATATGTAAGCTCCTTTTTAAAATTATTTTAATTTTGTAAGATTTTTGCATTTAACAAATGAGCCATTCGTTAACATGAAATTGCCACGTTCCTGGCTGATTTGCCAGGTACTAACTGAGAATTTCAGAACTGAAAGCATATTAGCTTACAGAACCTTTATATAAATCAATTCTTATAAAATTGTTTTAGAAAAATGCTTTCCTGTAGATTCAAAATTAATTGCCGGCTTCCAATTAATTAGATTTCTGAAAATATGGTGAGGTGCGCAAATTGTGCTGTACTGTATCATTTGAAGGCTGTGTGATGTAACTGTTAAGTGTTGTGTGAANTTTGTTCTTCTTTTTGTCTAGGTTGTTAGTAAACAATATGGATGAAGATCAGAGTTAGCACATTTCCAACATGGCATTGAAACCTTACTCATGAAATGGGTCTGGGTTTTTGGAAAGGGAAGGAGCACCAGATGGTCTTCATTAGTGACCACTCAGATAATAGCAAGCCACTCATTGCCAGTAGGTCTTGAGACATTAAATAATAAATCTTCCTTCTTACAGTGTAATTAAGTGTTAAAATGTTAAGTGAGGTCTCATTGGATGCTTTAGATGAGATTTAGAACACAAGTAGAAGGGCTGGTATGATTTCTGTTAGTGCATGAAACCTTGAGTGGTAGGTGGCTGAGGGGGAGCTTTGAGGCACCTTACAGAGGGTGTGGCAGAAGATGAAATAAAGGTGATTTCCCTCCCCTGTGCTAATAGTGCTTTGGGATCCTCCTATACAGCAAAAAACAGGCTGTAGGAGTGAAGCCCTTAATGCCCCTTGTAAGGGAATCTGTCAGTAAGAGCTTCTGTAGCATTTCTTTGTGCAAGGTTTAATATCTAATTTTTCCAATAATAGGTCATTTTGTTCCCGCAAATGATAACCACAACGTTCATTTTCTCTTTTCTGATTGTGTTAGAGATGCGAGGCAAACTTCCCAACAAATGTAACTGACTAATGTTCAAAATCTGGTGTGAGGGAGTTGAATTTTCATAGCTTAATTAGCGTCAGCAGGTTGCCAATTAATTAATGGAATTCTTTTGTGCTATCTCCAGCTGTATTTAATTAGACTGGTTATAGAGGAGAGCAGGGTATTGTCTGAACATAGCTAGGTGATGAAGCTTTTTTCAAAAATTGTGCTTTGCACCTTGTTAAAGACTTTTTTTTTTCCTTTCAAATTCTAAGTTCTTCACATTCTGCAAAGGAGGACAGTGTGTTCTGTCAGCAACTAAGTGGTTAGCAAGGTTATTAGCTTTATGATATGACATGGAAGCATTTCTGGATTACAGTGTTTTAGATAAACCTTTGAAGTTCATGAGGGAAAAAAACCCCAACAAACTAAACTGTGATTAATTAAAAATGTATTTGTAAGATCCAAGCTGGATGCTGGTATAATCCAACCTAATGATATGGCATTTTAGAAGAGGACTGTATTAAATCACAATTGGGAAGACCAGATCTTTATTTACTTTGTTAATTTAAAAGACTTAAAATAATCTAAAAGTAATGAGCTGTGAGTAAAAATTTTGCACAACTCAAGACTTGTTGGAAGCATCTGAATATATATGTTGTTGGATTTATAGAAACAGAATTTGTATCTTATGAAGGTGAACTTTAAGTATTCCTACATAGTTCATAGTTGGTTTTCTAGCTCCTCCCAACATACATATATTAAAAAAGATTTCAAACATCAGCAAAAGGCATCATTGTGTCAAAATTCAGTCCTTGAGAGCCATTTTCAAGAGTAAGAGCACTTACCTCCATTTTTATCAAAAAGTGATAAATAAAATAGGTGTGAGTAAAAATACAACTCTTTATTTACAGAAAATTAAGTTTAAGGTGTAGCTTTATTTCCTTTCCCAGACTTAACTGTGCATCACCACCCTCTGAACTGTGATCTAGGAGTAATTTATCCAGCTGACTGCTCCAGAAGCAAGGCTGAGCTCTTAATTTGATGATCATGACATAAACAGTCTCAGACCAGGATTCAGATATCACATATAGATTGTCTGAACACAAGTCTACCTGTGACTAGTTACACATACATGAAGAGATGTCAGACCAGAGTGGCTTTAAATGGTTTTGTTAAACTGTTCAATCTGTATTTAGGAAAAAGTGCCACTCCATTGTAGAAAGTGCCTTTACATACTTATGTGCAGAATTATAGCTAAACATTATTGTTTAAAAAGATGTGCACAGCTGGGATCAGCTATTTACTTTCTGTGCAATTTGTGATGAACTTATCAGTTTATCATAGAGTTCCTTGGGCATCTCTGTCCAGGTGCACTCAAAATGCAGTCACTGCAAATTATATACTTAGCTTGACAAAGTCTCCTTCCTTCTGTACCAGCATAAGAGCTCCAACTAACTAGAAAATTCAGTCCACTGATTTTTTAAAATTAAACAATACAAGCATTTAAGATATTATTTCTATCTCTTAGCAGGGAAGAGTACTGGAAGGAAAACGCTGCATGACTGAATCCAGTTTCCTGCTGGTGCAGTCAGGCATAGGAAAGGGGTTATAAAATAAATTGATCAAGCTACATCTCAAAGGCAGTTAGGAGCTTTGTGTTGACTATGCAGCTTCAGAATGCCGGAATGCTGCTCCAGAACAACACAGCCCAAGGAACTTTTGTTTCATTTCTATTTATTTGTATACTCATAGACATTCATTTATCTTGCTGCATTCAACAGGATCATTCCAGTTGTTACTTTATGGTATCCCAGAAAAGCTGCTTCTCATTTAAAAGCTTCATTTTTAAGCCTCTTTAATACCTCTTTCCTTCTGTGTTGAAAACTGTGATGGAGCAATGTGCATTAGTGGCTGAAACAGAAGGGTATGTTTTAATTCCTCCTTCTTGTGCACTACTACAATTGCTGCCAGAGTTCCCTCTCAACAAGGTCAATATACAGAGCCTCTAAAAGCTATTGTTTTCAATTAGGTAATAAAATCATTGCTTTTGGACTTAATTCAAGAGCTATGTGTATGTAAAAGAAACAAAACTTTCAGGCAATGTTCATCACTATTTATATAACACTGGCAGTTCTTCATTTGCAAAAGGTGGTGTGATCACAGGTAAGGTGATGCATCTCTGCTGACTGCAACTGAATTGATCTTGCTTAGGCCAGCACTTCATTTGGCTTTCTGCTGCAAAGGTCTATGAACAGAGTAGAGTGCTAATAATGTATCCACTAAATCTGTTCTTTATAGTTCAGTGAGGAGGTAGTTGACTATTTTATTGTGAGAAAGACCTATCCTTAAAAGTTAAAGGGGCAGTGACAGCTTTTAGGCCTAACATTTAAGTAATATCCACCTCTTGACATTTATTTGTTTCACATGATAACTTTATATGATCTAGAAATAAAGGCTTTTTAGTATATGCCTAGTTTCATATAAATATACATATATAGAGAGAGAGGAGTGACTAATCCAAGTACACATTTTGTTCTCATTTTAAAATAGGGTTGAATCTCAAAAGCTGTATGGACTTCTAGAAACCTGGTTGGGTTCCTTTTAGAAAGTTTTAGAGCAGAATTACTCAGCGCTATCTGTGGCTGATGCTGCCCTTTTTAGAGTGACTGTGACGTTATGTCAGATCTCAATAATTATGGTGGTTGTTTTATATTTATTATTACATCATGGTATGCTATTTTAGTTTCTGTGTTTGGGAATCAAGCAGAAAAACTGAAGTAGGGAGGAGCCAAACTGAAGTATTCTGGGCAAGCCAAAGTTTTTTTCCAAAATAAGGAAAGACAAAAAAATCTGTAAGGTACAAGTCTGTTCATGCTACTGTTGTGGAGAGCTGCTTGGACATACAAGGAGACTAAATGACTTCCCAGATGTGCACTGCTTTCCTCAGGTATTTGCATGTTCTATTGTAGTTGTCCTACCTAGAGTAGTGAAATAAGAGGACATTATTCCCCTCTTAATCTTCCTAAACACTGATATTTTGTCTTCTTCATGAAGTAGCAACATAGTAATATAAACTTGAACAACTCATCCGTAGTGTTCTTAAAGAGGTTCTATGAAATTTTGTCAGATAAGGGAAAAAGTGGTCATTGTTGTGTTTAATATACAAAACTGAAAATTCAGTAACTTGTCTTTTTAGAAATGGGGGAAAAACACTTCCATTTACTGTTAGAAAATTCTCAAAATTAGATTAAACTGATATTGTATGTGCAGGTCTATTATGAGCTACAGCTATATCATGGGTGGCAGAGTTTCAAACCAAAAGTGGAAACAAATGATCCTTCTCCCTACAGTCTTTATACACGTTGGTGACAACTGTGCAATAAATTGCATTTTTTATGATAAACTGTTGTTTCCTCTGTGTGTCCTGGATACGTGGTGTGCAAAACTACAAATAATAAAAAAAATAAAAATTGAGTGTTGCCAAATAACAACTTCTGCTTTTTGTCACAGGGACTGTTTGGGCTTTTAGGCCCAGACCTGTCACGTTTCTATTTTCTTCTACCTGATGAGATTCAGGGTGTCAGAGTTTGCAAATAAACAAAAAGAAACCATATAGAAAAGACTACTTATTGAAGAAAGCAGATCAAGAGAATCACACCTTTAGTCTGACTAAAAAACCCATGAGAGGCATTTTACATTAGCATTAAGGAAATTAACTATTTACAAATACAGAAGGTTGCAGTTCTATCATCTGCACTGGAGTAGTAGGAAAAAAAGAACAGTAAAAGTGCTTCACCCTGTTTCTAAAATGCTGTTTGGCAAAGAGTGCTAGTTGGAGTAAAGCTGTTGAGATATGCAATTTCCCTGTTTTTTTTTTTTTTGTATTTTACCCCAACTGTTTCACTAGTGTTCAGTCTACTGCTCAGTGACTCTATGGAGGAGAAGTGGGGGATGAGTTTCTCTGAATGTCCCCAGGCAGGAAGAACTGAACAAGGTGCGTCTGTCTGTTCCAGGCCTTTTCTGGCCAGTATGCTGCCCAGCACCTAATTTGCTTCTCTAATTTTAAGTTTCTCATGGTCCCCTTGCTTCTCTGGGCTCTTCAGCATCCTCCAAGTTTCCTCTCAAAGGTTTTCATGCTCTTCATACATCCTTCCTCACTTGTACCTCCGCTGCTTCTGTCCCCTGTGGAGATCAGCTTGTCAGCAACGAGGTGGCATGTGGGGATTTTTAATGGTACATTTTCATGTGCAGGTGTTTCAGATGATAATTCTGCTCTTTCAGTGGCTTGTGAATGGAGACACATAACTTTTAATAGAGCCTTTAGCAAGTTTTGACTGGTAACAGGGTTATGAGATGGATGAATTGCTTCTGAGCTTGAGTAAACAGGTGCCTTTCATATTTTTGGCATCTGGTTCTCCAGCTTGGAGCCAAACTGCTGCAGACCCATCTATCTGGAAACAGGGAATATGCAGGGAAGTAATAAATAGGACAGTGTTTGATCTAACCATAAGTTTTATGGGTTTTTCATGAGTCATTAATATCTTGGTTCTGAAGCTCATGTGCTTAATTATATGTACATATATATAAGTTTATATGNCATCCCTGAGATACACAGAAGTTTGCATCTTTTCCTAAGTCTCAAAAAAAAAAAAAAAAAAAAAAAAAAAAAAAAGAAGGAGGTTTATATGATGTATATAATTTGGGATCATCTGAAGTGACACAGACATGTCTTTGGTCTTTATATAGATTCGCCCACCTTGCAGAGCTGGAGTGGAGGGTTGAAATATTGAGGGGGTGCACCTTTGGGAGTATTTGCTTTTAGTTTCTTTAATAAACCCTTTCAACTTACAAGACAGGTTGCGAAGGTTATTCAACGAAAATGTTGGTCCTGATTTGTGGCTGCTGACTAAGTAGATTTCTGTCTGTGTATTGAAGTTTCCATTAGTGTCAAATTTTTAAATTTAAATTTTATAGCCTGCATAATTTGTTCCTTGGAATTGCATTCAGTTCATTGTAATAAATAAACTCACAGGAAAATAACTTTGCTTTTCCACAGATCACAGATTATTGAATTGATGCTTTAACATGGAAATTTAGCATTTAAGATGTATGTTATTACTGTCATTTTTGCTTTAAAGGAGCTTCTCTTAAAGTACTTTCACTTTAAAACTGCCTAAGTGCTTTACACTACACAAAATAAGGCAAATCTAACTTTGAACTATTGAACAGCAGGACAAAAGCTGCCTGTTAATAGACCAAGAAAATGACTGGGAGAAAAATGGAGCAGCTGAGTTTAGAGAAACTTGTACTTTTTTCTTAATGAGCAGTTTAACTGCCAATTGATTGGTCATTCAGCATTACAGTAAATGGTCAATGAAATATATAATGATGCAAGACTGCACTTTAACAAGACTGAATCTTGAGGCAATCAGGAATGCTTAAGGCAGAAAAATACATACAGAGCAAATTTCTTTCTGTGCTTAATTTAAAAAAAAGGGGGGGGGGAAAGAAGAAAAGAGCAATAACAGCCATTCAGGCAGCTAATCGATGGTATTCCTTATTGTGTGTGGTGGCACACTTGCTCACAAAATTTCTATTTTGTGCTTTTGTCTTTTGATTTTTTATTTCATGCTGTAGGATTTTTTACTGTTAATTTTAGTTACACTTGGCTGCTGGAGAATGGTCGTGTTTTTAAAGTCTGGAGATCACAAATCTCTACTTACTTGCTTAATTTTAGACCTGGGAGTTTGAGTCAGCTACTCAAATGGATGAAACTGAGACTATTGGTCTAAGTTGCAATATTAATTCATACACTAACACATAGGTGGGCTAAGACTGAATGTAGAGAGAATTTCTATTTTTAGAAATTAGAAAATATAAATATTTTAGTGCTCAGAAGGATAACTTAGATCTTAATCTAGTAAAAATCAGAGCACATCACTGTCTTACGTCTCAGCAAAACTGTGTTATCAAACAGTCCTTTGGTGACATTTGCTACTGTGAATGAGAAATAAAAGTAGAACAAACAGGGTTTTTTTCTTCTTTTCTTTGCATGGGGTGTGAAATGTACCATTGTAGGCAGCTGTCGGTGTGAATGGGTTAACATTTACCTAATTTATAATGTGTGGAAATAGACACCTATCAGCAGGGCTGGAATGGAAAGAGAACAGTCTTTCCAAGGGCACATTCAGGTGATGTTTATCCCTCTTCCCTGATTCAGGTCCTCTGGCACTGAATACACTGTTTGGAGGATTGTTAAATATTTGACTTCTACGTTGTGACCTCCTCTTTCAAGAGAGAAGGGAAATAGAAAGGCTCAGTTTGACACCTCTCGAGAGATCAGGCGGAGTAATGGGCAGCGCTTGCCTTTTTTGATCCCCAAGTTAAAGAAGAAACTTTTTCCCCCCAATAACTCACAGCGAATGAAATTGTTATTCTCCACAGTGTGACCTGACGATCCTGGGAGGCTGAGAAAGCCATAGCATATATATAAAACAGCTTTTGACAAAAGACAGGTGAGTGACTCTGATGTATCTTCCACTGACAATTTTCACCTTCAGAAAAACTCGGATTTCTGCCTAATGTCTACTTATTTCTGGGCAGACTTTCCAATGGGCTTGGAAGGATGAGAGAAGTTCTGCCTCTCTCCACTCTCATGTGAGCACTGCCCATGAACAGCCCAACAGTGTCTTACAGCAGGTGCAAATAATGAATTTAATATTCAGGTCTTCTGCAAAATGTACAGAGGAGTTTGGAAATTGCAGTATTAAACAAACTAATTATGATAGCATTAAAAGCTCTCTTCTGCATGCACAACTTTAATTAAATTTGATTTTGTACCTAACAGAACTGTCTCTGTGCTTTGTAAAAAGTAGTAGTTCTGGTATTGATTAAGACTGAATGTGATTAACATCAATTATTGATTAAACTTCTCCATATCTTCATATAGCATCAAAGAGAGATTTATTGATGAACTCTGAAAGGTCTCACAACTGCAGTTATTACGCTGTAATTCCTTCTGACTATCGCTTAAGTAGAGCATTCATGACGTATCTTTATTCCTCTGAAAATTGAATATAAACTCCATCTACTAAACATTATCAGCTCAGGCACTTTAAATATTCTTGAAATATCTATCTTTATTGAAGCATGAGTTTGTGTTATAGGGTTTTGTTTGGAATTTTTTTAGGGGTGAAAGAGGAGGGAAATGAAGCAATGTAGACACTAGATTGGGACACTAACCTGAGACACAGGAGGATGCAGTTTTGATTACATGTCTGGAATAGAAAATTCAGCAGCATTTTAGGCAGTCTTGTTAGCAACTGGCCTTGAATATATTCTCTTGTTTTTTTAGCACCTTGCTGGTGTTAAGAAAACAAGACAGAACTGGAAAATGCTTTGCCTTTGACAAATCATCATAGTGCAGCAAAAAAGAAAAAAAATTACTGTATGAATAAATAATTCTTGAGTGGGAAAAATACTATAAAATTGATCTCCTGGACGTTTGGGAATTAGAATGATTGTTACATTGGATTGTTAATTATGGAAGTCTATTGCAGAATTCTGTCTTCAAATAAATTTTCATCACTTGTAATTTTTCAAGGGACTGAAACAGCAATTTGTGACCTTTTCAGATGAATTGATCCACTTATTTATCATCTATGCCTTGTGTTCAGTAAACATTGAAATGATGTCTTCTGAATTAAATAAAGAACAATAACTCTGTTAAATAAAGGATGATGTAACAGTGAGGTGTAGAGCATGTTGGTTTAGAAGGGTGACAGTGTGAGCAAGGCAGCTTCAGGCACTTGGCTCCAGATGAGAGTTCCAGATCCAAACAAGAGGACATGGATAATGCTAAGGCAGCAGCTCAGGGGGAAAGAAACACCCCTTTTCTTACTGTGTCTTGCTGGCTGTAATGGTTAGGCAATTTTGGGCTCGTATTCCTGGCCCTTCCTATGCTTTGAATAGGGAACTCATTACCCAAATTGCTGAAATTCTGAAAGATGAATGTTTTCACCAAATGGGAACAAACCTACAACTAGGAATTTTTCATTGTTTTCCAAGTGTATTAATTTTCCCACCCTTTAGATGGAAAAAAGGTTGGCTTATTTGATTTTTCTTCTGAAAAGCCATAGAGATAGAGAAAGAAGAAAGCAATAATCAGCATCATGTAAAGCAGGATGGTTATAATTTTTTACAGTATCAAGATAATGAAATACTTCTTTGGGAACAAGTGTATCAGTACTGGTAAAATGTCATGTACTTGTTAACACCATGGCAGGTCACCATACTGTTGTAGCTACTGAGCTGGGGTATTATTTTAATTTGTTTTTTCCCACTGATCTGCATGATCAATTTGCAAAAGATGCCAGAGAACATGTGGTTTTGACATTAAAACAGACTCCCTATGCAGCACAATTTAAATTGGGGTTAATGCCAGTGTAGACATGGAATTTTGCAACAGCTCATGGACAAGCACAGCTGGACACTGAATACTTGAAATCAGTTATTCTGTATTTATATTTAAGGTACACAGAGAAAAGTGTAGACATATGTGATTTGGCCAACCTGGGTCATTGAGTTCTAAACTGAGGCATTCAGAAGGTGAGTTATTTGTGCACTGTATATTCTCCTGCTTTTTGCCTCCATTCCATAGGAAGTGATTGATGTGCAGAACTCACATAGAAGAACAATGTTTGCCTTTACTTTGGGTTCATCTTTGGAAATTGAATAGCAACCCTATATTCAGTTCTCCACATCCACATCAGCCCAGGCTGTAGCAAATTCCTTCTTCTGTGTGTCTTTAATTTCTATGATGCACAATGAAATTTTTATTTTTTGTGTTCCTGTTTTTCTGGGGGTTTTGGTCATGTTATTTCAGAAGATGTTAAACAGGTGTGTTGTAGGGCTCGTAGTACCTCTCAGGTTCAAAGTGTGTTTCTGAATCTGACTTTGTAATATCAAGGGCAAGATTCTTTGCATGAAATTTCTGGACAATTATTTTATATTTCTATAATTGGTTTTAACAATTCTCTAAACAGAACTGTAAAAAAAGAGTGGTTTTGGGTTTTTTTTTTTTTTTTTTTTTTTGTTTTTTTTTTTTTTTTACCAATTCTTTTTCTCTTAAATCTTATTCAAGTTGCAATAAAGAATGATGGTTTACTTCCCAGCATTTCTGACTTTATTTTTTATTTCAACATTGCAGCATTAGCCATGTTACTGCAGTGGAGTCATTCTCTAACTTATTTTGGAGCATTCTGGAGACTGAAGAAAGAGATCCTTTCATAGTAATAACATGTATGTATATATACATAAAGGGCTGAAAGTGAATTCTTTTTCCTGATGCATTTTCATGTATGTTTAAAGCAAATTTTATACTTTGAACTGAAGGTACCTTGACAGAAAAGATGTATTGAACATTGATCAATTCTGTTTCTGGTTTCTTTGTTGCCTACAGCTTTCCCTTGTTAATGTAGAACTTAACTTTTGATTATCTATGTAATTAATGAATGGAGGATGTCAAGTCATTTCCTGAACTGAGACACCCAAAGAGAGGATTTCTTAATAAGAAGAATTTCTTAAATTATGTGGCCACTATTTATAAGTAGAGATAGAAGTGCAGATGAGAATATAGGAGATGAAGAGTTCCTTGTAAGGGAATAGCTATAAATAATGAGATAACACTATGATGGCTTAAAGGATTACTATGTTAATCTATGTCCCTCTGAGACAGGATTTTTAAATCTCCCAAGGTAAGCAGTGTTATATCTGATATGGACACTTTGCAAGAATACCAGAAAAAGTACCACATTCAGGCAATAGCATGTTCTCAGCTGCAATGTGCAAAGAGTAAAAGCTCTGGGCACTCTGGGTAGCTGGAAAAACCACAAGATCAAATGTATGTGCAAGGTAAGGTAAAATGCATCAGTTCACTCTTGGAAGAGCCTTGTGAGCAGTGCTACGTGCCTACAGGTATTCCAGCAGGGAATACTGGCAGTCTGCAAATCCACAAGCAGGATGTGACAGATTTAAACAGAAATGTAAAGCATTTTCTCTTAAAAAAAACACCCTTGTGTGAGGTGGAAAGTATGAACGTCTCAAATATTTTAACTGTTAAAGGCTCTAGGGAACAGATGTTCATAGGCAGGCTTTTTGTGTATCAATGAATGATTCAGATAAAGGAAAACCAGAGTGGACAGGTTTAGCTTGGAGACTTGAAAATAATTATATTCCAACCATTCTTAAGAAGGAACATACAGAGTGTATTAACAATGGATCATGACATAGATTCTGGCACTTAGATGTAACTGTTCATGTAAATTACCAGAAGCAGGTTTTGTGATCCTCTAAGTTTTGTATAGTCATTCACAGCTCATTAAACCTTCACCAGTGCTGTCATTCACTAAATGCAAAGGTAGCATGGGAACTGCATAATTGAAGTGTTTTAGTCAGACTTCTGTAGCAAAATTTCTAAACAGTAACCACTTCACCTGGACCTCATTGTGGTTTTGTGGAATGAGAGTTAGTGCTGATAATGAAAAAGATGCATCCTACTGGGCACCAGAAGTCTGGGCCCTTTACTGAACTTTGTAGATCTTCCCAATGTTTAAGCCTTTGATGTCAAGGCATTCTCGTTACTGAAGCAAGCAGTGGTCCTGCTAATGCTTAGATTAGTATCATAGTATAATATCATAATATAATGATATTGTTGTCATCTGGCAGTAAAGTTAAAAGCAGGTGGGCCACTTATTGAAATACTGATAACATTCGAGCACATGCTGAAATACAGTGCTGAGTTTATATTAATGAACTATTTTATTTAGATATCAGAAAAAACAACCAATATTTAGGTAATTTATTTTGTATCAAGATCTAGAAAACGCCTTTATATATGTGACTGACTGTCCTGTCTCCCTCACTGGAGAGCCTGTCCCATCCAACACACATGCTCTTCCTGACCTGCAATGTCCCACTGTCCACTGACAGGCCATGGCATGATCGCCTTAAGGTGATTGTGCAGCCACAAGATCAGGCTCTTGAAAACAGGAGTTAGGGGATTTTGAAAGATAAATCCTTA
Organism: Scytalopus superciliaris; assembly: GCA_013400415.1. Lineage (NCBI taxonomy): Eukaryota > Metazoa > Chordata > Aves > Passeriformes > Rhinocryptidae > Scytalopus > Scytalopus superciliaris. Next base: position 479,601 of record VXBX01004844.1, on the reverse strand, counting down.
TCCCTAATGTATTCTGCATCTATCCCTTTGCTCCTCATGTTATTTGGGATATGTGTATCCCAAAATACTTTATCAGGTTTGCAACCAGCATTTTCTAAAGAGTTTGTGGTGCTTCAAGAAAGCAGGACACGCTGCAGTAGTGCTGATCTTTGTTTTAGTCCCACATTTTAGTGCTAATTATAAAATGCTTTTTGCCTAATTCAAAGCAGGTTTTTATATGTGAGAATGTTCTTGTTTTCCATTGCTACTGAATGCAGTCCATTGTTTATGTAATTAACATAATTATTGCGAATTATGTAATTACTGTAAATACATGTAATCAGTGAGTCTAATTTGTAATTATAGAATTTTGGTGTTTATTTGTGCAGAAGTCCTTACAAACTTAGTGCAGGAAAGAAAAATTGGTCATATAGAGCAGGTAAATTAAAAAATTTGTAAGATTGAAATTGCACCTTTTTTTTACCAACTGCCAAAAGGAAATTAGTTTTCATTATTTACTAATTGGGTATGCTTTTTTTTTTTTTAAATAAAAGGTAATAATTACATTACAGAAGCCTAAAACTAATTTTCTCTCCTCTTATGTTATAGCTTAAATGACTTAGGAAAATATTAGATTAGTAAAGTGTAGGTGCTAAATTTAACCTGTAATTACAGTAGCCACTTGAAGTGAAATTACAGCACAAAAAATCTAACCCAAAAAGATAAAAAGGCTTTTGCTAAACTCCCTTTCCCCCATCCCACTATAGGAAAGAGGTTATTTACAGAGAACTGGCTATTGCTTGCGATGCAGACATAAAGCTTCTGCTAGGGAGAGTGTAATTACCCAGTGGAGAAAAAGAGTCAGATGGAAATTAGCTTTGTACCATCTGCATATCATGAAATATTTTGCCTATTAACATATCCTCAGTTTTCTCCTCCTTCCCCTTACATGGAAATAGAGGAATTCCTGCAGTCTTTAAGCAGAGATCAGTAGCTATGAGTCCAGCTTATAGTCCAAGTTTTGTTTCTCTTTATTATAGCTGTTGGCTGCTGATACTCATATCTTCTTATTTTGTCAGAGAGAGCTTATTCTGGTTCTGTGCAAATTGAATTTGCATTTTTTATTGGTAACCAAACTGGAAGTTAAAGCAACCTAATCAAACCTATCTTCACTGTACTTTCCATTTCCAAATAATAAATAATAAGAGGAACCTCTACTTCTCATTGTGTTTTGTGTCATGAACTACTTTACACAAGATAAAGTGGGAACTTTTACACCTTTTATTTTTAGTTATTGGCAAGAAAAGAGGAAATAATGAGCTAGATGTGCAGCTGTGAACTCATGATGATGGTGATGTTTGTTCCTTATATCCAAATAATAAGAGCACTATATTAAGGTTGGGGAGATAAAGGTTCAGATTTCAAATATTAGTCTAACTGGTTAAGCTTTAAAAGACAGGATCTTCAATGCTTCGTGTTGAAGCTGTTTCATTTAGCATATTTACATCCTCAGTGAGAGGGGGAAAAGCTCTGGCTGTAGCTCATGATTAGTGCACCCTCCAAACTCCTGAGCATTTCTGTGTTTGCAGTGCAGTGTGAATTTGTCATGGTGTTTCTCCCAGTTTTTTGAAACTCTTCCACTTTGTGTCCATCTTAATTCCATTAAATGTGTAACTGCTTCAGGAAATCAGTTGTGAAAAATGATTCCCATTGTCAAAAACTAGCACAGGTATTATATGAATGTCTAATGTGTGCTATGCTAAACATATGCAGAGTCTAATTGGACATTGAGATATTATGTTGCATTATAATTATGTCTAATACATGTTTTAGTATAATTTTATATTATAGCAAATTATTAAAATGGTAGTTTAAATTGCCAGGACAAAATGCTCCTTACCTGGATTCCAATTTCACGTACCTGAAGTATCTTTATAAGATATACAGGTAGAGTTTCACTGTGTATTCCCATCTGGTAATTTATACATTTCTACTGTCCTTAACACAAGAATTTCTTCAGATAGTAGCAAAAAAGTTTCCTTAGATATAAAGAGGGTGTAATTCAGGGGAATTTGTCTTTAGGTTGGAACTCTCAAGAATGAAACCCTGTGTTAAATTATTTAATTTCGTGGTTCAGAAATTAACATTTCAAGCTGAAATAGCAAATTTGGAAAAGACCTATCCCCACAAATGCTGGACAAGGTTTTTCTTTGCATTTGACAGACACGGATTTGTGTACCTATATCCACACCTCAGTACATGCTTCTCACCTCCTTTTCTCACCTACTCAGCTGTGATCTGAATTTAACCATTGATTCCTAAGTGCTTTTATTCTCATAATTCTTTTTTATCTCAAGAATCTTTGCAAAACAAGGCTTTAAGTGGCTTTAGGATCTTCCAAAGATACTTTAAAAGTATCATTGATGGTACAGAAAAATATTTGCTTCCCTGTTGCAGCCAAAAGTTTAGATCTGTTTTTATTATCAGATTGTCTTGATAAACCTTGTCTGTGTTTTATTTGCAGTCATTTTACCCCATCTCTTTTTTTTAGAAGAATAGTCAAATATTTGTGTTAAAACATACTGTTTGACATTTCTAAAGTTCTCTTTGCTTCTATTTCCACCAAGTCAATATTTTCACTACAGGCCTTAAATTTACAAGACTAAATGAAGATGTTTTGGGGGAACATTCCCTTGCAGATGAGGCTGAAGTTTAGACCATACATACCTAGAGAAGTGGAAAATAGACATCTTCCAATTCAGGTACAGCTCTTATGATGGAGCTTTAACATCCAATGTCAGTAAAGGGAAATATCTGTACAAAGAAAAGGATGATTCTCTTAGAAAACAGTCTTCTTTTTGCTGTTATGCTATGAATACTTAAGGTATGCAGGTATTGCAGAAGAGGCTTCAGAATTTCCTGCAGGCAAAGTTTATTCTGTTTATCAGATAGAAAAAGACCTCAGAAAGATAGGACAGTTTTTATCTTTCAAACTGATGGATGGTGGGAGCATTTCCATCAAGTTTTTGCTTAGGAGTCCACAAAGAGCCAGGCAGGTTGTTGCCATCAAGGGTTCTTTGATTTCATCCATTTGAGCTGTTCTTGATGCTTTCTAAGGTGCTCTTTGGACTGCAAAGTTGGGGTTTATCTGTGGTGTTTCTGGCTCTTGACACATGCAGTCTACAATAATCTGCTTTCTGTGGTGCTGCTTTGTTGGGTTGTCATTTTGCTTTCTACCAGAAGTAGGAGTGTTTTGAATACAATGATAAATTTTGCAATGCATTTATTTGTGACTGCTAATGACAAAATGTGCAGTAGTATATTCTTGGTTTAGTGGATTATAAACTTGAAGTCTTTTGAGTCTTGCCTTTTAAATGGTAGCCCTGGTCTTTAGCTTCGAGGAGAATATGCCTTCTGGATTAAATGTGGAATTTCTTGTTATCCACACAAAACCCCCCCAACCTTATAAACGTCTTCATTAAAAGGTGCCTGGAAGCAGTGAGTTCCATGTGTTAATAATGTATTATATATAAAAAAAAAAAAAAGTCTGCTTTAATAATTAATTCCCAGTTTTCATTAGCTCTCAGAACATTTATGATGAGATGGTGCATTTTGAGTCATATAATTTTTTATCTTATATACCCGTCTTATCCTTTCTTAAGTCAATGCATATAACATGAATTTTTTTTATAACTTCTTGTTGAAAAACTATGACATTAGTTTGACTGATTAATTTAAAGGAGTGTATAATAATCTAAAAAATGTTATAAAGTATACACAGAGCATTGTTGTGGTAACCATGGATGTGATTTCTAAATTCTTAGCATCTAATTTTCGTGATTTGACCAAAATGTCGAAATATTTAATATCTCTAAATGCCATAGATCGATCAAATGACCTTATAATATACTCTCAGCAGATTTTTATAAGAAAGGAGTCAGGTTGAAAGTGCTGTGAAAAACATCTTCAGTCAATGTTTTTCAGACAGATTGATAGCACTGTTACTCTCATTGAAGATCACCATAATCTAAATCTACACCAGCTGTTGGCTGTTGGTTTCCCTTGATAAAGTGAGAACTTGCTTGCACTCAGTCCCATACAAATGTCACTTTGGAACAGGTCAGCTGCCAGTGTTTGTAGTGACAAGAATAAACATCATGAATATGAAGAGAATTGGTGTCTTTTTCTAGTGAGAAGTGATCACTTAAGTGACAGCATGACCTCCAGCCTATTTAAAACTGTCTTCTGGCTTTAAACTAACACAGTAATGTTTTTAAAACCTGGTGTGAAGGCAATTTTTCACTGTTGTAAGTATAAGTTTTACCCTCTGGTGTGAACGGAGTAAGCATTTGTGCAGGAAAAAGGTGTGGATTAGAATTCAAATTTTAGAATTTCTGTAACTTAACTTCTATAACATCTCTCTTGGTCCTAGAGAATGTCCAGGAATACATCAAAAAATGAGTATCCTCAGTGACTCTGCATGAACCTGAGAGATCATATGGATGGGATGCTCTGATACAGTGAGGCTTAAAAAGCATCTTGTCCAGGTAACTGTTATGAAATGTGAAATCAGGTGTCATGTTATATTGTTCATTTTTTAAATATGAAACTTTGTTTTTAGGTTTTGCAAAAATTTTACTGCTAATTTGTAAAAGCTGTAGATAAATGTCAGGATTTATTCTATTTTTTTCAGCCAGGTTTGCTTAATAAATAAAATAGAGCTTTGATTTAATCCTACAGGTGGACTTTAATCTTACTACATATCCTACCAGAGACATAATTTCATTTTCCATTATTTGGAATACAAACTCTAAACACAACTCCCTCTTCAAACAAAAGAAACAAATGTGATGATACATTACATTCTTGCAAAATCAGCACCTAACCAACAGGTCTGAAATCACAAATTTTCCGAAAGAAATATGGATAATGGAAGTTCTCTTGAGCCAAAACTGACCATTTCAGTTATAAACATGACCTGTGCTCTTGTTAGAAAGAAAACCTGTGGGTTTTCCAATATTCTGTCATACTGCTAATATTTTTTATATCTAAACAAACCTTAAACTGAAAAAAGAGAGAGGTATCCATAAAGTTCCTGTAAACACATGTTCCATTCTAAAATTTCACTTTAAAAGAACTAATAAAGCGTTATTTGTAGACTAGACATGTCCCTCCTCAGTGACTTGTATGAGGCAGATAACATCACTAGGATGCTCTAGAGCAGCCCTGTGATTCTGTTCTAATGCAGCAGAGACCCTTTTGGTCCCTTCTGTGCCCACACCATGGCTGTGCTCCTTTGGAGAGCCAAATGAGTACAGCAAAACAAGCACAAGGCCTGGATAAAAATCTCATTCTGCCTTGTACAATCAGTGAGTCATTCTACTTCTCAGAATATTATCTGCAATTCAGCTGTTACTGTGCAGTAAGTTCTATTTGTCAGAGTCACTATTTCTTTATACATCCAAATGAAACATAAGAAAGGGATATTCTTATGTTACAAAAGTGACAAGGGAAGGGGACTTGTTCCATCCCAAAAGTGCAGGTTGGACATTATTTGACACAGCAGAGCACGTCCCCCATGGACTGACCAATCCAGTCATGCTCAGGTCAGGGTGGTCACCAAGTGATGGCTTCAGGAGCAGCTGCCTAGAAGGCCAGTTTTGAGACCACCCTTAATGTGCTCATGAAGCTGCAGGATTGTGTGACATAACAAAGATGCTGCTGTGGGGATTCCTTTATTCTGTCCTACTGTCATATATGCTTCTAGAATACTGGAATATATGCTCTTAATATCTGGATTTTGTGCATAGAAATAGAATTATTTCATTGTTAATAAAATTTATGTAGCACTGTGCATTTACAAAACAGTTTACAAACATTGACATACTTCCTGCCCTGAAGAAACCAAGGAAGGAAAATAACGTAATTTTTTTTGATTTTTTTTGATTTTTAAAGTGGGTCAGTGCCTAAGGTGCACTAATTAAAGAACTGCCATTGGGGAGAGAGTTGATGTGTTATTCTGTAGAAATCTTAGTATCTCACATTTCTTATCTACCATCAGTATATTGCAATTGTTTCAGGGTGAATGGTAAGTCAAAACTATTTTTCATGAACATTTTGTCCCTATCACAAGGTACAATCACTTACAGTTTTCTTGATGGTTGTGCTTGTATTTTCTCTCTCTATTACCATACTTCAGAATACTTGGAAATAATACACGCTTTTGAAAAGATCAAAGTATATAATTTTTCTTTTTGTAGTTTGGGATGAAAACGTGATTGTAGCACAGTATCAGAATATGGAGTGCAATGTGTTAAATGATTTGAGACTGGCAACCACAGCCAATCCTCATCTGTGTTTAAGCCCAAAAGGACAAAATCTGCTATGAGTTACATTTTTATAAATATAAGGCTTTCCTCTGCAATCAGCAGAACAACATCATTGCAAAGTCTCAGTAAATGGGAGGAGGATTTGTGAGGAAGTGTCTTCTGAGCTGCCTCTGCAAACCCAGAAAGCTCAGTTTTTCCAGCTGCTTCAGCCAGACTTTTGTGAACTGTACGTGTGACACCCAAGATGCTGAAAAATATGTAATTGCAATGAGGCAGGAAGTGTCTGCTACTGCATTATGTTTGTAAAACTGTGACAGCATCACGTGGACAGATTGAACTCAGGCAAGGTAGTGCAGACAGCTGCTGGGTATCCCTCAGCCATGTGGAACCTGCTTATCCATGAACAGCTAAGCCTTGAGCCGAAGGGACTGGTGCATATACACAGAGACTGTTAATCAAGTAAGCACGAGAAATACAACCAAAGGTAAATGGAAGTGAAAAACAGGATCTAGTGGAGCATGTGTTAATCTCATGGAGATTGTGCCTTCTGCAAAAGCATATTGCATATTGCTCCTGAGGAGTATGAACTATATAGCTCTCAACCTACATATAAATGTGTTCATAGAGTAAATGCAGTTACAACCTGGGCAAAAAGGCTGTTAACTAGAAAAGCTTATGAACTGAGACCTGTGATTGCTCTCAAACAGTTGTAGAGTTGGTATAGTAGTAGTTTATCACACAGTGTTTAACCTTTCAACTTTCAAATCAAAAAATTCTGGTGGAGGGAAGAAGAAGGTCAAGCCCAAGTTCTGAAGTTTCTGTTTTTCTCTGTGATGGCTGGTAAGCAAAAGTCATTCTTATAACCTAAGCATGCGATGTTAATTGTGTGGTCAGCAGGTAAAACTGGGAGGAAGAATTCAGCTTTCAGGAAAATGCTCTCCTTGGCCATAGACTGATAAAATTGCAAGAGGCTGGAAACAATAAAGAGTAAATGTGACACACCATTATATTTACGTTCTATGAATAGAAAATGTTGGAATTTTAAATGCTTAGTTGTTAGTGTTAAATTATGCAACTATTAAATGCCTTAATTTGCATAATTTTTTTCTCATACAGGCCCAGTTTTGAGCACTTCCTCATCTGTCCATTTACAGATGATGTGGGTTTTGATTACCCTGGAGTCTGAAGGGAGGGATAGTTCTCATAACATGCAAACAGCCTTACAGAGTCTCCTCTTCCTGCACAAATATATGAGCAAAACCAGAAATGCCTTTGTAGGTACCCAGCTGTCTGTGAAAGCATGAACATCCACAAATCATGTCACACATGGCAAGGTTAAAGCAAGACTCTGCAGGTCAGGATGGAAGATACCTAAAGGCCAGAACTTTCAGGTCAAAATTACAGTCTTCTGACAATTTTTGGATGTGGTACTACTGATAAACTATTTATGGTACTGCAGGAGTGAGGTGCTCAGTGGCACATCGGCACAGCACTGAGCCATGCCAGTGTGAGAGTGCAGGGTGCCACCATCCAGGGAACTCTGCAGATACTTGCACTGCACATTTGTCCAACAGAACAATCGTACTGGTACTTCATAATGTAAATAAAGCAAATGTCCAGCTCTGGGTAATAGAAACTTTGATTTTAGGCAATATATTAAATGGGAGTTATCAGTAGTGCAAAGAGGGAAGGAAAGAGAGGATTAGGCTATTTGATGGGTTTTTTGTCAGTTTGTGACTGGAAAGTGTATTAAATGGGTGGGAATGTGCACGCTTTCCTCTGTGAAATAATCCAAGTGCATGTATGTAAACACTTGTTCCCTACGGCCAATTTAATCTTGAAGGGGTGTTGTTATTAGATTCATGCTTTGAAATAATCTTTTAGAAAGTCAGTTTCTGCGTGGACATGATTAATGATATTACTGATGTTGTAACAAGCATAGCTTCTTCCTCAGCTTCAGGAAACACTGTAATAGTTCAACAGATAAAAGATATATATTCATTTTAGCTGAGCTTAAATAAGAACTCTATTATGTCTTTCTTTAAACTACAAAGGCACATATAACTGTACACAGAATCCTTGAAGATAGCCTCTGTCTAGTATTTAAGAGTGTTAAAGCATCTCATACTGAGACTGCAACTTCAGAACTTGTACAAGTCAACAGCTGTGACCTCAGCCAAGCAGGCAACTGAGTTTTCAGATAGCAAGCTGTGCCTCATTCTTCTTTGGCCAGAGCTATGTATATTTAATTAGTGTCCTCTCACCTTCACGCTACGTGTTTTCCCACTTGACGGTTCCTGGCATCAAAAGAATGTCCTTGAGAAAAAGTCAGGCCTATTGACTCCTAAGCATATTATTTGACTTGCTGTTCCAGTAGTCTGAAGAAAGAGCTGGAAATAATGAAAGACACTGCAATGTGGAGCTGCCTTAACTGACAGTGTCAGGTGGGTCGAAGCTATTGAACAGTTCCTATTAAATTAGCTTACCTTCATCTCAGCTAGTTAAAGCTGGCATGCTGACAAATTAGTTGCTTTCTGTATATAAAAGAGGAGAGGCAGGATGAGATTCCCATTTTGTAGCTTAGTGACAGTAGATATGTCACATCACAAGGTCAATAACAATCTGTCCATGGAAGAAATGTAAATGTTTGGCTGATGTCAATACATTCTGGATTAGATTGTGAAATATTCATTCCTATAGCAGATGAGCTCATTTGCACTAATAAAGACCACTTTATTCCAACCCAGTTAATTACAATGCTTTATATTGTCTGTTTTAAAATCTGATTACAGCTTTTGTTTAGCTTTTCCAATATTAGCTCTTGCGCATTCTATATGCTATTTCTATCTAAAGAGTGTTAATGGAGAAAGTTAAGGGACATGCTTGGAATGTGAAAAGGGTTAGGGGTTTATTTATTTATTTTTGCTCATCAGAACAGATGGATTTTACAGTTTTCTTTAGAGGGAAACTCCGAAAGTGTCATGGGCTGTGTTTTAAATTCAAGCAGAAAATACTATTGCGGTTGGTTGGTTGCTGTAGATGTAGATTATCTCATATGGCTAAACTCAGATTTTAGGAATCAAAATGCCATCCAATTGTTTTTCACCACACTATGTTAAGTGTTGGGGATATTTTGTTGCTGCTTTTAACATACCTACTTCAGACTCCTTCATTGCTGGGTTTAATCCTAAATTGCTTGCTGACTAAAAGGACTGGATTTTGTCTTTTGGGAGTAATCTCTGGTAAGGACATCATGACCTGTGTTTAAGCACTGTTAGCTTACACTGCTAATTACTGCAGAGCTACCTGGTAATGTTCTCCATTAAGTCACTGTTTCTTACACACCAGACTCAATGTTGTAGATGTTTTGAAATTAAAGTATTTTTAAATTTAATCACTGAAAGCACTGGATTAAATGAATATATAATTTTTGAAGGGCTGGTAAAGTTTCTTCTTTATAGGTGTCTTTTGATATGATTATTCAATTCTGTGAACAATTTCTGTCTCTTCCTCTTCATAATATTATTTTTTAATGTTTTTTTTTTTTTTTTTAAATGAGAATATATGAGTATTGTAATTATGTCCTGGAGCATAGTACTGAACTTGCTTCTATTGTTTTCAGGATGTCTGTAAATCTGTGAAGTTTCATTATCACTGAATTTAATCTTGCCAAGTCATTTGGGCACAAACCAAAGCTCCAAGTGTACAACTTAACTTCTGACCTGGAAAGTGCTGTACTGCATAGGGCTTAATCTGAGGAGAGGTGGTTACCAAATCACACAGAAAGTTTTGGTGTCTAACTTTTAAAGTTAGATGATTATTTTTTCAACATATTTTGAGAATTTAACAGAATCACACAATCTGAATCTCATTTTCCTCTGAGGAAGGTTATGCTAACTGTAACTATACCTTCAGATGTGTACAGATCTTTTCCATTTGTTTTCCTTTATTTTTGCATTCATTAAACTGATCTATATGACTTGACTCACATCTGTGAAACACTTCTCAGAAGGTGTCTTAGTGTCTTTCATTTCCAGCAACCTATGAAACATTTGTATTCAATTCTCTACAGAGTTTATAAGGTGAGTTATGATTACTAATATTTTTTTTTTTTTGGCATCTCCTTGATGTGTAGGCAACATGAGCTGTTTTCAGTGCTTTTTACTTCTGTTGCAGGGCCTGGATTCTGCCTGGGATCACACAAGGAATTTGCCCGTACTTGATAATTGTGATGCACATGCAAACAAAGTCTCATGTGCGGAGGTGACCTGCAGTAAGACACATTCTCCAGCTAACACCTTCATTTCTCCCATCGCTTAGTGCACTGGTGCAACATCCCGCATGACCGTGTGCGTACTCTGGTGTGATGGGCTGTTTTTTGTAGGCCTTCCTTGGAAACTGGGGTCAAAACATAGCAAGTATTCCATCCCATGTCTTTACGTAATCAGGTGTATAAAAACTGAAGGAGGAGGTGTTCTTTCGCTCTTTTCCTTCTTGGGTGAGCTCAGTGACTGACCTCGGTGTTTTGGCCCTGCTTATCTGTGTTAGGCAAGGCCTGCTCTGAGGGCTGCTTGTCTGGGCCGGCGGCAGAGGTTAAGAATCTGCTTTTCCTAAGGAAAGTAGTGAGTTTACTATTGTGCTCGTTATTTATTGAGTTAATTCCTAAGTTTAGATTGTATATATTTGTTTGTCTTTTCCCTTTTTTGTCTCCCTTTCCCCTTTCCCTTGTCCCCATTGGGGTTGTTTGGGGTTCCCTGTGGCTTTGTACATAGTATTTAACTGTATATAAATATATGTAATATATGTAAATATAGACATATTTCTACACTTTTCTCTTGCTACTTTTTGCCATTTTGGGAGAGGGGAATCTTACCTGTGATGTTTGGCTTTTGGCAGAGAGCCAGGTCAAACTTTCACAGCTGGGCATCCTATAAAGCCAGAGAACTGTTTTATATATAGTGGTTTAATGCATGGAATGAGCATGTCTCTCCATTTCTGTAAACTCCAGCTCCAAATACGGCCTCAGTGTCTGTTCTTCAGGAACTGGCAGCACTCTTATATGTAGTGAAGGTCCTCCAGCTATTTGTGAATGGATTAATTAATATAGAAGTCAAAATTTTAGAGCTGCCCTGCAGTTAGACCTTAAATATTGAGGAATTTTTTCACTGGGTTGAGAATCAGATGATGTGCAGTGTATTTGCTAGGATTCATCACTGAAACCCCTCCTTGTAGGACATATTTGCTCTGGTGTAAGGTATGATGTTTTATCAATATTTGTATCTATTTAACAACTATACATCTTTAGAAACTGAAAAAGCAGTCATATTGCATCAACATCTTGCTGGGAAAACACATGATCCTCATTATAAATAAATTATATGGAGTAATAAGAGAGCTGGTGTTGTAGTAACCAACCTATCAGCCTGATGCCTTTGTGTATACCTGCAGGCAGAAAAGAAATAAAGTAACTGCTATTCTTTGCTTCAGATTCTGATGAACATAGAATAGAATATGGAAATACAAAGATATTACAATTATAAATTTTTCATCTGGTGTGCTCAGCAAGCATGTTCTTTTTGCCTTATCCCATTTTTCAAGTCTGTAAATCTCTTTACTGAGGTTAGTGAGCTGTCTTAATGTTTTAAATCAGCAATAGTTGAAATGCGCACACAAAAATTATCCACAGGTAGAGGGGTCTCTAAATGAACAAGCTCTCAGATGATATTCAGAATCCTTATGACTCTTACCTTGCAGTTCCTGATGTCCTGTATTTATCTGTCTACTTATTTTTATCAGAAAATATAGAAGACATGTTGGGAAAGGCAGTGGAAATTTTTAGTTTTGTGGAATTAGCTAGAGAAGCTGATTTTAATCTGTGCCTGAGAGAAATTTATTATTGGCAAGCAATTTTAATCAGAAATGATACAACATCTGCTATAGAGGTATAAAAGTACATAAATATTTTTGTATTCTCAGTAGAAAAATAAACTTCCCTGGAATATCTAGTCTGTAATTTTACTTCTAAAACATCTCCCTACTTTTAGCAACAATTATTCTTGACAGATACCACCTATACTTTGTGGCACTCCCTTGAATGCAATTAACTGCACGATGATGCCCTGAGGTATTGAAAATAACAACCCACACAAATATCACTTTTATTGGTGTGGAAAAGTGTTCATTCTACTGAAGTTAACAAAGAGTTGATTCTTTTTCATTGTGTTGCATGTATTGTTTTACACTGAATCTCAGTTTCAGACTCATCCCTAGAGAGTAAGAACAGACGCATATGGAAAGAAGTGTAGAACAAATTCCATGCCTTCCAGTTGTGAAAATACTGTTTCATTGTAGTTTGTGTTGAAGAGAAGGCAGTTTCTTGAACTCTAGCTGCTTTCAAAAGCTGTTTGGTTGATGAAGATCCACTACTCCAGCAAAATCACACAGATTTTGTCTGTGATGTGGATTTTCTTGTCTTTTCCTTTCAGGTTTCATATTCTGTGATATCTTTCTCCTCCTGTGGAAAAGTAATCAGAAGTGAAAAAGAGAATAGATTTTGTATGCCATCAGGAAAATGACTGTTGTCTTATTTTTTAAAGAATGTTTTGTTTGGAGATTTTTTTTTTCGAGACTTTCTTGTGTAGAAATAGAGGTACCAGTGTGACATGAAAGCCGTGTACATGAGATTTTCTTGTGCCTCTCTTTTCAGCAGAGAAATGCAAGATGAGAATATGCTCTATAATGAATTAATTGAAAAGAATCCAAATTATTTGCTTATGAAAAGACAATTCTAGCCTAGGTTAGGCTGAAATTCCCTTTTGTGGAGCATAAAAGAAACTTAAAAGTGAGTTTATTACTCAGCAAAATATTTGATCACATGATAATAGATTTTGGTTTATCATAGCTGTTTCTGTACTGTTTGAAAAGTCTTATTAGTATTTTGTTAATTTAAAAGTATTTATCTAAAAGTACTACTGCCAAGCCCTGCAAAGTTTCAGTGGAAACAAATTAAACTGCTTACTCAGTTACCTTAAGTTAAGCAGCTAATGTGCTGATCCTTGGCTCAGCTCAAAATGAGATGGCAGGGAGTTCAAAAGAGAGTGAGAACTCTGCTTACTCCATAGTCTATAATGAAGTTTCTCTGAAATCATCCAGTATTTCTTGAGGGAATCAGATGGTAAAGGTAGAGCGGCACTGACGGGAGACTGTCACATGAGTGACAGTTCTGACATGACCAGCAGTGGCTGGTAAAATAGATTTCAGTATGACATCCTATTTCTGTTGACAGAAGGTATATTGCAGTCGTGTTCTATGATGGAGGATATGCTGGCCAGGAAATGTTGGTTATCCCCATCTGTTTTCAAAATGTTTACTGAGATCTGTAGCAATGAACTCAAATCTACAGCATCTCATCCAAAGTACAGCACATAATGGAAGGCAGTGTTAGTTTTGGCTGAGTCCCAAAAGCCTGTCATGGAAAACAACCACCACCTTCTGGCCCAGGAACGAGGGCTGCCAAAGGTCCTCTGCAGTGCCACCCTGTGAAGTCACCACTAACGTAGAACTATTGCTTCCCTACATGGAACTGCAGATGTGAAGTGAGAAAGTGTGACACACAATTTAAAAGTGTGACTTCTTTACTGCTGACTCAGATGAGTACCTGGAGGATCATATATGTTTGCAGGACTGGGACACTTACACCACTCCCAAACCTTCTTTGGCTATATTCATGCACTTCAGCAGCAGCAACTATTAAATCTTAAGTTCCACCACTGAAGTGGGAATTACTGAGATTGTAACAGTTACCAGTTGTTGGGAAGACATTAATGACTATACTGGAGTATGAGTGGGTAACTGTAAGAAGATGAGGGAGCTTGAAGTTTAGGTTATTGCCTTGACTCATGAAAACTTAAGGAATAACTCATTCTTGTATGATCAAATGGTAAATATTTAAAATTCCTCTTTCACTTATCTCCTGCTCTCGATTTCATGCAGATTTTCTGGTCACAAGTTTCACTAGACTGCTTTTATGTATTCAGACAGTGCTACTGAAGCGCTGCTGCTGAGCTTACAAGTTTTCTCAGAAAAGCCATGAAGCAGGGGCAAAATACTAATGGGATGCTTTGACACCACTCCATCAAATATTTAACCTTTTTCATTTCTTCTTCACACACTAGTTATTCCAGCAGCTCCACTTTAATTGTTTAGGGCTCAATTCTCATAAAGTGGTATACTTGTGACCCACTTTTAGTGCCATCTTATCCTTAACAGGCGACATGGGAACTGGCATAGCTGTAAGAGGCTTCCAGGTGCTTTCTCACTGCTCAAAAAATCGCTGCTCTAACATTCCTCTGATCCATCTGAAAAACTCTTCCATTCACATGGTTGAATTTTCACACTGTGGTTTTTAATTTGGCCTTCAAATAGGTTAAAGGCAAAAGAAGAATAGATCTCCATTTAGTAAGAGAGATATTTCAGGCTCTATATTGGCCCCAAATTTACAGATAATTAACAGATAAATTTTGCATACAGGCTTTTGTTAATGTCCAGAGATTCAGAGTCAGTCTCAGGGAGCCTGGTAACTTAGGCTAGTTTCATCCATGATGTCTGCTCTCCTGGTTGTTTATTATAATCACCTGTATTAATTAAGGTCTACTACTGCTACTGCTAGTTTAAAATTGTCAACAAATAGCAATTTCTGTAGAGAATGTTGCTGGAAACTGCTGGACTCAATACCGCAGAAAAGAATGTTACTTCTCATTGTGAGCTAATTTAGAGCATAGGAACAGTACATGCAATAGTTAAGGGCCTTAGCTGTGCTTTTGGTACCACGTTGTGTGAAGAGCACTGAGGAATGCAGGAGATTCCAGTGCTAAAGTTTGCTGCAATACAGGTCTCCTCTAGCCCAAATTTTGTATCCAACCTACCAGACCATGTGTTTGTTGGCAGTGGGAAACTGCCACCACTTTGTTCTAATTCTAGATGGAAATTGCTTGCCCCATCTCTGCTATGTGAAATGCAGCTGGTAATAAACTGCCAGCTTGCTCACATTTCCAATGGCCTTATAAATTGCAGAAAATGCTTCATGTGAGGGAACAGTACCACTATATGCTTTTCTGAATAGAACTGACAATTATAACGAAATTTGCTGCTCCTTTTTCCATTATATACTCTTGCAAGACAGAGAAGTGCTTATGTATAGAGTTTTATCTGAGTCTGCTGATAGTACTAAAATCTTTTGGAATCTTGATGGAAATTCAATCGCTTCTCTCACAGTTTCCCCACCAGCTTTGTACATGTTCTTTCAGCAGTACCCTTGTTAAACCTAAAGATATGGGCAGATTTTCATTCAATGGTCTTTTCAGACTTCCCCCCTCTAAAGATTACATAATTATTTTGGAGAAAGAGTGGATTGCAAAGAAAGTACTTTTTGTGTCTGTTCTGATATTTATTTTACAGTGTGCATTCATCTCCTGATAATTATTCAGTGCTCTATACTAGGATAAGGTATTCTGATGAATATAAACCATGGTGCAACTTCTGAAGGTATTAAACAATGGCAGCTTCTTTGAAATGAATAGGAGTTGCAGGTATTCTATCTCTGCTTACATGATTATGTATGAATTTTATATTTTATTCTGCTGTCTGTGTGGTACCATTATGGTTCAGCAAACTAAATCTGTGGGGAACAGAACTAATCAGATAGGAAGCTGAAACAGGATATAAATGAGTTCACTATGTAGTCAGAGAAGAAATATAAAAATCATATTCGTTGCAGGAAGGGAGAGAAGATTAAAAATAGGTGATGTGAAATGTGTTACCATTGTTCGCATCCAAATTAAAGTTAGAACACGAGCCATTCATGAGCAAAAGTATAGAACATGATTTCAGTAACAATTATCTTGGCTAATCATACTTTGCACATTATATAAAGTCTATCCTGCAGATTAATTCTGCAGAATTAATCACACTAAATGTTAGGACTAGAAATAGCAGGTACCTTGGTTGGAAGTCCAGGCCCCTCTATCATTAGGAATTAAATTATATAATCGTATTTGCAAATGTTGCAAGCTTTATTTTACAATTAATTAGATTTCATCCCTGACTATTGCTGGGAGACTGTTATCTAAACACTCTAAAACCTTCCTCCTAGTTTAGGTCTGATAGACAGAATTACAGAATCACTGAGGCTGGAAAAGATCTCTGATATCATGAAGTCTGACCTTTGACTGATCCCCACCTCGTCCACCAGACCATGGCACTCAGTGCCTCATGCAGTTGTTTCTTGAACACCTCCAGGGATGGTCACTCCAGCACCTCCCTGGGCAGCCCATTGCAATGTTTAACAACCCTTTTCATGACGAAATTCTTCCCGGTGTTCAATCAGAACCTTCCTTGGCACATCTTGAGACTGTCCTTTTGTCCTGTCGCTGGTTGCCTTGGAGAAGATGCTGCTCCCCACTTTGCTACATCCTCCTGTAGGCAGGTGTAGAGAGAGATAAGGTCACCCCTGAGCCTTCTTTCCCCCAGGCAAAGACCTAAGAAGGTCAGTTCAGAAATGTGGAAGAATGGCATCTTATGAATTTGCATCATTCTATTCTATTCTATGGTATCCATTTTGATCCAAGTATTTACTCAAGGACATTTTGGAGGCAGTGCCATAAATTTAATCCTCTAAAATCTCTACATTGTGAGGTGAGTATAATGTGTTCACTGAAAAAATCAGTGCATTTAACAAGTGCATTTAAAGAAAAAAAGAAGACTTAAAAACTCCCCCATTAGTTTTCTTGTATCCTTCTACTGTGGACTGGGTGCCATAGCTACAAAACAACTACAAGTAAGTTTAAATATTTTACTACCTCTAATTCATGATGTTTCACATTTCATTAATATCACCTTTTCTGTCTTGGGAATGTACAGAGAAGAGCCACCATCCCTTTGGATTTCTATGGAGGTAGAAAAATATATTTGTATATGTTTCATTCTGGCAGGGAATGAGATGCAATTTAAAGATAACAAAAAAACCTGAGAGGGTAGAGGAAAATTTTGAAAAAAAGGGCTAAATACTTCTCAAGTTTTCTTTATATTTGTATGTGCACAATAACTCCAGATTCATTTGATAGTTGCCAATTTGAAAATTATAACATATTAATCAGGAATGTAGCCTTTGTGTCTCAGAAAAAGGATGATGTGTGCCATGTGACATGAATTGAAGTCTTGTAAAATGTAAACAGAGATGGTTGTTTATGTTGGAGACTGATCCATCAATGAATGCAAGGAATGGATTGGAATTCAGTGAATTCATGTCACAGTGATGAGGGTGGTTTATATATTTAGGTAGATATTCAGTCATTGGAATATAATTGAACAGAATTATCATCAGTTTTCAATGCCAGTTGCTTAAGGCATTTTAATCGTTAGTTGAACTAACAAGAGCTGCATTTAAGAAAAGGAGAGCAGAGATAACAAATATGAAATGTGTTTACCAAAAGGCAAAACTTATAGAATTCAATGTTTTTCTTCCAGTGGAAGACTGTTATTAGTTCCACTAGATAAAAGGATGTCATTCTCCTCTAAAGGTTTTACAGACTTTTTGTTGAGTGTAACATAATGTTTTTCATTCATGGTCCTCTTTGTTGTCTGTTAGGCATAAAACCAAGAGTTTATTGCGTTGTTCAAACATAAATTTTTGAACAGTGATGTCTTTTTGTGTGCAATCTCAGATTTACTCTGCTCAGTCCCAGAGGTTTGGCTTCGTTACCTGTGAATTTAATAACAAAATTAATTGTGGCCCCTATTAAAGAAATTCCTGTTGCTCCAAGGCTGTAGGGCCTATATGATCCATACAATTTGTGTCAGCACTGCATTTGATGTAATACTGAGTAAACAAGGCTGTACTTCAATAAATCCATAATTTCTAAGATAAAAAAAGGACTATGAATGTAAAGGAAAAACATGCACATATGATTTGTCCATTTTTAGCTTCCATTATAAATAACACAGTTTTTGAACACCAATATAGCTATTTGTGGGCAGGTATATGTGGCAGTCGATAGGGCTTAGGAAAGAAAATTAAACTAAATTGTGTATGAAAACAGTTTTTCAGGTAGTCCATCTGTTGCTAGAAAGCCCAAGGAATCATTTTTCTTCTTAAGTGACTCTTGAATATCCCTAATAAAAGTACTATCAAGAGTACTATCATTTTACCACCCAGACTCCGGTTTTGATCGTCTTTTTGATTATCAGAAGAGAAGCAAATAAAACAACATATTCCAGGTAAACAGATATTCACCTAATAAGGCACTAAACATAAAGTTCTGAACTTCATACTTGATATGGCCTAGATCTGCGGCAAAGCTTTTCTTACATTGGTGTTCAACTGGACAGAATAAAGAAATACCTTTTAAATTTTCAAAAGTACTTCAACTTGCTAATTTTTTTACAATGTACTCAGTTCTGTATATGCAAGCTACTTTTCAGACTATTTATTTATTACAAAAATTCATGATTTGGTGAACCTTAAGATTACATTTCAGGCAAATTTTAATATTTCAGAGGGCACATTTCCCAATGGCATGTGAGCTTTTTGTTATTCTTGCTAAAGCAGCATGTATCATGTTCCCACAATCAGTCTCTTAAACACTTCAAGACTTTCTGTTTGTGCTGCTACATATGTGAGATTTGCAAATCTTGCTAGACAGATCCTGCTTCCAAGTCAGAAGACACAAGTTGGCTCTGTGGCAATGCATTATCCTGTTAGACTTTATCCAGTCCCAATTAAGCCACATCTTTTTGACATTTGAATCAGTATTTTAAAAGCATATTTTTTCTTCCAATTTCAGCTTTCTTAATAAGATCTCAGAAAATGTTCTTTGATTCCAGTCTTAGCGCTTTTGAAAAGTTCCACTTTTTTTTTAAAGAAGCCACTTTCTTACCAAAGTGAGGTCTGAACAGTTGAAGCCATAATTAGAGGTAAATTGCCATCCTAGGGGAAGATTTCTTCCACTACCCCACTCATTTGCAGTAAAATGTAAGAGTTAGTAAAGTGTTTTAAGTATATTACATGTTATGCCAGTTTATATTCATTTGTTTTGTGCCACCCAAGGAATGTGATGAAAGGTAACCCAATTTATTATGACAAATTGTACAGTTAATTAGAACAAAGTTCTGATCAAATCTATTACTACAGTAAATCTTCATTTAAAATTAGTAGCAGATGGACTTCATAGTGTACTCTAAATGCTTCAGATAGCAGAGTTCAGAATATCACTGTCTTGTAAAGAAACCTTTTATGCATGTTTTCAAAATTTTTTTCATCTCTGACACAGTTAAAGAGTTAATACAGCAACTCTCAGAAAGCTAAAGTTCCTTATAGAAACAAGGTTTCCAAAACAAGTCAGTTTTAAAAATATTTTCCTTTATTTTCTGTTGGATTTTTATCATCCAGTTGTCTCCATTTTGTCACTTTTTAAGGAATTAATAATTGCATTTAGGCACAATCAGTTGCCTTGGATATTTCTGTTTATGTACATGCAGAAAAAGGTTTTCTCCTTTGCTGTTGTGTGTCACTAGTCTGATAAGTGAGATGATGGATGCTGTGAAAGCATTTTATACACACTTGCAGCTTCCCAATCAGATTTGTTTCATTATACATGATATGTAACCAAGTCTCAAATACCAGTTCTATGTTGTTGAAATCTTTCTGCTCTAAAGTTGGTGCCATATAGTTGGTGCCTGTATCTATTTGAACTTCAACTAATGGCTAATAAAAATTATTCTTAGTGGCTTAGACACCATGATCAGATACAAAAGAAAATAAAAAAAAAAAATTAAGTCCTTCTTGCTGACCAAGCTCCTTTCCCAAAGGCCTTCTGCCCCTTAGCTAACTTGCCAAGGGAGATAAATGCTGAACCACCTCATTTGAGGTTTTTCTAACCTGCTGAGCTCTACAGGCTGTCTCAAAGTGTGTCTACAGGATGTAGATCTAAGGGAAGGCAAAAATATCAACCTGCTTTTCTCTCCAGCATTAATAACAGCTCTTCCTTTGTCTTCTCTTCTTATTATTGTGCACTGAATTTGAAAACATATTTATTTTCTTGGCTATTGACTGGATTCTAGTCAGTTCATATGAAGGTTTGGGGTAACCTTTTGGCAGGTCCCTTGTTTGCCCCTCCCTATTGATTTGCTGAAACCCCCAGTACAAGTGTCTGCATTGAGACAGAGGTGATGCATAAAGCAAGTGTGACAGAGGAAGGTCATATAGAAGGCATCGCTCTGTGGAACTGTGATCTGTGAAAGGCAGGGATGTGTGAACTCAAATTTATAGGCTCTCTGTTGAGACATTTCCAGAATATTGCTCATAATACCACCATACTCCATCAATCATCTTTCTATGGGCTTGTTCTAACTCACTTCTTTTAAAAGACAAGAAAAAAAAAGATATTTACAACTTTCCATTTGTATTCTTAGCATGAATTGAAGCTTCATAAACACTACTTATAAAGTTTATCTTTTTTAATTTGATTTATCATTTTGCTACTTTTTCTAGCTCAGCTACTGTTCTAAATATTGCTTATTGTTGAGACTTAGAGCTAACACTGCACACAAAATGCTAATACCAACTCCCATTTAACAGAGTTGAGGTTTACTCTAATTAGTGCTGTCTGTTCACTCTTAATCAGCCTGTCATTAATCTGAATTTCAATGTCTTTAAAACAACCATGCTGTTATTCTGTCGGACTCTGCCTCCTTTAAAACAAGATGCTCAGTGATCACATAATGCTCATTTTTGTTCCTTTTCTTGTCCTAAATTATGATGTGCAAGTGAGATCTCACCATTAAGATGGAATTAGTTTCTATCTGGCTTTTGTACAGAATTTGAAAAGTCTACTGTCAAAACAATAACATGAAAAATCTCCCTGTAACTAGGGAATTACAACTAGGGTATCAGGGCACAGATACTCTCTCAATACAGGGTGCCCAAAACAAGAAAGCAATTGCTGGTATTTTCAGCCCATTCATAATTAGGTGGAACTTTGTGTTTTTATACCATAACTTCATTGACTTGATTAGCTGCTGTAATACCATGTCTATGAGGAAGATCAATTTTTCAAAGCCGAGTGCTGAGAATTAATGAAGATACCACATTTTCCATGAGAGAAATGATCAACTATGGAAAAACCTAAATTAAAGGATTGCATAGCATTACATGTGAATTGTGCAACAAAGGCAATGCTAATTTGTATTTTAAAACATTATTCAGCCGTTCTGAGTATCAGACACTCTTTACTCTTTTTTAACAATGATACATTTCCATTCCAATTTCTACAGGAACTGAAACAAATAAATGTACAATGGGTTTGTGTATCATTCACTAATCAGAATCACTAAATATTAGAAAGCCAAATCATTCTTTTCAGGCAAGGTTTACTCTCATGTTTTAGAATTTGAGGTTTTGGTGGTTTTTTTTTTTTTTTTGAGCCATGACATTTTCATTTGTCTCTTTCTTAGTTGGTGAAATTTCTTCATTGTTTTTTTCATCATAATGTTGTTCACCTTTCAGCACTAGTTTGGGAGGTTTTCCTTGTATTTCATTTCAGACTGTGCTGCTCAGCCCCGCAGGACAGCTTGCTGGGGACAACCTTATTGCTGGCATATCAACCAGCCCCAGGTAGGAGGGAACACCTTACTGGTAGGTTTCAGATATCTCCTATAAAAAGAATGTTCAGTGGTGTGTCTCATTTCAATGCAATGCTTCATAGAAGCCATTTCTCCCTACCTTTGTCTACTTCTTTTGTTCATTCTCCTCACTTAGCCAGGAGGTTTTTTTCCTAAACTCATTTTTAGTTCAGTCACTCTGTATCCAGAAACAGGCTTTCCATCCAAGTGTCCTTGCTCAGTCCTTCCTACGTGTCCCTCTCAGTCTCGATGATAACCATATAAGTGATATTTCATGTCTTCCCATACTGTCAGAGTACTTCTATTTTTTCCATTGACTGGCAGCAGCATCTTAAATTCTAAAATAAAATTGATTTTTCTGCTGAATTCACTGGTGTGGCTGTACCAGGCCCTCTTCAGCTGTAGCTTTGTTACTGTGTAAGTACAATCAGCCTGGGATATATAAAATTTCTTTATGGCAGCCTAAATGTCCCTTAAAATGATCTAGAAAATAATGGCTCTACCTACAGTTAATATAAGCAAATAAATAGATGAAGTAAAAAGCTTTAAAACACTGTTTGGTACACAATTTCTCAAGTTAATTAAGAACCATTTCAGCATGAGGAACAACTGGCAGGGCAGTAGGTCACAGTGGCTCTACGATTATGGCTATAATACTTATTTCCCAATTTTATTCACACATTGCAGTGACTCATGGAATTTCCCAAACATGCATTTCTTGAGTCAAGCCTGGTTTTAGTTTGTGCAGAGGCTGTTTTAGGGAGCACTGGGGCAGTCAAGGCAGGTGGGGTGTTGGCAGCCTGGGCTTACCTAGGGCTGGTGGGAGGAAGCAGCAAACTGGGAATTCAGAGGCCCCTCACACAACAATTCCTCATGGGACTGACTGACCTGTAAAAAGTGAGGGAATGACTTCAGCCTATGTGCATCTGTGCCCACTGCTAATGAAATATAATAAATTTAAAGGGTGTTGAGTCATGGTTTCTATGAAATGCAAAGGAAACAAGGGAAAGCACAATTTCAGTGAAAAATACATCCATAAGTAATTCCTTAGGGACTCACAGTGGTCTGGGGATTCGGTTTGGGATTACTTTCAGAATTTAGCAGTGACTTATTGTGTAATTTTTGGTAAACCATTTAAGCTTGGAATTTCAGATTTTCTATTGAGAAATGAGGTTGATAGTTTTCTGTCACATACATTAGTATTTGTAAAGCATGCTGTGGCTTTTATTCTCTACAGTAAACCAGTTTCTCCTGCTGTCTGGATTTCTGTTTCTTTTTGTTTTCTTGTTTGTTTTTCTTTTAAAAAACTATGTATTTTCTTTTCTGGTCAAACTACTTATGAAAAATTCCCTCTTATCTTCTAACTCATATATACATGTATGTGTGTGTGTGTGTGATGGGTTGGATAAACCCCCAAAACTTAGATTAAGGCCTTAGTTTAGTTAGGCCTGAAACCAAATTTAGTAGGCCCCAGTCTTTTGGGCCATGGGGCACTCCGTAGATTCAGAGGGGCAAGTGTCACCTGACATAAGCAACGAAAGAGGTATTTCATATCATCTGACGTCGAGTATAAATCTAGTGGGGGAAGTATTCTCCTCTCTCTTGCCCTCCCTCTCTCCGTGCGGTGCGGTGCTGAGGACTCCCTGTTGCTGCTCCCAGAGCGATAGGCCTGGTTGCTTCCCTGCCGAGATGCCCACAGCAGGTCTGGTCTCTGGGAAGTAAATACTTTTGTTTGATATTGCTTTGCTGGGGGCTCTTTCAGAGAAATGTGTTTAGTTTTGTTTTGTGTGGGTTTTGGGTGGTGGAATCTGTGTGTTATTGGGGTGGACAGCTCTGGATGAAGTTATTGGTTTTTTTCCTATATTTGTACTTATATGTATTGTAACTTTCCTGTAAATATATGTATATAGTTCTTTCCAGTTTCACTTTTTTTCCTTCCCTCCTTTCACTGGGACTGCGCGGGTCTTGGGGAGGTTTGGCAGTTTGCCAAGGTCGAACCCACGACAGTGTGTGTGTGCAAGCAAACCAAAATCATAGCTTTATATCTTCTGATTGAATATATGGGAAATGAACCTGCAAAAACAATATAAACAAATGAGCTCCCCAGAAAAATGAAGAAAGAGAGAAAATAAAAGAGGAATTCAGCCAATTGGTCTTGATTTACTAGTTGCTGATACCTCTTCTGTTTAGAGACACCTAGTATATGAGCCATGAGATAGGACTTTCTGGGTGGTGTAGGGGTTTTATTTGTTTTTTTGTGTCTGCCTCTTAATTCTCTGTTTCTTGGTCACATTTTAGGGGTGACTATGTCACCTTCCAGTAATCTTAACCTGTTCTAGCTCAAGACTAGAACATCTGTACAAAGTCTGAGCTGGCTTGCCTTCATAGCTGTTCATTTCCAGCATGGTGGGAAGGCTTCTGCTGTTACCACTTTCCATCTAGACTTACGTGTTACTGGATACCCATTCAAAAACTTGGACCTATTGAATGGACACCAGTAGGTGCAGCTGTAAAACTTTGTGCAAAACCTCCATTAGGGGTGTAGCTTTCCGAGCTGTGCAGCCTCCTATAAAATGAAGTTTGGGAACAGGGACTGCTGTCGTTACATGTTTGTCTGTATCAACTCCCCAAACAGTCCTCCTGGGTGCAGAAAATGAAATGGTTTCTTCTTTACCTAAGGCAGGTGAATAATTCACTACCATTTCACATGTCTCATCATGGTAAGTCTACAAATGTCGTGGTGGGTGAACTCAAACATGTTTGTGCTTGGGTCTCACCTATACAGCAGGAACAGCTTTAATGTATTTCTTGAGCTAAGTGAATAATTCATCAGTATTTTTGCATGTCTTCTTGCTGTCAGTCCACAAACATCCTGCTGCAGAAACTTAACATTTGTCTTATGCTATTTACTACTACATTACCCTGCACATATCGGATGTCACTGCTCACCTCTCTGCTGAGTATCAGCTGTCTACCAGCAAATACTTTCAATTTACTGTAGCAGCATTGCTGAGCAGCTGGAAAATAATTTTTCTAACATGTGGCAGAACAAATTATTGCACAGGAGGGGGTTAATGGAATTGTCTGCCAGAGGAATAAATAATTGAAAGGACATGGATCTACTTATTAGCTTGAATAGAGGCTTGATGTCCTAAATTATACCTTGTTAGAGGTAGGGAGCTTGTGCTTTGCTTCAACAGAAGCTTACTTCAGGAAGCAGTGTCAGTAGACCTGATATTTTTGTCTGCCACATATATCCTAAGAAGTTGAAAAACTAGAAGTTGTAGTAATTCTCACCTACAATTAATAAAGATATTATTAATTTACTCTATGAAAAGTTTTCTCTGTTACAGTGACACAACAGAGTCAGAAGGGCTGACAGTAAGGTGCCATCTTTAAAAACATAGCTAGATATTTTATTTTGGTCTGGCTAATGCTGCTATTAATGACAGGACTCTGAAAGTTAAACTTCTTGCTGGGTTCTTTTCATAAAGGTTTTTTATACATTACTTTTTAAATGAAGTTATTTAAGTGATATAGCACAGCTAGTTGCTGCTTTCATATTAAAAGCTTAAAATAAATGGTGTCATGCAGTATGAAGTTGTACCAGTTTTTCTGGAGTTGTTTGTCAAAATGACATGGTTACTTAAAATTTCATTTCTACGCACTCTTTTTTTTTTTTTTTACATAGAAACACAACTCAAGGCTGACTGCTTAGAAGAAGACTTATTCTATGAATTTTTTTGTTCTATGCATTTCACAGCAGTACTTACAAAAATAACCTTTTATGATTTTCAACAAGGAAGAAGGAAGTATTTTCTTAATTTTAAGGTTTGGTTTGTTTTTTTTAAAATAGCATTAAATTATTACTTTGAAGTGTGACAGAGTAGAAACAAGGTATAGAAATGGCTAAACACATTTAGAGATTGTTTTTGTTCTAAAATGATTATATAATAACATTTGGACAAGAGGGCTGGATATTCAAAAGTAAAAAAAAATAACCCCTTGAAAATATTATTATGTACTTCTATGCATCTCCAAGCTGGAAAGGAATTTTGACAACCTTCCTGTAAGCAAATTAAAATACAGGTTACAAACTTCCAAAATTGGCTTATATAAAAACTGATTTCAGCTCCTGATGATTTTACTGAAGACTTGTGTTCTTCATTCAATCACCTTGGAGTGCCAGGCTAAAGTTAATCCTGGGATTCTGATGCAGGGATGCTCTACAGCAGAATTACCCATAATTGCCTCAATTCCTGCTGACTGGTTATTTTTGCACCAGTGACTCAA
The DNA here is from genome assembly GCA_013400415.1 of Scytalopus superciliaris. Classification (NCBI taxonomy): domain Eukaryota; kingdom Metazoa; phylum Chordata; class Aves; order Passeriformes; family Rhinocryptidae; genus Scytalopus; species Scytalopus superciliaris. The sequence goes on along the minus strand of VXBX01004844.1, from coordinate 453,325 downwards.
ATTAGGCACAGCTGGCCCGAGCAAGTTGGAGTTTAATAACACCCAATTGTCACAAACTCGCTGACGGTCAATGTTTTTGTCTCAAAAGGGTGAAAGGAACAGTGACAGTTCTCCCCCCTCTTCCTCCACGGCCCCTGAACAAGGAGATATCTTCTCTCTGAAGCTGAAGAAACAATAAGTTGAGTAAGCTTCTTCCTGTGGGGAGATGTTCTTTTCCTGCTCTGAGCAGTTGCCATAATATTGAGATGTCTGTACAAGCCACATGAATATTTGATGGGTCTTAACAAAGGACAAAAAAGACCCTGTTCGTTTTTGTAAACAGGCATTGTACATTTTCCCAGTGAAAGTGAAAAACTGAAATGAGGTTTAAATTGAGAGACTTCTTACTTGATGGGTGGATCGCCAGACAGCAGTGTAATTTTTACATTTGAAATGAGTCTGACAGTGCTTGTCCAGGCACCATGACAGCCCTTCCTTAAAGCTGTTGGCTGATTTTACCAAGAAACAACATTGGAATCCAGAATAATGAAATATAGCAGTCCACAAATCAGTCAGAGGAGAGTCTTACTGCTGAACAGTAAGGATCTTGTCTGGATCTTGCTGTCACTCCTGTTTGCTGCTTCTAGAATTTTGCATAAAATGGGATCTGATGTTCTTTTTCTTGGTAGAGATGGGAATTTCTTTTGTGTCAAACTTGACAGGACCACCTTTTTAATGGACTTGTAATGAAGACTTCAGTCTGCGAAAAACAGATTGAAAATATTTTGAGAAAGCAGCTGCTGAGTAAATCCATGGGTTTATGATGTCTGGTTTCAAGGCAGGACTTCAGCTGCATTTTGTTCTAACAAAGTCACAGGCTTTTGCAAAATTCCCTGTTTAAATTCCTGCTGGCTGTATTGTAATGGTGTGAACATTTTTCCTGCATAAGAGAAGTTTAGATCCATTACTGTGTTTGCTTCAGTGCTTACATGTCCAATTAATATGAAAGAATCCCTTGAAGTTAATTAATGTTGCATCAAAGAAGATCACTGATGACAAAAGCCAAATGCCAAAGTTAGTGAATGAAGATCAGTATTTCTACTTTGGCTACCTAAAAACTATCTTGGAACAGTAACTGTGCATTCAAAAGCAACGTGCAATGCAAACAGGCATGCTGGAAATAATGTTCTAAATTTACTACCAGAATATATAGTGAATCCAAGGATATTTGCTGCATATGCCTTTCTTCATTATTGTGTGAGACCTTTAAGAATCACAAATGCCAACACAGAGCCAGAATATTAAGACATCCCCAAGGGTAAGTTGAATAAAAATTCCCAAGAGCCTATAAATCTATTTGAAGGTGATAACCTAATTACAACTATGCCTGTCAAATCTCAAGAAAAGTGATAAGTAAAACAGTAATTCTATGAAATATGGACTTTTACTTATCTGGCTTGACCTTTCCTCCTGCTCTTTAACCCTTCTGCCCTTCAAGTCTGAAAAAATGGTTGCGTACAAAGAATACTATAATACAGCCTTCGACTTGGTAAGCTGGAGATGTTGAGCACTTCAATACCGCATTGAATCCTTCACCCACTGAGGATCTGTTGGGAAGCCAACATAACAAAATGAGCATAATGCGCTTGTGTTCAATTGACCATTTGTCCCTTTGTGAAAAGAAAGGTTCTGTGGGACAACAGGCCCTGGATGATACTTTGAAGCTAAATTTTGGAAGTAATGTGTCCCAAAAGAAGTTAGCTGAGGGTGGACTGAGCTCTGTAGTGCCCTAGTTAGTGACTTCCAGCGTGGAAACTGGGTCATTCCTTGGCATTCCTCAAGTATTTCTGTGTTGCTGTACAGAAAAACTCAAAGAACTGAACAATAGACACTTAAATCAAGGTCAGAACAACAAGTCAGTTTGTATCACCTTTCTTTAATCAGTGTAGGTCCAGAACCTCTGGTGACCTGTGTGGATACCAGCTGTCAGTGTAAAAGCTTGACCAGTTCCCCTTAATGAGAACCCTTGTTTTTCAGAGATACGCTTAATAAACATTCCGATTAAATTCGTGGACCAATCAAGTATCCTAAATGATGGAAAGGATGATTAAATTTTAAAATTAACAAAGTGACGGAGAGAGAAAAAAAATACCTGCAGTCCTTAATGATATGACTTTTATACAAAGCTGACAATGCAAATCAAGAAATTGCACACCAAACTCAACACAAATGTATTAGATTGAAGAAAAAAACTGGATATTTTTTCATTCATTAATTAATTTCTAGTCAGTCAATAAAATAGCAAACATGAAGGTTTGCATGAAAGGTATTTCACATATCGGAAAGGATCATTTTCACTTGAAAATTCACTGGGAAATTTTCAATGAGTTTGCTCTATAAGCTCATCCAGTTTATGGTAGAAACCCATAAGAAATGCTTTGGCTTATCTGTGATTTTCTCTATTTGGCAAGGAGAGAGTGAAGGGGAATATATATATGTGTATGTGTAAGTATTAGGGAATGATTAATGAATACACTTATTAGAAGAGCACCTGAATTATTTAAAATGCAGTTGTAGATAGGTGTTCTTAACAATGATTTGTGCTTGGTACGTGTTCTGTTGGTTTGTGAAGACATTAGAGAACAGATAAGCTGTTGCAGTGAATTTCTGATGCTTACCTGGACTTGAAGTCATATATTTTTAGGTGTTACGATTTACTTGCTTGTAGTGACATATTTGGTCTTTGAAAGCTATAGTGGTTAAAATGGGTGATTAACTGAGATCACTGGTTGAAGACTAGGAAAAAGTGAGTTTTAACCTTCTTCTAGGCTTATTTTTCCCTCTTCATATAACTATTCTTTTTCTTGCTTGAGAGCACCTCTATACCCCAAGACATATTTCAGTGTTTAATTTATTTTCATTTTTGGTAGGCTTCATTCCCTAAGTGCGAAATAAACTCTGCTGCTTGTATTACAATTTTATTATCAGTAGCTTTCAGTGTATTCAGTACTCTGCTTTCTAGTACCAGTCTTTGGAATACTAAATCAAGAGGTGTTATTCACTGGCAATTCTTCTTTTGTCTGTCAATTTGGATTTATTTTTTTCAGTGCACATAGTATTTAGAAAATTTAAGGCTGCAAGAGACCATTTGTGGTTGTGCAGTCTGACTCCCTGCTTTACCTGATTACAGAATTTCATTTACATCAAATCCCAAACTTTCCTGGCTAAGCCCAGACTCTCTACTTGAGAGTCATGAAAAGTAATTTTTGAGGCAACTCAGAGCTGATAAGTTTTGTATAGGACACAAAAATAATAGGGCCTTTGGAATTGCCAGCCCAGGTTGCAATCAGGTGAATACAAACCACATTTAAGGGAAGGTGGGTCTTCAGAGCCCTTCAGCTCTGTTGTTTCCTTGTTTCCTTGTGTTGGCTGAGGGTCAGCCTTGCTGAGCTTTTCCTGACCAGCTGAGGACTCACCTTTGTATCTGACCAGCGTTTATTACCCTGTTAGGTAAGAGAAGTCTCATCTCTGGCTTTTATCTTCCCTGTGTGCTTTGGCCATGGCTTCTCTCCCTCCACCTCGCTCTTGTTCCTGTCTGTGGAATGCTGCGTGCTGCCTGTTTAACCGGATCCAGCCCTGTATTGTACCATGTGGAAAAATTCCATGTCTTGTCTGACATAGGTCTCTGTTGTAGGATCAGCTTCTGTGGGATTAAGGTGCTGACTGTGTCTTCAACCTTTTTAATTACTTCAGAGGTATTTAATCAAAAGACTGGAGTTAAGCTTTTGTTAAAATGGGGTTCTGGCCATGGGAATTCTTTTGTGTCCAGTTTCTTCTGCTCACTACACACTCGTTGACAAGTGGTTACTCTACCTGTCTTTATTCATGTTGTCAACTCACACTCCAGATAATTATAATTACATGATTACATGTGCCTATTTTCTACATGTATTTTAACTGTTAGTAAAAAATCCCAGAAGGTTAAACTTAGTTGAGAGGAGACTGACCCCAAGGTACCTGTCATGAGGTTCCAGGTTTGCCTCAAAATATGAGATGATTTTCCATTTCACAGAGAAAGAACAAACTTTTTTTTCCCCAACAAAATAGAAATTATGTACTTGATACTTTTCCTGAAAAGTACAGCAGGTGAATAGTTCAGCAGTTATGTTAAAAGACCTCATTAGGCAAGCTAATTAAATGTGGCTGGAGCAGGGAGCTCTTTATTTCTGGTGCAGTAGTTGACTTCTAGTTGACTTATCTTGAAGATGTGTCTGTGTGCCTTTTTACATGCCAGAAAACAGCTTACAACCACAAGAGTTACAGTGTCATTATGGAAGCATACCTATTTCAGAAGTATGCTGCTTTCTTTTTATTTTTATTTTATTTTGGTTTTCTGCTGCAATTTTATTCAGTGCCATCTGCTCTTCAGCTCAGTTTTCTCTATTTTGTTTCCATCTTTAAGGGGTACTAGAAAGAACTTAAGTTTTATATGTTTCTAAGATACCAGGTCCACTTGTGATGATGCATATTGCAAACAATTGACATTTGCTTGATCTTCTATTATTCCTGCAAACAGAAGCATCCACAGAGACTCCTAAAGAAATGAAGCATTTCTCCAGACACCACTTTTGGACAGTTCAGATGCTTTAATCTAACTTTTCAACAAGAGCTCTTTTTAAACTAAATTTATGTAAAAGTACTATAGCTTAAACAATATATTTCCAAGGAAGTCTTGTAGATTTTATTAAGTTACAGAAAATCCAAATGACATGTGGTTATTATACTCTTTGCCATTATAGATTGGAAAATGCATTTATCAAGTACTTAGAGCCATCTCAGCCATACACCCATCCAGATGGAAGATATTCTTTGTTGTTAGAGGTATAATAAAATAACAGGATTATTGCACTAGCACATTTTACTTTCTTAAGTGCAAGCTTTTCTCCTCTTAGCTGTGATTTCTGATTGCCAAAGCTTATTTCATCAGCAGAGACATCACCTGAATACTATACTGCTTTATCTATTTAATTGTGTTTAGTTTTTTAAGGGCAAACCAGACTGTAATTAACTTCCAGGAATAAAAGACTTTTTATGATTTCCAGTAGCTGAAAAGGACAGGGACTATCAAAGTACATGTTGCAAACAGGCAGCTGAAAGTCCTTGAGCCCAGAGCTGCCCCTCTCCTCTCCGAGAATAAGGAATGTCCCAGGCATTCCCTTTGTTTCCCCAACTAGCGGTGCAAAATCAAGTGGAATTTAACTATTTCTTCAAATCTGGAACCAAAACCAAAAGGTTGAACTGATGACAAAGAAATGTTACTGCAAACTGTTAGGAGATCTTTTTTTCCAGAGTTTGTGCAAATCTTCAGTGCTTTTAAAATATCAATTCTTATCTTTTCTGGAAAATGTGGAAATAATATTATTTATAAAAGTGCTGTTTTAAAAGTAATATTCTGTGCTCTAGAGTTCTGTACTTCCAGACTTGAAGTCTGTCTTACATGACATTTTAAACTAAGTGCAAGTAAATTTGAAATAAAGATACAGTAAAATATTACCATTTCTTTGACATTGTGGATTATTTCCACTTACTTACAAAGTGTTTGCATCCTATAACTATGGGAACAAGTTCTTAAAGCCTTTAAGACCATAAAATCACAACCTTTGATCATTTTAGCTTATATAATTAGGATATTTTACCTCTAGGATAATTTTGCCCCTTTTTTACCACTGAGGGGCTGGAAGGGATTCAGGATTTTGCTCAGGATTTTGCAGTTAACATTAACTCATTAACATTAATATTCTGCATTTTGGAAGCATATTGAGGTCACCATTCGCCCTGGCTTTTTCTAGGATTTATCTGTCTGCCAGCATGATGTGGGAGTTGTGCTGCAATACTTCTTCGATGAGTTTGGGTTTTATCACATCTGAAAGCAAAAATGTGAGTTGTTTCTGAAATTGATTGCAAACTATTTTACTGCCATAATTTTTAGGATAAGAGAAGACTTTTAAACTGTAATGTCCTTTAATAGTAGGCAATTAATAAGTAGATAAATTGGGAAGGAAAAAAAAATTAGTTCAGTTTTTAAACTGATTCACTTCTAGTCATTCTCTATCAGAGTTCCAGAAAAAACTTTAAAAAGGTGAAATCATTTCCAGTAATGCAGGAGAGGATGGGAAGATTCTTAATAAAAAATATAAGCAGTTACCAATGCTTAATTTTTCAGCAAATTTATTAATATACTGAAGATTTTTAAAGTGCTATTACTAGCATATATATGACAATATACTTTATTACTTTATCCATTGGTAGGATGGTTTGCAGCATTAAGTTTATATACTTTGTCAAGTTTTGGGCACCTCCCTGCAAGAAAGACATCAAGGGCCTGGACTGTGTCCAGGGAAGGGAATGGAGCTGGCAAAGGGGCTGGAGCACCAGGAGAGGCTGAAGGAGCTGGGGGGGTGGGCTCAGCCTGGAGAAAAGGAGGCTCAGGGGGGACCTTGTGGCTCTGCAGCTCCCTGACAGGAGGTTGTTGTGGTTCAGTTCAGATACAGTCCAGAAAAGGGGATGCGACTTCCCTGCCCCAAGCAGATGCCTTGTGTTCTTGGTATCCAGCAACAACAACCAGCATTTCAAGTAGAACTTTACAATAACAAAGTGTTTTCGTTTTTTCTTATAAATGACAGTTCAAAAGATACCATACTTATGCAGAGTTACACTTAATGAAGCACTTAAAAAAAAAAAAGGCAACCTAAAAACCCCCAAAACAGTTTAACAGTCACTTGATTTGTCAGTCTGAAGCTTCCTATTAAAATATTCTCCACAAAGGGATCAAATTAAAACTAGGGCTTCTGAAGGTTTGAAACTTTTTCTGCTGCCATGACATTTTGTATGTTATGTAGTTGGATTTATTCCAGCTTTTGCTTCCTTTATCATTGTTTGCATTGTAAAAACCAGATGCTTATCCAAGGATGTACAACCTTTACTTTAAAAAGTATTTGTGTGACTTAAGAAAAACTTTTGGGGCCTGATATTGGAGTTTGCTTTCTCTACAGAAAGCTGGCATTTCTGAATAAAGAACAGTAGCTTCGTCAAACCCCACAGGTTTTTAAGCACACTTTCCGTTGTTGGGTGTAAGAATACAACCTCATTCTTATTAAGTAGGGTTATAGAAATAAACCATGTATGGATAACTTCATTTTTAGCAGATATTTAAAATACTACAGGCAAAGGCAATGACATGTATAAAATTAGCATTAACCACCTCATTATTTCTGTGTATTTCTTCTCATTGCCCTGACAAAATTGCAAGTATCCTTATACATGGAAACCAAGTAGATTTTTCTGAAGACTATCTAACATCACATGTCATCAAGTGCCACATGCACATGGTTTTGAACACTTCCAGTGATGGTGACTCCACCACTTCCTTGGGCAGTCTGTTTCAATGCTTTACAACCCTTTCTGTGATTTTTTTTTCCTAGTATCCAATCTAAATCTCCTCTGGTATAACTTGAGGCCATTTCCTCTTGTCCTATAGCTTATTACTTGGGAGAAGAGGCTGACATTTCTGGAAAAAGATTTTATTGATGTTTCCAGAATAATAACTGGAGCTAATGAGAAGTAGATTTTAAAGTACCTTTGAATGTTTAATCCTTTATTCTCCATGGCTATCATCACAAGTTACTCCACTGATAAAGTTGTCCACCTTTTAATTTGAAACAAGAAGAAATTAGGAACATATAATCAAGGTGTGCCTAATAGCATAGGTGGGTTTGCTGATTTTAGTTTAGTAGGTCTCAATCAAATACTTCAAATCAAATACAAGTGAAAAACCAACCTCCTTCAGTACTTAAGAAGACAATAGATTCCTAAAATGAGGATCATTCACAAATGGATAATCAAGAATGTGCTCTGTAATTGAAGTATGGCAGGAATTTTACAGTCACAAAATGCAGGTCTTTGTTCTTGTGAATTCTACATATGTTTTAGTTTAGGATGAACACTCATTGATCCATACCTTGATTTAAAATCTTTGGTTTGAGGCTTTTGTCTTTTACAGTCCACAATACAACAGGGCATGGCCAGAGCAAATCTGAGTAATGGTGAAAAAGTGATGTTAGAAACTCAGGAGCTGAGAAATGCAAAAGGTTGAGACTGCCACTGTGCAGAGGAAGTGGGGAAGAGGGGAGACATTAAAAATTGTCACATAAAAAATAAAAAAAGGACAAAATGTCATACTTCACAGAAACAGCATTGTATAAGTTTCATGAAAATTTCAGGAGTCTTGTAAGTGGATGCTCATTTCCCACTCATACGTATACACATGCGAGAGCTTGGCTATTACACTGTATTAGCTCTGATTTCACAAGCTCATGAAAAACCACAGTATTTGTCTCTATGGTGGTGGCAACGTCTATTAATGTTATCTTTTGTGATTTCATCTCTCATAATGTCTGAGAGCTCTGCTTTAAACTAACCGTCTGTGATTGTGACCGGTGAGATAAAAATTTCGGTGAGATAGAGAAAACTCACACTCCTGTGTGTGACAAATTGCAATGACAAGGCTGTGTTGATAGCAGCTTATGATGTGAAATGAAATCACAACCACAATACCATAAAGATGTGTGCTTAGGGCATCTCTACAGAGCTTGAAGTGAAAGAAGATATGGTCAAAATGTCTAGTAGACACTGTGTTCCTTCCCTGCACTTCATTTTATTGCTACTGCTGGTCAGTACTGCTCCATAAAAATGCTTCAAGCATTTCAGATTTTTTCTTTTTCTTTCCATTTTTTTTTTTCTGCTTTGCTGTGTATCTCTATTCCAGCTCTGGTGTAAAGGATACAATCAACATCTGAGAATTAGCTAAATTCATTATGCAAATACTATAATTGCTGGACTGTGTGACATAGCCATTTGATTTGATTCATTCCATTGGCTGAACAATCCATTTGAAGAACAGACAACAAGAAAGGATAAATAACAGCAGTTACAGAATGAACTCTGTGAAACTTCAGGGAGCTGCATCAATTTCTGTATTCATATTAGCTATTTATGACTGACAAAGTACAAACTGACAGGAGAAGTAACTTTGTGAATTTCTTCTGGATATTAAGAGGAGTTCAGTTGCTTAAATATTGAAATCCAAAGCCTTTTTCTTCTCTTAGAATTTTATTTTGTTTTATTAAAGACAGTTTTGGGGGGTATAAGGCAGGATGAATGGGGCAGCAGCTTGAGGCTACAGCTGAACATGGAACAGGAAACCTAAACTTTCACAAATGAATTATTGAGTAGTGACCTTTATAATAGTCAAAATTTGGGACTCTAGGAGCCAAAAAAAATGTCTCTTGAAATGACAGGAAACTGCCATTTCAAAACTGAAAGGTAATATGATTCAAAGTTTGTATAATTTTTTTAATAATCTCAATTATTTTTAAGACCCTGAAGGGGAAAAAAGGTGTCTCCGAATCAGGACAGACATTTGGAGGTGTTATTCTAGATCTAGAGAGATGTGCACTCAGAGAACAATTGCAGATATCCTTGAAACTATTTTAATTTCCTGATATGATCTGCTAAAAAAATTGCTACTGAAGAACTGAGTTTTCCACCCTCTGAATGGGATCCATAATCAAACCGGGAGAAAGAAAACAAGCTAGAAAACAATTCCCCCATCAGACTCTTTCCAGAATAGTTTTCATAAATAGTATTTTTATTTCTTGTTTATTAATTTGCTTTTAGTTTATTCTTCCTAGCATTGCTATTCTAGTTAACTACCATTCAAAGGGTAATTATCAATTATGTCTTCTATAGTTGCTGTAGATGGTGGTTTGCTTGCTAAGGTTCAGGCATGTTATGCTTCCATTCAAAGACCATTTTTGTCATTGATTTCTGTCCCTTCACACAATTAAAATAATAAAAAACATATTCTTAATGAAGTGGGAAGAGTGCAAACCAATAATTACTATAAACAACATTTCTGCTGTTCATTAAAGAACAAGCAATAACTGATAGTGGAGCATGCAAATATTGTTTTCTACCAATAGGTGCCACTATAAGCTAATTAAGCTGAAGTATTTAATGACAGGTTTAAAGGAGACATTAGAAAAACATATAAAAATACTCCCAACAAAGTGCGCAAGTTATTTTAGTGAATTTTTATTATCTATCTGCTTTCTTTGTCTTTATGGTAGAAACAGCAAGGAAGTCTTAAAGCATGTCCCGGGGCAGAAGTGGAGGCGAATTGTTCTCTCACACTCATTTGCAAAGTGTTTCTGTGCCTTTGGCAGAGGGAATGCTGCGATGGCACCGGCACAGAGCAGGGAGAGTGAACTGCATTGGTCTCTGTGTGCGGCGTCTGCAGCCTCAGCCCCCCTCACATCTGCTGCAGGTTAGCCACCAACCAAGCAAAAAGAGGCATTTGAACCTACTCAGGTTCAGCATTCCAGAGACAGGATGAGTGACCTGAGTAACCCAGATGTTAATTGTATCTCTTCACAATTCATCCTTTTGGGTAAGGCATAACCTTTCTTGTGAGTGCTGATGGCAAAGTTGGTGTTCTGTCCCTTCCCTGCTCCTTCTCCCCTTGGTCCACACATCCCTTGCTTCTGCTTCTGGCTTGTAGATTTTGTAATCAGTCTCCTTTTTTAAAAAACAGAAATTCATTTATGCTCTTTATCTGGCAAAAATTTTCAGGAGAGAAAAACAGCAGAGTGATCCACTTCAGCTGAGTCTCACCAGTGCAGGTTTCAGCAGCTGGACCTAATTTATAGGAAAGAAATATTTATTGTGGAAGAATAGAGTTAACTATCACTGCAGTATTTCTTCAGTCAGATTTTCCATTTTAACCATCATAAAGATATATTTCAAACTCACTCTCACCAAAATGTGGCTCATGTGAGGGTTTTGTTAGCAAAGCCATGGTGTATCACTGCATTTTTTTAATGCAATTGAGCTCCTAACCTTCTCCCTGTTTGGTGCCCTGTTGTAGATATCTGTAGCCAACCATGTAATTTAATCTCATTCTTATTCAGTCTAAATGGAAAGATGACCTTTCGGCAGATTAGAATTGATTTGTTTATAAATCTGCTAGTCTTGTCAAAGCTTTGTTCTTACAGACAATAATTTTGCTATCATCTGCCTGATACTTATCAGTTTTTCATAGCAGTTGTAATGATTTTTTTTTAATCTACCTTTTTTTAAAACCTTTTTTTTTTTTTCATTTATTTTTTTCAGTACAGACAGCCTTGCTTGGCATCTCTTCATCCATGTTCCCTGTGACTCTTCACAGTTTGGGCAGTGTCCCTCTGTCTACCACATGAAATGTTCCTATCCACAGATAGTTCCTTCTCTTCAATTCCTCTGCTTCTCTCTCATTTTGACCAAACACATTTATACTCAACAAGGCCAGATCAGCACGAGAATGTGAAAAGGAAGAGCTCCTTGTCAACACCAGCAGTGCTTTTCATCTCAAATTTTGCTTTCTTTTCAGCTGGTTTTGTCCTAGTCGTGGTTGTATCACAATGGCATTATCTGTATGTAGACTCTGTTGCTACTGTAAGAATTCTTATCATGTCATTGTTATTTTTTGTGACACTCACCAGATTCAACCCTTCATCCGTTTTACAGCCTGTCTTCACTTCCTCAGTGTTGTTTGGGTGGGGATTTTGTGTGGGCTTATTTTTAGAGTAATTGACTTGAACCTATGACAGCTCTATGTTCTCTGTGTGTGTTTTTGTAAGCAGGAAAAGTAATGTACTTCCCAGTTATAATAGTGAGCATGGAATTAATTTCTGTGCAGTTTTTCGATGCTGATTGTGAAAGTCCTATCACATCAGTCTTATTTCCAAATGCAAACATACAGGTGTTTTTGCAGAAAGCCAAATTTTGAGAAATATTAAGATAAAATATACTGAGGAACATCCTGTTGGTGGCAGCAATAACTTACATTTAACTTGTTAGAAGTTGCAAAGGTAACAGAGCTCCTTTGCAGTCTGCAGTGCCTGCGTGTAATAATGGGCTTGATGTGCATTTCAATGCTCCACATTGATTCTTATCTCTTAATAGCGCTTTAATCCAGACTTAAAATCGCACATTGGATGTAATGTACAGCTAATATTTTGCATAAGCTTGTGAATTTGGACTAAAGAGTAGCGATATGCCATGGATGTTAAATTTCCAGGAGAATTACCCTGGTTCTGGTGTTTAAGGGTTTTTTTGTTTGTTTTGTTGTTGTTATTTTTCCTGGGTTTTTGTTTTTTCTTTTTCCTTTCCTGTAAGAAGAAACATGATCCAGTGTTTGTGTGTTCTTCAGGGTGCAATAAAAGAACTTTTGTAGATTCTGCAGTCAGCACATTTTGGATACTGACTATACAGCTGTTCTTCCAGGGGAAAAATGACTGGGACAATTCCTTACACTTCCTTTTATAGAGTGGATGGTTCATAGTGGTGTGTGTTGCATAGTGGCATACGGTGAAATGCACGGAGACACACTGATTTGGGTTGCCAACAGCAATTGGTCACAGAGACCAATTTGGGCTGAATAGGCACTAAACAATTATTTGCAGTTGAAGCAAGATGGTTCTTTTAAGGTTAAAAGAACTTTTACTTCAGGTTTTGTATGAAGTTGTGTGTTGTTAGAACCTGGATTCTTTTATTTTGGCTAAAAGGAAATGGTTCCCTTTTCACAAGAAAAAGGAACTTATTCTTCCTTTCAAGATGACTTATTTACATTTTTGGCATGAAAATGCTTTTTTCACATTTTATACTCTTAATAGCATCACGTCAACACCAAGGGCTGTGTCACCTGGAACAGAACTGCCCACACTCCTAGTAAATGTGACTAAACATAATTTGTGCATGTGGACCTGTTATGATCTCTCTGTCTTCCATTCTCTGGCTTTCTAATGGAGCCCCTTGTGACTGTTTTTCTCAGATGGTAGATGTGGTGTTTTCCAGATGACAAACTATAATTTCTCACCTTACGTCCCTCTGAGAGAAAGGACTGGGAAGGCTGCTTCTCCTTACATATCATTCCACTATTATCTTTAAAAAATGCTGTCCTTTCTCAACCAAAGTAAACTGTGATTGTCTTGTTCTGTTTTTTAATTAAAATATTCGAAGTAGTCCTTGGAAATGTACAGGCTGAGAGAGCTGGAGAAGCCTCCAGGGAGACCTTAGAGCCTCTTCCCGTGCCTAAAGGGGCTACAGAGAGCTAGAGAGGGACTTTGGACAATGGCATGGGGTGACAGGACAAGGGGGACTGGCTTTAAGTTGAAAGAGGGTTTGTTTAGACTAGATATTAAGAAGAAATCCTTCCCTGTGAGGGTGGTGAGGCCCTGGCACAGGCTGCCCAGAGAAGCTGGAAGTGTCCAAGGCCAGACTGGATGGGGCTTGGAGCAACCTGGTCTAGTGGAATGTGTCCATGGCCATGGCAGGAGGTTGGAATGAGATGATCTTTAAGGCCCTTTCCAATCCAAACTGTTCCATGATTGTATGATATACATATACATTGTGATATATTTTACCACAGTGCAGTATTACACTCTATTGCAGTGCCAATTGCTGAAGTTGTCTTGCACAAGTACTTTGACACAGAACTTTTGAGGATCATGGTTGTATGTGTTTTTGAATGACTGTCTCTGTGCTGCAGTTCCAAGTCTGAGCCAGGCAGCGCAGAGTGGTGTGTAAATTAGAGAGTGGTGGTATGGAAGTGACTCCCAGGAGCAACTAGTTGTGAAGTGTTTCTGTCAGGGTTAGTGAGGAGCAGATCTGTACTTGGCAAAGGACAAAATGAGTCCAGAGAGAAAGGACAGACAGAAAGCAGCTGCCCCCAAAATGTTAATGAACTGCCATAGCTATTTTAATTTCAGCCATCTGTACTCAAAAGGAAGACAGTCTATCCAGAAGAATTGTCTGTTAGAGAAAATCTAGAAAAGACTGGAGCACCTGGGTTCTCACAGAGTTCTTGTGCCAGTGGCTTTGTCATGATTGTTACATCCTGGGTAGTGCAAAATTTCAACTTCGCTGTCACAACTCTGAGGAAAGCACAGCCATTCCTGCCGAGCACAGTGGGCTGTGCACAATGGGATGTGTAGGTGTAACTTTATTTCAGTACTTACTGTCCTTTCACTTCTAGAAGGAATTATTCCATTTCTGGTCCTTCCCCTTCTGGGAGCAGACTAGACTCTTGTATCTCATCCAGCACTGCCACAGATTGTACTGCAGAGATAAGGAAATGAAGCCATACTTCACCAGAGAATGTGTTTTTCTTGGTTTGTTGGTCACCTGGCAGGGAGTTTTGCTCATTTATTTATTCCCCCTCTAGCACCCTCTATTTTAGATTTAGAAATTGTTAGGCAAAGCACTTCAGTTTGCAATGAAGTTGGTTGTTCTTTCTAATTACAAATCCAAATAACATTTCATTGAGGTACACATTTACAACATCCTAAGACTTTTAAAAATGATGAAACTTAGTTTTAGTATAGTAATTGTGAAGTCAGTAAATTAAATCAGAAATTAGTCCCCACCCTTTTGTTAGCCACAGGATATATATATATTGTTTATTTTATGCCAGGTAAGTTTTGCACAGAATCTTCTGTACCACCACACTTCTGAACAAAAGCACATCTTGCAAGGCTGTGTTGGAAGTTGCAGAGTAGATGTCCGTGGTCATAAACTTTCTTCAACCACTTGCAACACACTGTATATTATTACTTCATAAATGTACTTTGCGTCCAGGAGTTCAATGCGATGAACTGTTTTTTCTCTGAAATCACTCTTCCAAACCTGTAAATATTTTATCTCAAAGTGTGAATGCCTGTTATTTCCCTGTCCTTATTTTGCTTTGCTAAATATGACTTTGTGTCTCAGAAATTATTTTAGTGTGTTGTTATAGCATGTTATATATGTATAACTGAAGATAGGACACTTATGGAGTTACTATTCATTTGGTTTGTTGTGTTTGTGTCACTGCACTTTGCAAAGGTGTTTCTTTGCAGAAGGAGTCTTCCAATGTTTTGCTATTGTAAAACTAGAGTTTTGGGACTTTTTTTCTCCTGAATGAACAATTAAAGTATCTCCCCACCCAGTATTCAGTTACTGTTTTTCCCCTCAGTGCTTATTTTTATGCATGAACATTTAGCATATTTGGCTACAAAGAGAAAGACAAATACAAAGTGCATGAGGGCTGATTTTCTGCATTGTCTGTATTTTCAGCCAGCTCTGTTATCCAAGCTCCATGCCTAAAATAAATACAGTTATTTTTATTGCTCTGGACATCTTTTTCAACATGTACACTGAATTGTGACAATATTGTTTCTTTTTTTTTCTTTTTGTGAACATCAGTTCATAGATTCCCAAATCCTCCCAGCAGACATGACACAGCAGGGTAGGCAGGAACGTTCTCAAATGCAGTTCTCATGAACTCAAAAGCTTTTGCCATTTGAGGAATCCACTGTTGCTCTTTCTGACCATCAGGGTGGGACCTGCAGGCTGTGCCATTTTATGTGTCTTTCTGAACAGTCTTTAGCTAAAGAAATATTCCAGAAGGCAAAGACTCCTTGGTTTGTGGCCCATAGTTTTGTCTGGGAGAAGCTCTTGTTGCTCACTGTGCCAAGCTGAGGAGCTGCATGTTGTGCTGAAGCAACAAGCTCCAACTCATTGCCCATATGATGACATATAGATTATTTAGCTTGTTGATTTTTCTGTCCACCCTTTAAAATTATATAAATGTTAAGGGAAAAGTATTGCTATCAGGCTGGAGCAATGAATTTTATGACCTTCAAAGTTACAGGTTCTTCATTCTCATTGTGTTTGTTGGTTTTTTTTTTAATATTGTGACTTGAATTGTGACTCCATTATCTTACTTCAACAACTGAGACTGTTTTATCTCCTAAGAAAGCTGGTCATGTTGAGTATGATGTTACAATCCACGTTCTCCATACTGACTGATTTGAGCTTGTTAATATGAATGACAGTCAAGGTTATCATTGGGATTTAATGAAAATAAATTCTCTTAAGATACCAAAACCAAAGCTGACTTGAGAGAAAGCAGAAACTTTATGGAAGGTTGGAGGGTGGAAGATGGGAAGGAGGTGCGAGTGGTTGTTTTTCTGTTTTTAAGCTGGAGCTTGACCTAATTTAAATTCTTAGAGTATTAAATGTGTTACCGTGAAAAAATTCTTTAAGAATGCACTGACAATGTTACAGAATTCAAGTTGGTAACTCTTCAGTGTCAAACCTTTGAACTGATTTGGTTTTGTTCTTCAGCTTACAAAGCACTGTCTTAATTAGATTAGTCTGCCACAGGCTCTTGGCAAATTCAAACTTTAGTGGCAATAAGAACAAACACGATTAATTAATCCATACATGAGAAAGGAAGGGATAAATGGCCTGATTACCCTGGCAGGAAAAACTCTGCTGTAACCTCAGAGTTCCACTATAACTCATTATAGTTCTTTTATGCCACGATGGGTTATACAAATGTGTCTAGTGGACAGCATGAAAAACTTACTATGACATAAAATTCAAACTTTACTCTTATTTATAAAATTGTAATCCAATTGCTTATTTTTCACTTGCTAGGGTTACAAATTTTTCGTTTTGGAAAGACAAAACTGGCCTCAGGAGCACCTTGTGTGTCCTCATTACAAACATTTAAAGTTGGCATTAATATTTATTTCAGTAATGTTGCTTCAAAGTATGGTCTGATGTTTTAATTTTGCATGACATTTGAGAAGCAGCATAGTCTAAGTGATTTTCTGTAAATACGTTGACTTTATAATATTAAAGACTTTATTCTTTGGTGCAAGTTAATAGCACTGTTACCATGGAACACTTATTCCTTTAATTTCATATAAATTTAAATTTTATGATGTTTGCTTCTCCAAGATTACATAATCCCTTTTTATTGAAAAGAATCACAATTATGCAAATGATGATATCCAAGGAGACAAGTAGCAATTAACTGCAAAAGACAGGCTGTTACCAAAAGAGTTTACTCTCAATGAACCAAACAGGACCTCCTGTATAATAAACCTTTATTTAAAGAAATCAATTTGGCATAGTTTCTAAAAGAAAGTAATTCATTCAGACAGAAGTTTTTAGTCTTAAGACTATGTTCAATAGTGTCTTTGAGTTTTTGTCTTTGACTCCAAATGCATTATTTCTGTACACTTCAAATGGAAAGCAGAAAGCTTCAGCATCCGTATGGACCTATGAAAGCCCATAAAAGATTTGCCATTCTACAGGAATCTATTAATGAAGCAAAATAATCATCTCTAAGCAAGAAGTTACCCAGTCTGAAAGTCTGAGCAACCTGGCCTAGTGGAAGGTGTCTTGCCCATGGCAGGGGGATTTGGATTAGATGATCTTTCAGGTCCCTTCCAATCGAAACCATTCCTTGAGAGTGACTGATCACAGCTCTGGAAAGGTAAAATAATGCTCAAAGGAACTGTGTGTTTTACAACTAACCTCCCTCTATAGAGGGCATGCATTTGGATCTAACAATGTGCCATGCTTTTCACTTACACTCCAAATGATACCATGGTCTCCTGTGTGCCTTGGGAGGCACTTTAGAATGTTCACAGATGGCTTGAGAACATACTTAAGAGCCATCTCTCCTGGGATATCTTCCCTGTGCTTGATGGGAGAGTTATGCTGCTCCAGATATGGGCAGACTTGCAACTGTAGGCAGTGTATGTGCTGTTAGAATTAATTTTGCTTTCCCAGTTCCCTGTGTAGAGAACTAAGCAGTGTGGGAGGAGGAGGAAATAGCAGTTTCTGAGGTAAAATGATTTTTTTCCTCAGTAACTTTGATACTCTGAGCTGTTAAGGAGCCTCGAGGGAGATTGTGGAAGGGAAAATAGGAGGTCAGGGTGGTATTCAAACCAGTCAGAGAGCAAGCAAAGGGTGTCACAGACTAAAGTGTAGCACAGCTACAGGACAGGACTCATGCAGGAGCTACCAAAATCCTCTCTTCCACTGCATATTAGGTAATACATGTAATACCAAACACATTTCCCCTTGCCTCTTTACAGGTAATAGTGAATAAATAACGTGAGTAAAATCTGGGTCTAGGGATGTGTCCTCCAAGAAGAAACACAGATGTACTTTTCCTCCTCCTCGTTCTCTTCCAGTGAATCAGCCAGGGAAGCAGCCTGGGCAGGGATCCATCAGACTTTAGGGAGGCTGTTGCTTCAAACACAGTTGTTACAGTTGTGCATGAGCTCAGGAAAGTCTCATGGCTGCCAAAAGTCTGAAGAGTGTCAATAGATTCTGTGTGCTTTAAATCACAAGAACTGTCAGAAAGTTTCATAGCTACAGATAACTGAGATTAACGCACCTGGGAAAATATTTTTTCCATTAGTGGTTTTCCCTCAAAAGTCAAAGATTAAATAAAAAGCTCACCCCACCTTAGAAAAGGAAAATAGATTTCAAAATCTGTCTGATAACTGTAAAACAGTGAGACCTCATTTTATGCCTTCCATTTGCACTTCTCAAAACAATTTTTAATGTGTTAAATAATAGGTGTGGTAAACATATAATATCTCATTTTATAGGTGGGTCAACCCTGAGAATAAAGATATTCTGTGAACTCTACATTAAATTCCTTCTTATAGAGGGCTTTTCTCTGTAGTGATAGTCATAGAGATATGAGGTTGTGGACTGGACAATTACCTACCCTGAACAGGATGAACAGAGACAATATCAACTTGGAATTACAGAGTTAATTTTGATTGTTTTGTTTGGGTTTGGTTTTGCCAGTTTAATGTTTTTTTTTTTTATTTTATTTTTTTATGCTTTAGGATAACACTAGTGTATAAAAGGCTTACAGTCCTTTCAGAGATGAATGTCAGACAAGTGCCAATAATGCAGCTGATATGCTTTCCTGATGCACTAGGCTGGGGTTAAGGTGCAACTGTGAGGACCATAGAGAGGAAATTCCGAAAGTTTTTGACACTGAGAAAAGGTTGTAATAAACTGTGTGCAGGAGCAGGGTAAAATTGGCATTTCACTGCAGTGTGAATGTCAAGTCATAGAAAGGTGTTGACCTCTAACCATCAATTATATTTACGTTCCTTCTCTGTGCTCCCAAGTGCTTTGCCCTGGAGTTGCTAATACCTCTCAGCTGTCATTAAAAACATTGCAGCTCAGTCTCTGCTAAGTGAAGTGATTAGATTTTCTTTGGTGAATATTATGTATAAGGAGCAGGCTTGACCATGTCTTTTAAAAGTACCACACTTTGGACATCACGTGTGGTAATGTATAGAAAGGTCATGGTGGAACAATTAAGCAGGCAGATCCACCCCAGGGTAGTTTGGATTTGGCTTTCTCAAAAACAGTTTCTCTGTATGAACTGAGTAAACCTGGCAAACCGTCTGAAAATCCAAGTTTCAACTGGCCAGAACTTACTGTGTTTATGCTTTATTAATAAAAAATCAAACCCCAGGCAGAAAGGGAGCATTGATGATGATCACTTTGTAATGCCTGTACAGCAAAATGAGAAAATCAGCTATCAGGATACAATATAGGCTGAGGGAACAAAAGCATCTACTTCTGTTATTGCATTGGGTCAAAGAATATAATTTCAGCTTCTTATTTATTTGTTTATTTAAGACTGAGTATGGAGGACTGAAATTGGAGAAATTGACAAAACGTACAGAAAAGCAATGAGCAATTTAAAAATAACTAGAGTTTTTAACTGATACATTCACTTGTGAGGAGTCCCTATGTAAGTTTTTTATGGAGATATATTTAAAATGTTGCAAATTTAATAAAAACATAGAACATAACCATAATTTTGATCTTTATGCTGCTGTAAAGGTACTAGGGAACCAGAATCTAAAGACACAGTGAAGATGGAAAGAAAAGGTTAATGTCTGTGGAAAGGTTTTTTTTTCCCTTTTACTATTTCTCAGTTCAAGGGGAATAAAAAGAATTTATTTCCAACATTGCCCCTCACCAGCTGACCCTTGTCATATTTCTAGAAAAGCTTCAGCAGGGTTACAGTTTAACATGCTACAGCATCTTACTGAGGTTCTTCTAGACTAGTTAGCCCATGAACAGCTTTTCCTTCTGCAGTTTAAGTAGTGTATGAAACATTAAGAGGCTGCCTGGTGTGATTTTGGAGTTATCTAAGTTGTTTCAAAATAAATTTGTAAAAATATCCCCAGAAACAAACAAAAGCAAACAACAGACCAAAAAAAGCCAAACCCAACCAAACTAAACCCCCTCAACTCTCAGTTCAATAAAAAGGCATCTTTGGGTAATATTGAATACATGTAAAATTGTTTTCACATTGCTGCCCTGATTTCCCAAAATGCATATGCTACTGAACGCCAAGGAATTTATATGGGATTCTTGGAAATTGGAAGTTCATCCAGCACTTTGTATTCTTTTGGACTACAAAACGTGTTCACAATGCAAACTCTTGCTTTGAGACCAAGAATCACTTCTACATTTGTTTGCAGGACCTATAGGAGATTTTTATAACAAAATCTCTCTGAAGATCTTTGTTTAGAAATAGGGAACTACCCTTGGGTAATAAAGTGAAATAGGTGATATTCATATGACACAGCCTTTAATGAGCAGAGCAGAAAAGAGAGGAGATATCAAACACTCAGGCACCCCTTAGGAAGAGTTAAAAGCACAGACAAGCTGCTGCACTGTTTGTGCAAAGGAGATTTTGGGGGCTTAGTGGGAGAGATGGAGAAGAATGTACAGAGAGTTTCTGGTGAACTTGCTCCAAAAGACCTACAGATGATGAAAAGTCCAAGGCTTTGCACGGATGAGTTAAGATGAAATCTCTGTTGTCTGATCTCTCAAATATTCTTGCTTGAAGTAAAAAAGATTTTTTTCCTTTTAGAACTACTAACACCAAGTTTTATCCCCTAAACCCGGAAAACAGGCACCAAAACCTGCCAGAATTAAGTATATCCCTGTATGGGAGCATTCTTGATATTTACTGTAGCAAATGTTTGAACAGATAAGTCTGTGTAAATAAATATTGATAAAATAAAATCCTCCCCCTCTCTGTCACACCACTCCAAGTGCTGTTAGGGGTAGGGGCAATGAACTACTTTTATTCTGCGTAGCATTTCATTAATTTCTTTCATATTAAGAAAAAACGTAAGCTTTATAAAACAGTGCAAAGCATATATTTACGTTTCATTAAGTATCTTGACAAATTTTTTTTTTTACTCAGTATTTTTTTCACATACTACAATTATATACTTTTAAAAATTGTTAAAAAATAATTTGAGGTACCACACATTCACCATTTTCCTGATTTATTTTATTTGCCTCTCATTCATGTACAGCTGTGAAGAGAGACCTGACTCTTAAGTGTGGCCAAACCCCACAGGTCAGGATTTGAGAAATCTCCCCATAAATTTGTCAGGCTGAAATTTCTTTCTCACGCCTGATTTTCTCATTTATAAAACACACCTGATAAATTCAACGAGGCAAAACCAAGCCCCAGCTGAAGGCAGTGGTGCAGGAAAGCACTCTGGAAACCTGGAGCAAAAAGCCTGATCTTCAGAATATGTGGTAGATGCAAAGTTGTATGAAGTTTGGAAGTAGGAAAGGGAAAGTCAAAGAGAAGTGATGAGACAGAAATAAATCCTGAATATGTTAAAAAAAAAACCCCAAGATGTGAAATTAAAAACTAAAAATGTAATTAAAATATTAGGTATAAAGAAAAATATATATGAAATATGTGAATATTGGCTTAAATAGATGTAACTTGCAAATTTTTCCAGAGATATTTAGAGGCAAAATACAAAATTTATGATTTTT
Source organism: Scytalopus superciliaris (assembly GCA_013400415.1). Taxonomy (NCBI): domain Eukaryota; kingdom Metazoa; phylum Chordata; class Aves; order Passeriformes; family Rhinocryptidae; genus Scytalopus; species Scytalopus superciliaris. The sequence continues at coordinate 431,554 of VXBX01004844.1, read as the reverse complement.
GTATCAGTGTCTAAAATAAGAAGTAGGAACTTATAAACTCAGTGCATTCCCAGTCATTTCTTTTAGGCTTTTGATCATGGCATAGAAATGTAGCTTGTACTGTCTTTGTAGGATCACTTGTAGATGGCTGAGTTGCAAGTCCTTTTTCTCTTGGGAAGTCAAGTCTTTTCCAGCTTCCCAGTAATTAAAAAGAAAAAAAGCAGACTCCCACTGTGATGGTAAAGCATATCAGCACAATTTTTATAATGCCGGAGCAGAATGATTTCATAAGATTTGGAAGGACAAAACAAAATGAAGTTAGTACTTTTGGGTCTTCATTAAATCTTATTCTGTAGCTCCTGATTGTGCTCTGGTGTGGTTGTCATTTTATAACTCTGAGCCTTGGCATGAGAATGTGTATGTTTGTACCTTAAAATCCACCTCTTGCAGAACAGCTTGCTTTCTATATCTCAGCTGTGTTTTACTTGTAAAGATAAATATGTTTTTAAGCTTCTCAGTTCTGTTGTGAAGTTTAGTTTTCTATGTTCTTCTGTCTTCCTTGAAAACAAAAAACTAGTTATCCTGAATTCAAATGTAAAGTACGTGACTCGATGAGTGGCCATTCACTTTTTAGTTTACATAATGTAGCAAAAAAAGAGGTAAAAGGGCTCTCTGGACAGCAGAAAAAATAGTAATTATTTTAATTCAGAGAATACATGTTATAGGTTAATCCTACTGTCCCAAATTACTATAAGAGTTGTGAACCTGGATAGAAAATACAGGCAATCTCATATGTGACAGAAGTCTCCAAAGAGGCTCTCACTGTGGTGTATATCCATTGTATTAGATCCAAAATATACTGCTGGTGGTGGGCTATAAATACAGCCAGAAAGATGTGCAGCTAAGTCTTCACCACAGTGCCAATTTATACTGCTGTCTGTGGTAATTACAACTCACAGTTTGGACCAGAGGGGGACTAAAAAAAGGGGTTTCAAAAGAAACAATAAGAAATCCCAGAAGAATGAATATTCCATCAGGAAAATATCATGAGATGAAGTATTCTATTTATATTTGTATTGAATTCCTGCTGTGAAGGGAATTGCTACAATTTTGCAGCATCGTGTAGAACTTCATGTTTCTTTAGCTGTGAAGGTGTTCAGGTGTTTAGGAAGGTTTTTGTTCTCAGCTTGCTGTGTTTTGTAGCATTGGTTGACTGCCCAAAGATGTTGGTTGTGGTTTACCACAGGGTATGATTTGCACCCCTGATGGCTGCAGGAACATTTAAGACAAGAGACAATCCTTTAGGAAGCATGAAAACATTTCCAAAGTGTTCATAATATTTGTACATCACCTGTATCCACCTCTCTGAAATGTTCTTTTCTCCATGTCACAGTTCTCAGTGTCAGCTGCTGCTTCAGAGAAAAGACTCAGTTTTGACCCTTGAAACTACGGATCTTATGGATGTCAGGTACTGTATAGACAATTTTTGAGACATGATCTGAAATAAAATATTCTTATTATGAAATCCTGGTTTTAGAACTGCTCTCTGAAGTAATAAATTCATTTAAATGTAAAGTAAAATTAATTTAAGAGAAACATTTCCCTTTTCTGGAATGAGAAACAGACTAGAATGTCATATTCAGTATGGGCACCTTCCTTACATGGAGAACAACAAAGAAATAGATGGGATAAACAGAGCAAAAATTAATGACTTCCAGTAGAGTAATTTATTTCATGTTCTTGGCAGTAGGATTTTGATCTTAATATTTAAAATAACACCTGTAGTAAAAGTAATTTAGAAGGAAAAAATAGTAAATGAATAACTGTGAGAACCATTAAAGCAAGAGATACCCTGTGTAGGGTAGCACACAGATAAACACATTCAAGGCTTATCATTGTCTTTTTTTTTGTTTATGGCTTGTGTGACATATAAAGAATTGTCAAACAAAAATGAAAAGGAAAATAAATAGGCATTAAGGCAGGAAAAAAAAATGTTGCTTATGATGGGAATGCTACAAGTGAGGAGAGTCTGAGTTGTCTAAGGTCTATCAGTAACAGTATGGCCCTTGTTTCCCTCCCCTCCAGAAACAGAGGCACGTGCTGCTGGTTCCTCTGGATATTTATGTAGAGGCACAATAGCAAAATTTAGGAATTTCAGGATGCCTTCCTTTGTCTCTAGTCATTGATACCTTTTCTCATGCTAATAAGGCTTTCAAAAAAACCCTGGAAGTAACTTAAATTCTTTTTACTTTTTGAACACACACAGGTATTATAAGAGTAACTAAAGCTCTGTGGGTTTGGGGGGATTTATTTTAATTTTGCTTTTTCCATCACAAAAGTGTCCAAAGGATTGCCTGTGTTGTTTGGAATTTTGCACATACAATATTTTTCAAACTAAGTGAGAAACAAAGGCTTATTTCTAGTTTTGTTAAATCACTGTCAGTTAGCCTTTGACAATTGGGATTTTTTTAATATTACTCTCATTTTTTAGTTTGACTGGATTCATAAGACCATATTGACTATAAAGGATCATTGGAAGGTCTAGCCTAAAAATAAATTATAAACGGATAAATCATTAATAAGTTCCTGAAGAACTTTTTCTTACTATTAGGGAACCTTCTAATGCCTTAGAAGATTTATTCATTGATGGTTTCTATTGACTTGCTTTTCTTCCAACATCCTAATTCTTCTGGTATTTACTTCTGTGATGTCTATCACTGTCCTGAACTTGCAGGAACCCTACCTTTGTGAAATCTTTGTTTTTTCTGGTATAAGCAAGCCAAGAATTTCTAATCTGCACTAATTCAGCAGACTTTGATTTTCTGACCCACTCCCCCATTCCAGAACAACTTAATTTGATCATATTTTGCAGTGATATTAATTCTATATGTACTTCAAACACCTCTTTGAGGTGTCTGTGTCTTAGAATAATCTTTAAAATTTCCTCAGCTGCTGTTCTTTCTGGTTTGAGTTACAGAAATGGGGTCTTATCCCTTTCAGTTATTTACTTACAGCTGAAATTCTTTTTGTTACCCTTTAAGAGAATACCTTGAAAGTTTTTCTTGATGCTGTGTACTCATTTAGTGACTTGTGATATTTGCATCTTTCATTTCCATGTACAAAATATTGAGATATTTCAATTCAATTATTTCAACTGCTCCTTGAGTATTTCCTTGCGGTATGAAGACACGCAGTGCACACCAAGGTGTTACCAGCACTCCTTTTGGGTGCTCTCCAGAGCTGACTCATAAGTTTGCTGTTTGTGAGTAATGCTCCAATCTCCTACACCTGCTCCAGTAGCTTTTGTGCTGTTCCACATCATTGTGCATGCTTTATGGCAGCAGTCTGAGCACAAGATTAAGTGTTAGAAACCCCAGAATCCTGATGCATGGCATAGATGTAGCTCTGAATGCTTTGGATACAAATCCACACACTTGGACCACTTTCTAATGAAAAACCAGCGCATACATTTATTTTAAAAAACAGATTTATTAGTTAATAAGTATTCAAAAACATAAGATAGGGATTGTAAATGATAGCAATAATTTGGTATCAGAATCTGCAATGGCAAACCCAACACAATAACCATGTTATGAAAGAGACACAGTGCCATCCATTCCATCTTTACGCTACGTTCTGTAGCAAATAGCAGATAAATAAATAGCTGTTTCATCCACCACCAAATAATCCATGTTTAAAAGTTTTAGTAAGGCCAGGTATCCTTATGGTGTCTCAGCTGCAGAACTTTTGAGTTAAATGTGAATGCCTTGATGTTGTTTTTGTTCAGGATTGTTGTGATCGTGCAAGTCATCCTTCAATAACAGTGTGAAGCTCTCTCAGAAAGTCTTGTACTGACAGAAGTGAAGGGGTTTTACTGGACTATCTGGTTTTACCAAAACATTTTAGGCTGAATGTCACCATCTGAGGTGCTTCACTGCAATGTCAAGATGACTAAACATACAGCTTTTTTCTTTGCTCATCTCTCTAGGTTTCAGCCTTTAGAGTAGAAACAGGAGGATTATGTATGATGATGTTGATTGGCATATATAGGAGAAAAGTAATTCATTTAATGTAGAGAAAAAAAGAATAATGACAGAAGAGAAGTGCAAGCTTCAGAAATTATTTGGAAAATCTTAGAAACTGAAGTATTTATTACTGTTCGCTTTTTTCTTTTTTTCTTTTTTTTTCAAACAATAATCCTTATAACTTTCTTGAATGACAGATATAAAATGTCACAATCTGATACTTCATGAGAGGAGGATGGTGAAGGATTATAAAGCAAAAGTAATAGCAGAAAAGAAGAGAAAGATGTGGATTTTTTTCCTATCTATTATCTGGTAACTTCTGTTTTACTGTCATTCTACATATGTCTTCTAATGAAACAAAGTATTTTTTTCATAAAAACTACCACTCTACAGTGTTAGGAAAATGGGAATTTGTAGTTTTACATCATTCAATGAGAAAGAGCAGAGGGGGATAGGCAGTCACCTGCTTTCTCTAGAGTCAATTTTTTGGTCATCTTATAATGGCAAACTCGCATTCATCTCTTTCTGACCCTTTTAGCTCCTCTCTTTCTCTCCCCCGCTTCCTCTCCCTCTTCCTCTTTCCTTTCTGTAAAGCTCTTCACATCTAATCCAATTACTTTGCAGTTTGTCTTCTCCATGCCTCAGTTTTCCTTAGGGAATGTTTGAAAGTGTTGGGTTGCATATTCCCCTTTTGTGGTTTGCCTAAAACATATCTGTGCTCTCCCTCTTGAGGAGAGTTTGGTGTCAGACAATGAATAGCAAAAGTCTGTCTTTGACAGGAATACATATACTGACCTTCAATTAAGCTACAGGTTAAGACAATACTGGAAAATCAATAGCTCATTTTCTGTCTTTTGTGCTCAGATTTTGATGTTTACTAAGATAAAGGATGACAATGCTGAAGGCAGGAATCTTTGCAGAACATCCATTGATGTTGCCAGAGGCTCAAGGGCCAGGTATGGCCTAATCTTTGCAAAGCTCCCAAACACCGATATGTCAATAGATATCAACTGTAGCTTTACACGACATCCACTGCCTCTGAATTTTCATCAAGCAGCATTTTGTGTTCTCTCCAGTCTCCTGACCCAGAGCTTCCAAAAGGGGTCATGAGCAATCCAAAATCTGCTCATTGGTGGTTACTGTGAGCAAACTCTGTGCTATGAAGGCTTAAACTCTTTGTATCTAATTTTTAGGTTCAAGCCCTAAATTGCAGATTCTGGTACATACAACTTTTATTCCCCCTCTCCNTTTTTTTTTTTTTTCTTCCCCGTATGTGTTTGTGAAGAAAATGGAGACCTGGAATGGAAAGTGGGCATTGAACCCCACATTTTGGCACATACCTATCTTGTAAGGTATCTTTTACCTACAATTTACATTTGTCTAATTATACACACAATGACAGTGGATTAATAAACCTGTGATGCCAAAGTGAATGAGTCAAGACATGTCCTCTTTATGTCAAAAGATAAAGAATCAGCCAAAAGATAGATAGTCTTGTATACAATAGGATTAAATGCATCTTAATTGACTTGTATTCTTCGGTTTGACAAATTTTGAAAAAACAAAGCCTATTTTTAATTCAAACATGAGGTTTTTTTCCCAAAGCAAAAATATGATAAATTTATATTTACAGGAAATACTGTTTAAAACATTACAAGTAGGTATTATTGCAACAGTGTAAAGGGAAGGACATGTGCCCAGGGAGAACATATTCAGTCCTGGAGCCTCTCCCTGTGCCGTGTCAAGAGAGTTCGTATGGTGAGTTTGTCTGCCAGGAAGAGATGGTGGGTGAAATTCAAGGAAGAAAAAGATGCAAATTGGAAGGACAAAATAGTAGGGGAGAAAGGCTAATTATCTGTCTTACTCTAACTCCCATTCCTCATCTACTGCTGCAATGACAAACTGTTTGACCTTAACTGTAGCTGGAAGTTTTCGTAAGTAATACCCTGGATTTATCATAGATGCAGTCATGTGGGCAAACACACAGGCTGAGCAAGTCAGATTTCAATCATAAGAAGACCAGTATTTGCAAAATATCAAAATGAAAATTGTTCTTTCTCCTAAATGCATTTAAGCTTTTGATCTTAAGGGTAATGTTGCTTATTCTTATTAAACCTTCAAAAATTGATAACTCTTGAATTGTGCTCAAATCAAAAATAAGGTGTAAAATATGAACTTGGGACAACAGTCTAATATGTTATGCCATTTTGTATTGGAAACACCTATGGCTTTGCCCTGATGTGTGTGTTGGGCCTGCAAATTAAATATTTGTTAGTGAGACAAGCTGGCCTGGCTGGATGGAGTGGTGTTAACTAGCTCTGACTTGCAGCCTCCAGTCCTTGACTAAAGATCTGGTAATTGTGACGTGAGACCTCGAAGCAGAAAAGTGTAAAGGTCAGAAAACTTATAATGTCCCTTACAAGCTCCTGGAGGGACTATTCCCAGGAGACTGTCTGCCTGTTAAGTAGGAGTACAGAAAGAAGGGGAATAGTTTTGTATGAGGGAAGTGAAATGTAACCAAGTTCGTGTATCTGAATAAGAAATCTCCCGCTCATTCTGTATTTTGTGCTGGCTCCCAGAGCACCTTTTATTTTCTTTCACATTTTGCAGGTTAGCATCTGTCTTTTCGTCAGGTCTGGTTTTGGGGGGGGGTGTTTTTTGGTCTTTTTTTTTTTTCTTTTTCCTCTGCGAGCCCTGCACATCACATTCTAAAAAAGAATAAAAAGGGTACAATTCTCCTCAGGCGAGGTTTCTGCCTACCCAATAATCCCACTGACATGCTGCTTTCAGAGGTACTTGCTGTGCATGAGTGCAAGATTTTACAGAGGCAGAGCAGCACAGGAGTGCTGGAGGCATTCTTCTAACGAGCTGTCCAGGTTACTTTCACATTCTCTATTTTATATGCCTCCCTGATTCAGGAGAAGCCAAATACCAGAATGTCCCTACCATTTTTTTCCATGCAGATTTAAAAGAGAGGAGAGCCCAGTTTTTTCCATGAACTTTTTCAGCCTGTGATTTTCAGCTTTAAAATTAATAGCAATGTGCCCTTGTATATGAGCAACGAGCGCTCATATCTTTAATATTTGGTATGATGATTCCATTCCAAGCAATGCACCAGAGTTCATTTCTCACATGACTATTTTATTATCTGTTTAGAAAGTGGAAATAAACTCAACTTTTCTATTGATCACATCAAAACAATGAAGCAGAACTTAATATGCTGTTTTCTTCCTTTCCTACAAATTGTGCACTGATAAGTAAGCTAAAAGCATCTTCTTGTGGGAATATGAAGCTTGGCTAAAACTTTGTTTTCAGCTCTCTAAATCAATTTTCCTATTTTAACTTTGCGTGTTTCTCGACAATGTCCACAGATGTTAGAATCAAAATATATATTTGAAGTGAAAATGTAAGCAAGAGTCTGTTCCCAATGTAGTTTAGCAACTCAGAATATAATAGTGAAGTCCTATAAGGACAAGTATCGAGGCTCTATTTCTTCCCTGGCTCAATGTGATTTTATGACAGGTTCTTCAAAATGTGATTACAGCATTATACAGTGAATTTTGTATAAAACTATCATTACTTCCCTTAGAAAATGATTGCATAGATTAATGCTTTAATTCATCTTTTATATTGAAAGTAGATGAGCAACACAACTGGAATGTCTACTTGAAAATGGAGAAAAATGTGTATGAATGTGAATTTTCTTACCGGGAAATTTAATGAACCAGAAAAGCAATGATTCACTCAATAAATCGAATAAGGCTGTATTTTCCATAGCTATCACCTGTTATTTCACTCTTCTGGAGGGGAAAAATTAATCTGGTCTTAAGGGAGCTGATATGGAAGGAAGGGAAGGATAAAGTGTGTGCAAAGCTGGCATTGGAGCTAACATTGCATTTATATTGTTTCCATGCAAAAAGTAAACCGGAAAAAAACCTGCCCAATAGACTTCTAAAAATATGATTCTCCATGAAAACTGTATCTACTAAAATTATAATGGAGTTTTGATGGGGCTAAGTAAGTTAGTATGTTGACTATAAAATCTTGAGTCTCCTTTTCTCATTGGTGTTTATGAGCAGATTTATTTTTTTAACAGATGTTAATGGTTTAAATAATCAAGTTTTTGAAAGCATTTTGAATTCCAGGGATCATGAGTAGTTCAGTAGGTATTGACTGCTGGAGGTTGGGATTTTGTGGTAAATCAGATAAGTCCCACAGCAGTAAGCCCTGCCAGCACAAACACTTTTGTGTGTGGATTTTACTTTCCTTTTGCAAATACTGGTGCATAGTACTTTGAAATTAGCTTTGCACAAATGTGCATGGCAATAAGTTAGTCACTCATGCTCATGAAAATCAAACACCCCAAAGGATCTGAGCATGGCCTAGAAGAACTGATTTAATAAAATCAGTTGAATATTCAGATAGACTCTTTTCAGCAAAAAAATGGTTATATCATGGACAGAACCTTAATACTGACAATTTTGATAAGTACCTCTCTAACTCTAAAGAGATGTCTTTGCCCAGGGGGACTCATGAATTTAATCATAGCCAGCTTATGGGGAGATTTTATTAAAAAAAAAAAAAAAAAGGTGATTGAGAATGGCAGAGTTTACGTGGAGTAAAAATGTCTTAGATGCTTAGAGCTGGAGAGGATGCAACTGCATTCACTTCTGTCTCACCCCAAAGCCTTTGAAGTCCATGAAATGCAGCTTTCTCTGTGGTCTCAGGAACAGCGGATGGGGCTGTGAGTTTTTATTCGGTGCTGATCTTCTGCACTTGGAAAACTGTACTTTGGCACAGAAACCAATTGTGAAGTGCCACTACTTTACATTTATCATAAAGAAGTGTGTCTGCCTTAGCTAAATTTGTGATGATGTGTTCATGTGCTCCCAACTTTACTCCAGCTGTGTTTTGCAATCTGTGCATCTCACCATCACATACATCTTTCAGCTGTGAGGCCTCCCAAAAAAGTCTCCCTGAAATCCTTTTCCCTGAGATGAAAAGAACTTGTCACTGAAGAATACATTTTTTTTTTCCTGAGATTCCTCAGCTATTTCTTTATATGTAAGGCTTTAAAAAAATAATTTTTGGAAGTTCTCCTTTAAAGTTATGAGTTTTGAGATGGTGCAATCCCAGAGTTAGGTCTGTGAATAGGATTCAACAAACCAGTCCTTGACCAGTCCATGTACCCAGACCTAATTTAGTTTTCAGAAATCTGCTTGAGATGTGCAGTAAAACATAAAGATTATGTTTTAGTGACATGCTGATATAATTTGGCAGCTGATCTGACAGAGCTGAGCAACCTGACCTAGTTGAAGATGGCCCTGCTCGTTGCAGGAATCTTGGACAAGACAACTTTGAAGGTCCCTTCCAGCCCACACTATTCTATGATCTTATCCCAAGAGAGTTTTCCCTAAATAGGATCCCTTAATGTGATTGACTTACAGATACCAGTGGCAAAAACATGAGATTTGCCAGGATTACTCTGGGTGTAAAAAATAACCCTTAGCTCTGAAATGTCAGGACATAGAGTTATTGTTTATCCCAAAATGGTGCAGTAGATTTTCCTTTCCTTCACAGATGTCCAGCATTTACAAAGCAGCTTATTTGGAAAAGCAGAAGTGAGGAAAGAATCCAGATAACTGCTGTATAGATAATTGCTCATTAAATATAAGCATAGCTTTCCATTGTGGTTTTTAACAGGATTGTGAAGCACAGCTTGAAGGTGCCATTCAAATACCCATATAATTAGTAAGTTTAAATTTAGAAAATCATGCATTAAAATTTTGAAAGTATCATCAACAACTTCATATTTAAGGTCTCGATATTAATTTATTTTTTTCTTTGCTGAAAGTATTCATAAGAGGTCTAAATTATGGTGGTATAATACCTTTTTTAGAGTCTACTTTGTTGTTCAGCATCTGGAAATTTCTTCCAAACCATTACCATATTTTCTGTATAGAGCTGAGAGGAATAGTAAAAATCTGGAAGTGTTTATTTATAAATTTCTTCTCTCACCTTCTATTTGTCCCAAGTGGTTGTGTGGGAATGTGAGGACAAAGGTATGACCCCTTTCTGCTGAACTTGGCAATTATTTTTAATGCTTGTGTGAGTTTTTAAATAGAAAGGCTTGTGGAGAGCTCCTGTTGTTCAGCCCATGTGCCACTTCTTTTTAACATTGTTCTGAAATAGCGCTTGCACAGATCAATGGAAACAGGGTTAAAATTAAATCAAAGGCATTGTGGACAGAATTTGTTCAAAAAACTTTCGAAGTGATACTCTAGATCATGTCCTTTCACATGAAAACTGTTCTTCAGTCTTTGTCATGCAAACTCATCCATTCAGGAGAGACCAATAAGTTTGTTCTGTTACAGAAGGTTTTATCCATAATTCAGGTTCATCTCTTGCCACTCAGACTAAGACCAAATTAATGCTGATGTTCCCTGAGCTCTTAAATTGCAATGTCAATTATACGCTGCTCCCATTAGAACACAACTGCCTTCCACATCTGGAGAATGGGGCTGTAGACAGGTTGGGGGAGTCTGGGCAGGGCAGGGTGTGCCACCACTGAAATAGATATAACTATGGATTACAAGGAACATGCTTTCTCTTAGTGAATTCTTGAAAAGAACAGTACGAATTCAGTGATTTTCTCAAAGAAGTTTCTAAATCCTGGATGGCAGATTAATCTGGCATTGAGAACTGGCTGGGTTTTCATTTTGTTACTTGGTGTCTGATACATGTCTGGTGTTATAAGTTCACACGTGCTAAGGAATTAACCACCTTTTTAAAAATCAGTTGTGGTGCTATTGGGTGCCTTATAGATTAGAAGTCATAAACATGCATCCATCTGGACTAGATGGTCATTTTAGGTCCTTCCAAATGACATAGTCTGTTCAGTTCCGTGGAATAGAATACTGTGGATGTCTGGCCTGGATCATGGAAACACATTCTTGATACAATTATATAATTTTTAAAAGTAATAAAAAGTCAGCGGCTGAAGTGTTGTGCTTGCAATTTAGAGCATTAAGTGAGAAATAATGAAAAAGATGTATTTCAGCAAAAATGGCAAATGTGCAAATCATCTTTGAACAAGCTCTGGTGGCTCTTTTATTTCACTTCTTACTAGTTCACCCATTTAGATTTGATGGTTTTGTTTCATTTTTTTCTGAGGCATGTTAGCCAGTATGGTAATTCTTGCTATGTTCTTTTTAAGATTGTGGGAATACAGGAATGTTCTACTGCAAATCCTGCCAAAGAAGATTATGAATTCACTTTAGATTGTCTGGGTTCTATGATTTTTTTTTTCTTTTAATGTCAACTATTGAAGTGCCAATAAGGCATGACAAATGATGGTGGCTCATACTGCTGAGCTATTAATATATATCATCAAAGAGATAGATGAAACAAGAGCAAGTACAATCTGTTTGTCAGACAGAGTCCAGTCATGGAGACAGAAACAGTTATAACTATGGAAAGACCCATGGTTTGAGGGGAGAGTAAAAGGAATAGGCCATAGCAAATAAAAGAGTAGGTTTAGCAAGGGAAGAAACAGCAAAGATGAGCTAATCTTGCCTGGATTTTACACTGAGTATATGTTTATGAATTAGTAGTTTTTTATTGTTTAATTCCTACTTCTGTGGTTGAAACTATCCTAAATTCTCTTAGAAGAGCTAAGCTTTAGAGATCAACCATGTTCTCAAATGTGCCAAGAAACAAAACAACTGCTAGAGACACTGTTCATCAGCTATTTTGTAAGAGGGTTTTGTGCATTTTCTGTAATGTTAGGATAGTAAATTTAGACTGTTTCTGTGAGGTGAAATAGTGATTTTTCTTCACCTGTTCCTTAGAAACAAGGAGTGCCATAATGCTGTACAGTAGATAGAAAAGTATTGAAGCAATTGTGATCACTAATCTGCTTTCAGTGCTTGAAATGTGGTAGAAGGACAGTTAAATGTAGTGCAGAAAGCCCTTCATGCCTATAAGAAAATGAAAGTATCATGCTATGCATTTTCATTGCATGCTGCATTTACCAGGTGTTTTCCACTATTTTAACTGTAATAAGGTGACCTTGATTTGCTGGATTTAAGATGTTGGTAGCTCTTTTTACTGAATTCTGATGATCACAGCAAAGGGTATTTGAACATTGAGTCCTACCAGCCTGCAAGGATGTGGCCAGCTGACCCAGAACACAGAAACACAAACGTTCCAATCCAAAAGATTTGAGTCTGAATAACCTTCTCCTGTATATAAAACATAAGGATACTCCATGCTGAGTTAAAGGCAGATGAGATTATTAGAATTATGTTCCCTATAAATAGCTGTAAAGAGACTGCCTGTATCTAGCAAATGTAACATTTCAATGCAGTTATATTTCACAGCTAGTTACTAAATTCCCTCATGCAAAATACAAATTAATAAATGGGCCTAAATATCACACTGCACATGTCAGCAGAATTGCTCATATGTCCTTTCAGCACACTTTATTTGCAGCTAAAAAGACTGAATGTGAAAATTTCAGTCATCACAATCTACAGGTTTAGCACAGTACTGTGATAGCCATACTGGTACTTTTGATTCCTATTTCTGATCGACTTTACTATATATGGTTGGGGTTTTTTCTAAAATTTAAAGGACAGAAAGGAGGAGAAATGCTAAGCCTGATAATAAGAAACTTCTTGTCACTGTCAAGAACATTAATGTGACTTTACTGATGAATATGAGATGATGATTAAATTTACTAATTTTTACATATCCAGGAAATTGTCTACTTTAGAGGGAAAGTACTGCATAATACTATGTCACTAATTCATGCCACCTTACTTTATGTTCCTTAAATATATAATAAAGATTTTGTTATGTGTGTTTTTGGAAATCAGTGCCTCCAGAAGGCAAAGTTGTCTGTAGGGGTACCTAATCTGCTAATATAGAAGTATCTGTCACACATTTATCCCAGAACTGCATATAGTTAAAAACGTATAGCCAAGATATGTGAATGATTAGAGAACTTTCTACAATTAACCAGCAATTTTTNTTTTTTTTTTTTTTTGGTATTCTCAGCAGAGGTAAATCACTGTTAATTATAAACTATATTTGTTTCATTTGAGATAAGCTACTTTCAAGCTGAGAGTCATTATCTTTTTCAGAAAAGGAACTTTACCACTTCTTCATGAATTATTATCATATTTTAAACAATTAATTCCTTAGAACTGCTTAGGCTCGGTGGATTATTCTCGTTGCCAGGATAACCTTTAAGCCACTGATTCCCAAATTCATTGGATTCTAGCCCATTATCTATCATCAACAGTTCTCAGACTATCATGGATCCTTATCATAAAACTTTTAATTGAAAATGTTCCAGCAGGGATAAGATTTGGAGGCCACCAGTGGAATACTCAGTAAGGTATTGAAAACATAATTTGGTAACCAGAGCTGTAAACTAAGAATCTTACAAATAAGGAGCTATTTGGCTATCAATAGGTTTACTGGTAGCTTTGGGGCATTTCTGGAGTAATATGCTAAATTGACTCTCTAAAGCAATTAAATTCACTTCTGAAAAATATTAAGACTCACTCTCCAGCTGTCACAGCATAACCAGAAGGAAATGAGTGTCATGGGAAAACTAAACTCTTGCCTCTCCTGGGCTTTTCTTCAATTATACATTGGTATGTCACAGGAAAGACACTTATTGACATTTATGAAGTTTTATGCAAATTTATCTCTCTTTTTTTTTTTTTTTTTTTTTTTTTTTTTTAATAACACTTTGGCAAAGTTACAGTTTACTTGTGCAATTGGATTCCCAGCTCTGCTGTAAATCACACACCTCTATTCTTTTCTTTTATGTGTGAATTTGTCAAGTTGTTGTGTGACAGACAACATTTGGTTGAGTTCTTTGTTCTAAATTCGTATCTTATTTCTTTTATACAGCAGTGATTAGGCAAGGTGACAGTGTCTGCAGAGAGGGGAGCTGGTGCTTTCCTGGGGAAACTGTGAGTGTTGTCTGGGGAGGCCATGCCAGGCAGGAGAGAGAGAGAGAGACAGGGTCATAACAACAAGCTGGACACTCACAGAGGATCTGTAGGCTGAGCAGAGCAGGGAACAGATTTCCAGGCCTTGACAACCTTCTGAATAACCTTCCTTGATCAGCAGGGATTATTAAGATTTTCTCACTGTTCAGAAAGGTGAACAACAGACTTAAACTCACCTGGAAGCAGGGATTTCTCTGGGCACTTTTTTAAAGTTGTTTTTGTATTTCTAGCTGGGCTTAGTTGTCTATTTAAAGTATTCTCTACAAAAAACAAATATTCTAATTTATTTTCTGATAGAACTCAATTTTTGAGTTAGAAGTCATCAAGACAAAACTACTGTAGGGGACTGAGTAATTTAGAGTTAAGTTGCTGTGAGGTTTTTTTCTCCTGATTGATAAAAAAGTAAGGAAAACTAACTCAGAATTGATTTAATAATTTGTGATATAGCATTTTACTAAGTTAATAATATATGAAAATGTGTAAAGCTGAAAATTTTCAGTTATGGCTATTTTTTACACCACATTCTGGGGTTTGGTTGGTTTGTCAGGTTTGTTTGTTTAACAGCAGTAGCCTTCACAGCAGTTCGTTGAAAAGTGTAGTGGGGCTTTTGTTTTTATTCTCTTTGACTGGATCAATGGAAATAATCAGGTTTCAAAATTTCCAGTCAGTGATATTCACCCAGAAGCAGACCCAAAGTTTAATTGATCTACACCATCAGTCTCACTTCTTGTAGAGTTGAGTTCACAAGCTCAGATTTAGTAATTTTTTGTTTTATCTGCCTGTAATTTGATTGATGCTTCTTGTTCTCGTTATACTAAATTTTTCTTACACTTTCCCCTTTGCCATCATGGTACTGTCATACATGAGCAGCATTTTTGTCATAGAATCACTGCCCTTTGAAGAGGTTTTAGACACAGATGAGATGTAGGAACCCATCTCACAGTGAGTGGCTTCTATATGAGGTAAAATATATATAAACAAATTTTAATCATGTCTGTTTGTTCACCCACATTCAACAAAGAGCGTTTAATTTCTCTGTTTTCCTCATCTTAGAGGTGAAAATGGACAGAATGTTAGTTAGGCCATGTTTTGTTCTTTAGATAACTCTCCTGAATTGTCATTGGCCAAGACAAAGATGTTTACTCACTACATCAGAATTCTTTGTTACACCTGGTTTGCCTGTTCTAATTTGTTTTGCTGTGTTGTGTTTGTAGCTAAGCCTGGTGTGAAGAATGAGTAGCTCACGAAGCTCATTATGCTTCATTTGATTTGAAAATTAAATTTTGCAATTTGAGACTTGTAAACACTTTTGAGAAGCATTGCTTCCTCTAATGGAAAACTTACACATTCCTACAGTGTGGTTAGGAAATAAATTTGTACCATGAATCTTTAATAAGTCATTCAGTGTGTTGTGCCCTTGGGCTATTGATATACCAGGAATTGTACCTGTATTCTGGAAAAAAAATGTGCAATTTGGAAATCTTTTTTTCTTTTCAAGACATGTAACAATCTGAATCTTATTAAGTTAGTAATAAGCCACAGCTATTTCAGCCTTTTCTTCTTATACTAAAGCTTCTCAAAGACTTTCTGTCATATCTATTTCTCACCAAGTCTTGGCACATTTGTTTCAGTAGAACTGAAAAGAGAGCACAGTTTTATTAAGTATCACACTTTCTAGTATATACTGCATATATTTTCAGTATCCTGTAGGGTCTTTGGTTGAGTCAGTTATTATTGAGTCAGACTTTGAAGAGACCAGACAGTGCACAGTCTCCTGCCCACGCACCTTCAAGCTACACATAAAGTATTTATAGAAGAAGGCTGAGAAGAGAAGACCAGGTTCTTTTTCCAGAGGTCTAATGTAGAACTTAATGTGTTATCTGTGGTTAACAACAGTTTGTGCATAACAATACTCTTGCAGAGTCCCTTGAAAAAATGTCTTTTACTTCGAAAAAAGCCCCAACCTTTATTTTATGTGTTCATGTGCAATTCCATTAAAGAACCTTTTTAAGAATTAGAATCAATAGATTTAGGAAAGTCTAAGTGAAGTTTAATTCTTTCATTGCGTCTAAATTGAGAGTTGTTATTTTTCCAGAAGTTTTTAAAATGGTTAGACTTGGAAATTAGTTAATTCAGTTTTAGAAGTTGCTTACCTGGAGTTAGGAAAAAAACCCAAACTCATGCCCTGTTTATATAGCCTCTGGCTAGCTTCTCAGAGACTTAGATTCCATTTCTTATGCTTCAAGAAGTCATTTCACCAAATCTTTTTTTTCCTTCTTTTTAAATTGAAAAGTAGAGATACCAGCAATATTCTACTTTGGTGTTTTCTGAGATTAAAATTCTTCAGGTAGAAATCACTCTTAAAATAAATTCAGTACTTTTGTTTATTCCATCAGCATTTTTCTTTTCAGAATGCTCTATTGAAAAAAAAGCCAAACAAACAGAACCAGAGAAACAAAACCCCCAAAGCCCAAGGAAATCAATCTCAGAAAAAAAAAATCAAAACCCAAAACCCAACAAATAAAAAAAAGACAAATAGGCATCAGTGGAATACAAAACTTAAAATAATTATATGTTCTGAAAATCACTGACCAAGTTGGGAGTGATCAGCAGCATTTCCCAGTTGTGTGACTGGATCTTCTGTATTGTTTCATATATATATGTGTATGTATTATTTTTACTCAAACTGGCAGTATGGAATTTCTCAAATTTGTTCCTACTAAGCATGCATCTTAAAAACTATACTTTTCTTAATAAAGATAATCAGAGGGCAATCCAGGACCATTTTAGAATGAAATTTTAAACCCAGAAATATGAAACCCAGATTATATCCTCCTTGTTTGCAGGGCCTCTTAAACTCATTAAGAGCTCAGTATTTCCTTCCAGCTAAATAGTACCTAACTCTCCTTTTTCTAGTTCATATTTCTCTTGGCCGCTCATCCCTCTCATTGCTTTCTTCCATGTATGTCTTGGAATACAATGAAACTCCTATTTTAACAGAAGTTCTATCCTTGCTGTGTAAATAAGGGATCACTTCATATATCTTGCAACTATTAGCTCTTGTTTGTCGATCCCAGCATGACATTTGCCTTCAACAGTGTCATGGCATTGACTCACATTTTGCCCAGACTCAAACATTGCCCAGATTTTTTTCTGAAGAACTTCCATCTAATCTTTGACTCCTTACTGTATATTTGCAAAACTGATTAGCCCTGCTTTGGTAGTTCCTTCATAGGTTGAAATTTGCTTTTAGAAATGTGTGTAGGTGCATTTAAGTTAACTAAAGGATGTAAGAGGAATTAATGCATACTAGTAATGGCTGTTGATTAAGATTAGTCACAACACTAATAAAGATTTTTGGGGAGTTTTTGAGTTTTGATGTCTTGCCCTTAGTTCAGTTAAATGTCTGAGATGCTCTTACAAGTAAGACTCTGAAGTTGCACTGTCAGGCTGAATTAAGTAATTAGGACAGAAACAGACACAAGGCTCCTGCAAAAGAAACTTAATTTTAGTCTCAAACTCCATGCAAGAAATTGTTGGGTTTTGTTTTGCATGGGAGGAAGACTGAGTTGGGTTTTGTTCAGCCTGGAGAGGAGAAGGCTCTGGAGAGATTTTAGACCCCCCTCTAAGGCCTAAAGGGGTCCAAGAGATCTGGAGAGGGACTTATGACAGGGACAAACTTACAGAGGACAGGTTTAACTAGTTATTAGGAAGGAATTCATCCCTGTGAGAGTGATGAGGTCCTGGCATAGGTTGCCCAGAGAATCTGTGGTTGCCGCATCCCTGGAAGTGTCCAAGGCCAAGCTGGATGGAGCTCTGACCAATGTGATCTAGCGAGGGATTGGAACCAGATGATCTTGAAGGTCCCTTCCAACCCAAACTGTTCTCTAATTCTAGTTTTGTATTTAATTGTTCAGGTTAAGTTCACATAAAAAAGAAAGTTCTCTTCCATGTGTGCAATCCAAATTTCAAGTCAGTAACTGAGTGTTGTGAGCAGGGAATATGCATAAGGCACAAACTCCAAAGAGAGGACCCTTGTGTAAGGAAGATGGGTTGAGTCGTTTGAAAGGCTGTGCAGGAGCATTTCAGCTCCTGACTCCTACACGGGAGCTCTCTCTGTCTTTGCTAACAACCTGAAATCTTGGGCTGGCAGTGAATGCTTGTATTGAGTGCCATTAACTTATGCAGCTATTCACTATGTAAATTGGGGGGTTGCTATGGTAACCTGCTGCATAAAACAGCCATCCCTGCAAGCTGAACGGGCCTGACTGATGTCAGACCCTGCAGTGTTTGGGGTCTGCTTTGATCCCAAGGAGCCCGTGTGAGATACGTGGGAAAGAGGACAATAACGTGGGGAAGAGGACAACACTGCACAGACATCCTGGTCCGTGTGTAGTCACTGTGGGTTTCTCCTTTCTGAGATGAAACCCACAACCTGCTCCTTCTCTGCATGGAAAACACCAGCCATGTATTTACTCTTTAAGGGGTTTTCTCTTTTACATGGAAATTAAGGCAAATAATGGTTTGTGACAGTTAACTGTGATTTTCAGTGTTTTGTAATGAGATAACTCTTAACAGTTTTTTCCTAGTGAAGAATAAATTATTTAGTAATTACATTATTTTCTCCATTATTGTCCTTGCATATGTTTTGTGTTAACTAACCTACCAGTCTTCTTTTTTATTTTTTTAAATTTGCCTTAGTCTTCCACTGCAAGAACAGAAATCACTTCTTAAAATTTCACTAGTAGTTTAATATTTGGTGTATTTGAGGCACTGTGAGCAGACTGTAGTAGCAGTTGAATGTTGCACAAAAGGCTCTGAAATGGTTAAAGCCACAGCAATGTTGTTAAAGTACAAATGTTACATCATTCACACCTTGCTGTTTAAGAGGAGCGGTGCTTGTAGAAAGTCTTAACGCTTAGAGCTAGAGTAGTACCAAATATAAAATAAAGCAAGCAACCAAACCACCTGATGAATTGGTACAGGGATTACCTTCATGATACTCATTTTTCTTTCCAGTCTGTACCTTTAGAGCCTTTGCTGTGGAGACAGAGCGTTCCTGCGTTTTTCATTGAATTTGCTGTACAACCTGGGGGTTGTTTCATTTTCAACCAAACTGTAAAGTTTTCTTGTTAATTCATACATAGGCAAACCTGACCTCATTTGCAGAGTCCTCCCTTTCCTGAACTGTACTCACCCCTTTAAATCCTCACTGAATGGCACCTCAGCAGGCCTGAAGTTACTTCAATAATCCCTTTAAGCATATTGGGAATACAGGCTTAGAAAAGCTTCCCTCTGATGAGGCTGGATTTTTTTAAATTTATCAAGCTACATCTTGGAATGAATGTGTTTTTTCCTTTTGTTATGTTTCCCTCTCCCTCTCCCCAGCCCCTCAAGAAGGCTGTTTCAGCATCTCACCCCTCTGGGAGTTATAAACCAGTTTCTTGTTTGTAGCCTAAATTTCTTCTTTGCTTTAATGCTGATGTGACAACACTATCAGAAGCTTTAACAGCTTTTGTATTTCCCCCTCCAGTGGTTGCCCTCACTAACGTATTTGTAAATTACAGTTGTTCAGTCAATAAATAAACTTTATTGTGTGTTTAAGTTGATGCTTAAAGTAACTCTGAAACACAAAATGCCCACAAATTTTGGCTTGATTTCTCAGTAACAACTTAGCTTGAGTCCTGAAGCTCTGGTGAGAGTAAGAGTGTGCTTGGGGACTTATGTGTAGGCCCATTCCCTTGAGATAGTAGGAGATAAACTGCTCATCAGAGGTCCTGAACTTAGCACCACCATTCCTTGTTCTTCCCACCCCTGCTTCTCCATCCCAGGACTATTTTCAGCCTTCAGAAAACGCCCTAGACTCCAGAGTGGAGACAGAACTAACACGTGTAGTAAGAAAAATCACAAGAAGCTGCCTCTGAAGAACTGTGACTCCTGTGGTTAGAACAGGGCAAGGGTGACCGTCAGGGGTGACTGTAGATCTCAGTATTAATACATAATTCCAGGGGTTTTTTATTACATGTGTTTAATTATCCTTCAAAACTAATGTTCTCTCACTGGACAAAAACTGAGAACTTGATTTTGAGAGAAAACTCAAAGCACACAATCAAAAGTTACTATTTTTCCGTTTAATTGAGGCAAACAAACATTTTAAAATAATTTGCTCATTTATTTTTTAATAACATTTCGAGCCCTAAAATTGATAGATCTAGGCAAAATAACTTTTAGAAACTAAATGTCTTTAGTGACTTGAAGTCAGTGACCTCTTATACATGTTCCTGGTCTTAAAAGCTCTCTGAAAACTCTATTAGTCTGTAGAGTTCAGTGTAACCTTTAGCAGAAAGCGACTTGCCTTAGGTGCTGTTTTGTGCTCTGTTTTTCTGGTTTTGGGAAAGGGTTGGAATATTACGATGTGCAGCATTAAACTGAACATGGTTAAAGGCTGAATGAGTGACAAATGCCTCTGGAAATGTTTAAAGAGAGCCATCTATTTCACAAGGACACTTGAAAGAAAACAGCTTTGAAAAGAAAAAAGATAAACTTTGGTACATTCACTTTTTATCAGGGAAAAAATGGACTATATTTTATACCGAGAAATTCTTGTCTAGTAGAAGAAACAGGAAGTGTTCAAAGAGATGTATTTCTTCTTCAGGAAGGCAAGATCTTATAGATTCAACTAAAACAAGGGAAATCTTATATATGTATAAAAAAAAGGTCAAATTTTCCAGTCCCCTAAATTCAAAACCAGTCATATTTCCCTTTATTTTTGATGAGATGTAATCTTCTAAAGTCACAGAAAATTAGCATCTCTCAGGATCTGGATTTTAGATGGTAACTTTGAATGAGTCTTCAGGGGCCTTAGATATGTAGAGAGATTCAGAGATAACTGTAGCTACACAGCTATGTAATCAGGTAAGAATTTGGCATTTATATACGTTTTGAAATACCTGTTCCACTCAAAATTATTTTTAATTCTTTTTGGGATGGATTTTTGTATAATGTGAAGCAAACAGCAGTGTGACCTGCTTGGTTTGCAACTGATTGGTTTTCCTTTGAGAAGAACTTGCTTTTTGTCTCAGTTTAAGGAAAATTGAGAAGACTTGGTTTGACAGTGAGGGATTGCAAACCTAATCAAAGAATTTTCTCTGTGTTTAATTTCTAGCTGCTACTCATCTTTATATTTCATTGGTGAATAACAGTACCCATTAGCTGGATACATTCAGAGGGTAAAAATTAACCTTAAGATCTATTTTGATCACTTTCTGGTCAAAGTTTCATAAATACTTTGTCTTTTATCATTTCAATGATAAAATGAAAGTATTTATATGACAGAAAAGGGGTACTATGTCTGATCCTTAGAGCTATTAGTAACTAACACTTAACTCAGTAGATGTTTGGCACTATTAACACTATAAGCAAAAGGATGCCTTTTTAAATCCAGGAATGCAGTCTTACTCTGCACATAAGGAATGGTTTAGGAGGAATATTTCTATAGAGCCTCATAAATATTCAATTTTTATTTTTTTTCAGCTATATGTATAGTATTTTTCTAAACTGCTGCATTTTGAAAGGAGAAATATTTTTGAATTAAACCATGTTAGACACAGATCTGCCAGCTTTAAGTAAGCATCATTCATATTATGATAGTTGCAACTTAATTGTTCTCTTGGCACAGCAGGGAAGAAACAGGGGAGGCCAGCATTGCACCCTTATGGGATTGCCTTGATGAAGGCCAGCAGAGAGATGAAAGCACACTGATATATTTGCATTAAAAATACATTTCACAAACCATAGGAAAAAAGCAGGTAAAGAATATTTGAGTACTTTCCCAGCCTGATATTCATATTTCCAACTTAAATCTGTGGCATCTGATTAAATAGCACCACTCATTCCATTAAATACGTGTGTGGAATGAACACACATTTTTAACATTAGGTTCCAGAAGTAATTTTAATTAGAAGAAGGCAAACTTTTATATAGCACAGAAAGTTTTATTTTTCTTTCTTTTGTTGTCATTTTTAATTGGACATGGTTCCTGTGAAAGTTGTTGGCTGTTATGACATGTGCAGTTTTGGAAAGGGAAAATGTATGTTCCCATGAGTGAAGGTAACCTATCTAAAAGCACAAGGCTTATTGTAAGTTTTGAATGCACATCATGAAAAAGATCCTAGTTGGGATCTGTTTCTCTGCTTTGTAAAGAGTATTATTTATGATATTATTAATAATGTATATGTGTTATTGCTTTTCCACAACAGTAGAAAATAGCAGTCTAATATTATTTGTTTACATCAGCTGTCACTTCCCTCAAAGCTGACATTTTCATATGTTACTTTTAAATCTGATTTTGTTTTACTAATAACAAAATAAGCATCTGAGACTGTTTTTTTCTTGCTGAAAAATGTATATAAAAATATATTTAAGACTGTGTGCAACAAACTTTACCCAGAGCGTGAACAGTGCAGCTTGAGGGGCTAGATTTACAAAAATGGGAGTGTGCTTTTGTCAGCTTATTCTCCCCACTGGAATTTGCAGTTAAACACTGAAGGAGCATAGAGAGTGAAGCAGGGAGGCATGAGGGTGTTCAGGGAGGGAAAATAAAAGAGAAAATTCAAAATAGATACAGGAGGGAAATGCTGAAATGTTCATGCCTTCCTTTAGTCCATCTTTAATTGTATTAACAGTAAGGTTTTAACTGTAATCTCTTCATTTTCCCTCGTTAAAAAATAATGGAGTTTATTCTGTACTCTGCTACATTAGTTTTATGCAGGGATGACTTTAATAAAGCTTTTGAAATCAGAACCCTTAATTCAATATGGATATCACAGAGCACAGTCTGCATCCACCTTGCGTGAAATCCTGACCCAGTGAAATCAATGGCAAAATTCCCATTGACTTCAAAGAGGGCTGGATTTCACACCCAATCTCCTCTTCCTTTTTTCTTCAGCCTCTCTGCTTTTGCAAAATGGGATTGCTTTTCCCAGATGGACCTCTTAATGCTATGCACAATGATCATTTCCACTTTCTTTTATAAAATAGTGCAAGTCTTCTAAGGAAAGTTCCGTCTTTTCTTCTTTGTTTCTTTTTATGCAATACTGACGTCCTCCATAGTAAGGCCAAAGTGCCATACTCTGATTTATTGTCTTAACAGTATGTTGTCTCATTTTTTCACTCACAATTTAAGAAGGCATGGTTTTCAGCAGTTCACATGTTGAATATCATTTGGGTATACATCACAGGAGCACAAGTTTTTGATGAGAACTCTTCCACAATGAATATTTATATCCACATACAGTCAATCACACAAACAGCTAAACTGCAACGTCTTTTTAATTTCCACCTTACTCATAACCTCAGCTCTGCCGTGTTTTAATCACACCATGTCACCTTTTTAACACTTCCTTAAGAAATAAACTAGAATATTTTATGTTTATATACTTTAAAGCAGTTAACCACTTGTGCTATTTTTAGCGTTCCATTTAAAAGATGAATTCCCCATTCTTTTTCATGTGAAGACCACTACCATATTTGCAGGTGTGGTTGTACCTTAAATCAACAGATAGAAGGATCTATTTACTGCAGATCTAATGTTTTATCTAACTGTTATTCCTAAGCATCTTTAAGGATTAGGCCTTTCCTTAACACTAACTACGGAACAAGGCCAAGTCATTTACTAGGAAATGTTGGACCAAATGTACAGACAATTTTTTGCAGTAGTTGCTGAATGGTTATAACTTTTATTTTCTGTAAATAAAATAAAATCTTTCTGTAACTTGTTAAATTATGAACTACACTTTTGATTATATATTAATCACAGAGCAAGGAAGCATAAACTCAAGTGTTTGGAAGTTTTTTATGTCATCCAGCACAAGAGATTTCCATAGGTTTGAATGACTTACTCGTGCTTGTTCCTCCAAAGCCAGTTTCCCTTTTGAACCAAGATTTTTTTGCATCAGAAATGCACATACTAAATAGCTTAAGAAAATATGTGGGTAACTCATTAATTTGAATGCATTTATAGAACGACTTTGCCTGTCAGGGGAGTAGGTGCTGAACCCTATCATGGCAAACATGCTGACTGCTGTATGGACATGGAGCTCTTAATCAAACTGCTGACAGTCCCAAGCTCATCTTTCTACAAAGCTGCCATTCTGCTCTCTCTTGAACTTCCTTGAGTCATAGAAATCTCTTGTACTTCTAGTAGTAACATCTTGTTTTGTCTTTTGGCTCTGTTTAACCCCTATTTAGGGGCTTTTTTTCTCCTCATTAATTTGACTCTTTCTTTTTTTTTTGTTTTCCCCCTCTGTTTACTAACTGTACAAAAGGTGTCTCATTTACTATTATTTTCTCCATTCGTTTCTGTGCTCCCCACACTTATTTTCAAGCACCTGTATCTGCTTTCCTCCTCATTTACTATTCTCATTTACTATTCTTTACTAATGCAATGAAAAAAAATCTACCAAATGTTTTTGAAGATAACTCCCCCCACATGGTAACAATCACAATTTATATCCTTTTACACTCTCCAGTAGGAAAAATCTGTGCCACAGGTCTGATTGTTAAGAATTCAGGCACTCTGATGAAATCACAAAAGTAGCCAGTTTTACATAAACCAGTAATGTTCTTAAAATGTCACAGATAAAAGAGTATGCTTCTTTAAAGTTATAGTTTACTTTTAAATTATAAGTTCTAAACATGTTTCTGCAGTTATAATATATATGCTAATTTGCAGTTCGATTTTGTCTAACATGCTCTTTTTGTCTAAATATGTAATTTGGCATTTCAAAGGATATTTTTATGGTTCACGCCCTAAATACCTATTTTTCCCATAATACTGTCTTGTGTTCAACTCTATTGAATAATTAGTATACTTTGAAAATCATACATAGTTTTTCATGGGAGGTCTACTACAGATAAGCAGAAGGAAAGTGTAACTATCACGCAACTTGTTGAAAGCAATTCAAGCATTAGACTGGTTAGCAAAGGAACTCTTATAATATTTAAATTTTGGAAATTTCTTTTGCCTTATTTGGTAGTTTTGCCATTATCTCTGTTACTCTCAGGCTACTTTCTGGTTCATATACCTGTCAGGATCGCTCTGCACAGCAGCTCAGCCTTCCAGAACATCAGCTAATCCCTCTCTTTCAGTGCTCTGCAGACTTTCTTAGTGTGCTGTGTCTCCTGTTCCAGGTCATTAACACATTTCCGTCTCCTGGCCCTGAGGAGTGACACTAATCACTGGCCACCAGCTGGAATTAAATTCCCAATCTCAACCCAACAGTTGGTCCAGTTTTCCACCCAACTTATGATTCACTTAACCACTTTGTATCTTACCAATATGGGTCTAGAGATACAGTGAGTAGCAGTGTCAAAGACCTTGCTAAAATTGTAAATTAGATTAACATCAACTGATGTCCCCTTGCCTGCAGAGCCTGCCATCTTTTCATGGCAAGCAATCAAGTTGCCAGGCAGAACCTGGCTTTGGAAAGGCTTCCAGAAGGATTTGCTCCATAACCCTTCTAGGGACAAAGGTAGAGCTCATCAGCTTTCATCTATCCCATCCTTTTGATGCCTAGCACAGCATCACCTGTGATGATCCCTTATCTTCTCCCACAGGCTCTCCCCTGGCCCATCAGCTGCCCCAGGATGAATTGTTTGTGTTCCAGCTGCTCCTCTCCATGGGACAACATCCTTTCTCCACATCATCCCTGTTCTTTCCTGAACAACCTTTCTGTGTCTATATTTTACATAGGTAAGGTATGATTTTGACAGTCAAACAAGATGGAAAAAAAAACCAACCAACAAAAAATCCATGGTCTTTGCACTTCATGTTGAGCATGGGAATGGGAAATGCAGGAATCTGCTTTACTAACAGTGTCTCACACCATGTCTGTGTCATCAGCAACTACAAAGAACTGCTTCATAAGAGATATCTTGAAATTGGTGCGGGTAAAAAATAGAAGAAATAAATCTGGGGCTTATAAGCAAAGATGGTTTAGAAAAATAGTCTTAATATTGCCTGTGACAGATAAACAGAGTTTGAAGAATGCTTGAATTACTACAAGCTACCCATACCTTCTATTTATATTTTCTTTTCATCTTTGAAACCATAGACTCTTCTAAAATTGTCACAGGCACAGACAGAACAATACCTAGTGGTTAGGTAAGAGTTTCTGNTAAGGTAACTGTAATGTGCTATGCATTCCTTCAGTAGGATTTTTAGCTTTTTTCTTGTTCTTGACTTTAAAAGTTACCCAGTTTATGGGATAGTAGCTATATACCTCCCACAGCTTGGTTAATAATTATAGCAACACTGTAATAATTTGCTAAGTAGTGACTGGAGTAGCTTACATGTTTTTACCATGGTGTTTTTAAGCTCTGTGTGAAAGCTGAATTCTAAGGATTGCAAAGTATTTGTATTTTGTCCAAATGTTTTTCTTTTGCTACTATTATGAATAGTTGAAAGTATTCATCCATTTCTGGTCTTCTTGAAACCTCTGCTCCCATGCAATGGGATTTTCTTGTACTCAGGACTTATGTGGGACTCAAAGGCTGAACGGACTGCTCAGAATTACTCCGGAACTGTAGCCAGTACAGCAGTAGAAAAGGAGTCTAAAATATTCTGGTTTAAATACATTATGACTGCCATTTAGAAAGAGCTAAATTGAAATTATGCTGTTTAATATTTACCATATTTATCTTTGCAGTTTGGTTAGTGGAGGGTTTTTTAAGATAGTTTTAGCCCATTAGTGCAAAATTACTGGTAATTGTGTTAGAAGTATGAGATTTATAAATATCTTCATAATAAATTCCATCAAAGTTTGCTTTCTAATATAATTATATATGCAGTTTGATGGTTCTGTAATCACTACTGTCTTTCTTTAAAATTAAATTACCTGTTCTTAGCTGTAAGAAGTCACACTAGAAAAAATCTTGGGTAAGAACAAAGATCTGCAGATTTATGATCTCACAAGTAACACCTCTAAAGTGTATCTGGCACAATGATTAAAGGTAGTGCTTTTGTAGTTCATAAAATTTCAGTATTGGACAATAAAAGATTCTAAATTAGATACAAGAGTTTTTAGGAACTCAGACCAGCTAGATTTAACTAGAATGCTATTTATTTCTATTATGTGTGTAGGGAAATGTTAAAGGAGTTGACCTTCCACTACCTAGCATGGAAGCATTTACAACTCCATTAAATTGAGGATATATGTTTTAACCTGTCTGTGTCTTCCCCTGAGACATTTAATTTTGCCAGCATTTACTTTTGTTGGAAATGAAAGGAATTATATCAGTAAACTGGAAACAAGGTAATGTGTCAGGATTATGAAACATCATGTTTTCTGATTGTTGAAATTTTAATGGGTGAGACTGCCGAGGCTCTGAAGAATAGCACAAAAGGATTGCAGATAGAAAGTATCTGATAAAAGCTGCCCTTATTTACTGGCCTTATGGATATGTGCATCCATTTTGAAGATTCATGGTTTTCTTTTTGAAGATTTACTATTGATACAGGGATTTTTTTCTCTATTTTATCAGCTTACCAGTGTTCTGTGTATTTATTTCCTTGCTTTCAAAATACATAAAATACACCATTATGAACCTTTTACCCTTTGGATTTATTATTAGTTTTTAAGTAGTAAAGAAAAAGAAAAAAGAGGCTGCAATTTACATATAGTATAAGAATATTGGAGTAAATGAATGGAAAATACTAGTTCCATGGTAAGTTTTTTTTTCTTATTTTCCTGCAAACATAGTAAAGCACTTAGAAAAGTTGAGAATTAAACTGGATAATCCAATTCAAGTTAGCTTCACATTGCACTGCTGTTAGGTGAGAAAATAGTTTTCCCAGTTGTCTAAAGGGTAGGATGACACAATTTAAATCAAAGCACTGTCAGTCACATTTGCTTGCAATCTGGTAGGAAAATGGCAGTTGCCACAATTTCTGACAGAAATCCTTTGATGTTTTGTAGAAAACTATTTTGATATTAAAAGTTGTATTGATTTCTCAAATTCATATTAACGTTGCAATTTAAAGTCTGTCATGGTGTGAAAACTATGCACAAACACAACAATGGCTGGAAGGATTAGCAGAGTCAAGAGGAGAGAGAGTCTTTTAATGTGCTCCATGGGCAAGCTTGATAGTCTTCTACAGCATTTCCCTCTTGACCAAGTCTATAATCCTCTTCCAGAGCTTGACTCAAGTGAAATGCAAGGAACTTCAGGTCTTCCTCTGCTGTCCACAGGGAAAGTATTTTCTTTTTCATTATTTCCTTCAAAAAAGAAAGATAAAGAGGAATTGAGGAATGAGGAAAATAAGGAGGACAAATGATTTCAAAGGTCAGACAAAAAAAGAAAGTCAAGGATCCTCCTGTGAAGCTTTTTGAAGTTAATCAAAGGGTTGGTTTGACATCTGCCAGCAGTTCCTCTGACATTTAGACAGGCTTTTCACTTATGTTAAGTGAGTAAGCTCTGGTTTATTTTATAACTTTCCATATGTTTGTATTCTGAACACATTTTTGAACAGTGTCATTAATGACTCTTTTTGTCTTCCAGCAGTCACTCATATCATGCTTTTTAAAAAAAAAAATAAAAAAAAAAGAGTTAAAAAGTGGCTTTTCAAATATTTAAATACAACATCTGTGTAACAGACTAGATTAGATAGTTTAAAAATCTTTGGTTAAATATAGTTTATAAGCTTTTATGGCAACCCAAGAAGCTATACTTTTTTGCAGTCAAATAACTTTAGTCAGATGTGCTGCAGGCTGTGACGTGCATAGACTACAACATAAGTGAGATAAAATTCTTCATTTCCCTTCTAAGTTTCCAGAAATCTTGGATTTCTGAAATGATGCACATTTTCTTCTGTTACTTTAGTCTGATGGTTTTTCCATCTTTAACTTCCAAGAGCTGATTTTTAAATATCATAGAAGTATTGAATCAGAAAAGTAAAAAAAAAAAAAAAAGAAAAAAGGTATTCAGAGTTGCCTGGTGACAACCTGGTGAAGGGAGTACCTTATTCATACTTAAATTGACCTTTAGGTATTTCTAAATGTGATTAGATTTTTGCAAATACATTATTTCAGTAAAACTGTTGATGTTTATTCTCTTTAATTGAGTTTAATTGTCACATAAATTTTTCAGTTCACTGAAGAAGCTGTTTTCATTTATCTATATATATTACTCTCTGTAGCCAATTAACTTCTGGACTTTAGGGCTCTAGTTAAGCAAGTACATTCTCCAGGGTTATCCCCACACATCACCTGGTCATTCTGCCAGATACAACTTCTTCAAACAACAATGATGTTAAACAAAAGCTAATTATCAAATGTGAACAGTGAGTTGCCTACAGCACATGGTGTGTTAAAGCAGTCATTTAACAAAAGGAAAATATGCAGATTTTCAGGGCTTAAGAAAATATCATTTTACCAACATTGTATGCTCTCAGATCCCCAAAATCTGATGCTGATGCAAATATGTAAGTGAAAAGATAGGAAGTTTTCTGAGTGGCCCCTCGAACAATATACATTCCAGTTGGTAAAATCTGTGCATGATTGAACAATACACTTAGAAATCAGAGTAAAACAAAAGGATTTGCATTTATGTTTTTTCCTTTCCCTCTTTTTGACAAGTGCCAACATTCTATTCTTTGTTCCATTCTGGTTCTTTGTCAGCAACATTATCTAAGTGTGAGACAAAACTTTTAAATCAACCCTTCTGAGTGCATGATTCTGCAGGTTCTTTTAACTACACTTAATATAGCTTTATGCCTCTAATATTGGAGATCACTTATGCTTTAAAGAAGTATTTGTTCAAACTGTGTTCCCATTTACAACATTCAAACTACCACTAAAACATCAGTGGCTTTCTCATGGGTCCCCTGTGACTGAATCATCAAAGCTCCTTCCATCTGTAAAAACTTTGAGTTTAGTTGCTTACAACATCTGGATACAAGTAGAGAGATAATATTCTTTTGTCCCTTTAAAGGATCTAACCAGAAGGGCTTTTTTTTTTTTTTTTTTTAAACATAACTTCACAACATAAACCAATTCATTTTCAGCACAGTCCTGAAGGATGGATTTGCGACAGAGCAGGCACATGTGCTTTATCAGTGAAAGTGATGTGTGCCTCTAGTGAAAGCTACTGCGGGTCTCCAAGGTTGGAATTCTTCTTTGTGTATCCAGTTACGTGAAGGAAGAATTTGATTGCCTTTACTGCAAGTTTCCACCTTGAAAAATTAGCAGAACTATGGCAAATGAGGAAACCACTTACCTTCCTGTTTAAAGGCCAATCCTATGTAAATCTCATAAGCTAATTTTGAAAAAGTTATATTGCTTGATAGTGCAATTACAAATGGCTTTTTAAAAATGGCTTGGAGGGTATTGTAGTTTTTAATCATTTGAACACAGAAAGGAGTCTGCTGTAGTCACCTGGGGCACCAGGAGAAAAATCTCTACTACAAAGTTTTCTCTTTCTTTTTTGGTGACATATATCTAATTGTCTATCTAAATTGCAATAAGGACCTCAAAGCATAGGTTACACTTATTTCCAGTTAATAACATTTAAAGATAAGAGAACATTTTCCCCTCAGTGCTCCACAGAAACAAAACTCAGACTGAAATAGTTTTTTTTTTTTTAAATGAATTCTTTTAAATGAGATTCTGCAAAGGGTAAAGCAGAGTACTTATGATAATACATGCAAAAGAAATCACTTGTCTGTGTTTTAATTGGTCCATTCATGAGCCAGTTTCCTTCAGAGCATTTGTTGCACAGTTATTCCAGCCTTGTGTCCTAAGGAAAAGGCATTTGTGTGACAGCATTCTCTGCCTGCTCTCCCTCGCTCCCTTCGGTAAATGTTGAATCTCTTGGCCAATTTCAACCAGACTTGACAAAGGGACAGAAGTCTCAAAGATAATTAAGTTCCTACAAATTTCATGACAAGAGGTGTACAGGGGAAGGGGAACAACTCAGATTAATACTCTGCTGAGAAACACCCCCAGACAGTTCCTGGACAGTATCCACTCAGTGCCTGGAGCAGACACACCAGTGTCTCAGGACCATGTGAGGTGCTACAAATAAACGGAGGCTCTCTGGGGTGTAAACAGAGCTGAAGCAACATTGACAACATGAATAATTTAAAGAGATGGGCAATAACTGTCTTGCAGTGGGCAAGAGTAATTTCAGCTGTGTGAGGTCAGGGGGAAAGCATGAAATGGGCTACTTTAATTCTTCCAGTGACTTCAGATTTGTTAACAATTTTCAGAAAATTGGAGTTGGTGGGTGAAAGAAAACAAAACTTGCTATTTGCGGAAGACAGGACTTAGTAGCAGGGTGAATATAATTTCATAGTGATGATGAAAGCTTTAGATCTGAGATGAAAAACACTGTAAGTCAAAAAGTCCTCAAACATTTGTGTGTATTTGTGTGTATCATTATTATGCTCAATTGAGAAAAAGTAAATAATTTTTTTTTTAACATTCTGTAGCATAAAACTTAGATTAAAGTAGAATTTCCTTCTCTTTATGAACCATAATAATTTTCACCATAATCTGCATAGTCTGAAGTAGTTGCAACATTTTTAATGGAAGTGCTATTTGTGACAAAAGCTAATTTTGGAGAGGTCACAACTTTCTGGGGAACGTGGCCATTTGGGTGAAATGTCTTTCTGGCAAGAAGCATTTAAATCCTGTCAAATAAAAATATTCTTCTTTTGCTTTTAAGAGACAATTAGATAAGTGCAATTTTATAATTAATACTGTGCAGTAAAAATTTGGAGTAATTTCAAATATGTTGATGCAAAAAGACGTGCTAAAAGAAACACTTTGCGGTTTTGACATACATAAAATATATCCTATATCACAATATGACATATATATATGATCTACGGTATGTGCTATATATTGTAATTATCAATGAAATGATAATACTAAGATTTGTGCAGTTCTACTGTTGTGTTAAACTTAATTCAGGATAATTTATAAGCTTTGATGCATTTCATTTGCACTATGATTAATAAGTTACAAATGTAGACATTTATGTGAATTGAATCCAAATTAATAAGTTAATAATCTAGGTATATATTTCACATTTACCAGCAGTAATGAAAGAAATATTTCTCAGCTCTGTGGGTATAGAATGAGCAATTACAAGTAAGGGAATGGTAAGCGAAGAACTATTTTAATTGTAGTAAGTCTAATTTGATGGCTAAAGATTTTTTTAATTACTCTCGGGTAAAAAAATGTAGGGTATTGTGGAATGTTACAATTTTGGTACTCAATCCACTGAAACAAACAAAACTTTCCTTAAAATATAAGTGGGTTCTGCAAAGTGGTCACCAAAATGTGTATGGGGAAGTTAATTTTTGTTTAAACACAGTTTGAACATGTACGAACAAAATATCTATCAAGCCTGCAAGGAGATGTTCCCGACTTCTTTTTTGGAATTTTAGTTATTTATTGAAATTCATAGTTTGGCCTCACCCTGACAGAATATGAATTAAGCAACAGCTTATTTATCTGCAATAGATTCTGCAGATTAGTGCAGTCTTGCCTTGTGTTTCCTGTATTCCTTCCTTTCAGCTTGTCAGTATTCAGTGCAGGAAGTGTAACAGAAAGTTGTGCTTGAAGTCAAAAACAAAGAAAAGCAAAACAAAACAACAAAAAAAGCAAGCCTCTGGCAACTATAAAGAACTAACTGGGATCAAGATTAAAGATAGAGGTAGCAAAAAATGCATAAAACTATTCTAAACCTTTAGGCATTGTGAAAGATAGAACATGAAATGTTTATATAGATAAGGGAGCCCTAATGAAAGAACAGAAGTTTGCTCACTACTGAATTTTATCATGACATTGTCTGGAATAAGAAATGTGGAGCAAGAAATCTTGACAGCCTTTCGGCAGCTGGGTAGTCTTACAGAACTCTCTCCTTTATTAATCAGCAAACAATGCACTGGAAAGAGGCAAAAAGAATTTTGTCATAGGAGCTGGACCAGATCTGATAAATTGGATAGAAGTTTGGGAGTGTCTTAGTAGTGATTCAACCAGGGAAAAGGCAGGCAAACTCAGGAAACTGACAAAATCATGAAAATACTTCAACAGTGTGGACTTGTTGAACAAATGTAAGTTGGGCAGAAATACAATGTTTGTCCTTTAAACAGGCAAGGGAGGTAATAGCAAAATAGTGACCCTTTAATGTAAATCAATACCATTGATCACAATAAAAGTCATATTAAGAGCATGTAAACCTATGAGAAGCCCTAAGTTTTTATGTTCAGGGCTTGCATTATACCTTTTGAATAAAAAATTCTTAACATTGTGGTTAACTCTAGTCTTCCATTGACTCCTTGGGAGCTAAAATCAATAGATTAATGTTGTGACCTACGTCAAATTATGGCACATGGCTTTTGGATT
The DNA here is from genome assembly GCA_013400415.1 of Scytalopus superciliaris. Taxonomy (NCBI): domain Eukaryota; kingdom Metazoa; phylum Chordata; class Aves; order Passeriformes; family Rhinocryptidae; genus Scytalopus; species Scytalopus superciliaris. The sequence continues at coordinate 398,110 of VXBX01004844.1, read as the reverse complement.
TAAGAATCTACAGGAAATTACCTACAATATCACTAGAATGCATGTGTTTGCTTTATAGGGCAAGGTCCAACTTTTGAACAATTTTTCTAAAAACAGAGGTTGCTGTAAGCCAGTTAATGAAGGAGGCATCTTAGTAGTTGAAGCTGTAGTAAATGAGTCATCTAAATGTCATAATTATATTTGTAGCTGAAGAAACATTTCTATCCTATAGTAATAACATTAAAATCTCACGATTACAGATTTTCTAGTCTGGTATGTTACAGTCTAATTTTTTCAAGAGAAGTACAACCGCAGTATGGCATATTATTCTGGATTTTGGCAATATATCAATAAAAATATACTAAACATTCAAGGGAAAGTATTTAAATGCATATTATACTTTCAATAATAATTATTAGGATTGCACATATCCCCCCCCCCCAGTGTTCAAATGATAAGTTTCTATTACAGTTATTATTGTAAGTCTGCAACCTTTTTCTAATAATCTCTAGCTGAAAGGGCAGCAGTCCTCATAAGACTTCTTGCTTTAGAATGCTACATTTGCTTTCTTTTGTCTGCATTTTGGACAGACTACTAAAGAATTTTTTTTCTTAATAAGGCAAATTGAGCTCCTCTAGGCTTTGAATTGAAAGAAAAAAAAATATGCTCAAGTGTAATCTTAGCTGTATCCACGGAAACCAGTTGCTTCACTGGAGAATATTCTGTATTCCATTCAATAGACTTGTGTACCAGAAAAGAAAACTGGTTTGGACTGAATCATTATCCTCAAGAAAATGTAAAGTCTAAGGTTACTGTAAAGGTGTTTGTTGTTAGAAACTGCTCAGCCTCACAGCCCCCCATGTGTTTACTCTGGATGTCTAATCAGGTGTCCTCTGGCCCACCTGGGCTGAACCATTTTATTATGGGTCTAAACCAACTTCTAAAAACCCTGAGACCATGGAATTCCAAATCACGGTTGTGTAGCATTGAGGATATTTTCTCTGTCTCTTTATCAGCATGTCTGGTGGAAAATGCTGGATAAAAGCTCTAATCCTGAGTAACTCATAATTTGATAATATTAGTCTTGTTGTTGTTGTTTGGGTGGGTGTTATTTAGGGGTATGATTCAGCAAAAGTATTCACACATTTCTGCAGAGCCTTAGTATATATATTCCTCTTCTGTATACGGAGCAGCAGCAGAAGTGAAAACTATTTTCCGTAAATTACTTCCCACTCTGAAAAACTGAAATACCGTGTTAAAAACTGTCTAATATTGTTGTCCTCCTTTTTTTCTGTCTATGTAAGAAAGGACTTGAAGAGTAGATAATGACATCTTTCTAAAAGTGTGAGGTGTGTTGGCATTAAAAGAATGGGAAAAGAGCTGTCTGAAGAACCTGCAAGTTCCAGAAAGACTTGGTTGCTGGAGAGAACAGTCTGTGCAGCAACAGCGTGAGAGAAGTGTCTGAGCTGCTGGAGGGGCTGCCTAACAACTGGACAGATAGAACCTCAGAATAGGGGCAGAAAAAATTCATCCTCAAATTCCTTCAGAATGTTTGGAAACATCTAGCTTTGCCTGACTTCCCTTGATATCTTTGTAAAATTAAAAGCAAGAAAAAGAGAAAGAAGTGTTCTCCATGCAACAGCATGGACATCACAGAATACTCTTGAGTTGGAAGGGGCTCACAAGGGCCATCAAGTTCAACTTTTAATGGTTCCCCTTGATTTTATCAAGAGGTAGCATTGAAGAAAAGCAATTAAAATATTGAATAGTTTATGATGTTATAAAAATCCAGGCATAGAACACGTGGGAGGATCAAGACAGGGGCATCAGGCCCTTCTTTAATTAGATGGAGGTCCTGGCATAAATGGGAAGTGAGGTTCAGAGTTTTGTGTGGAATGAGGTAAAATCAAAAATTAGGGGCTAAGACATTAAGCTTAACTTTTGGGTGTTAATACTAATAATCCAGTATTAATTCCTGCTGATGAAGTGTTACCTAACCTGTATAGCCTGATTGAGACTAATGCTGAGTAAAAATGGATGAAATTCAGTACTGCTCTGTTTGTTATCAACTTAATACCTCGTTTATGCAGAGTTCTAACAGCATACTACATTTGTATAATTTTAGTCCTCTGAATGTACCATTGAAATGGAGCCATCCATCTTTGCACAGCCTGGCAGTGCTCCTGTACTTTGGCTTTCTGCAGCAGTCTCTGTGGACAGTTCTCAGAGGAGCCCATAACATTTTAAAGTGTGGCTTTTTGGTGCATGAGTTCAGAAAGGCCTGGCTGTGCTGTGAAAAGGGATTTCACAACTCCTTGACCGAGTCTGTTAGTGAATGTTAGTAAAACTCTTAGGATGCATTTTCAGAGACTGAATAGGGAATAAGCTCGACTAAAGAAATATTTTAGTTTCCAGAACTTTGAAAAGCTGGGGTTATATACCCTATCTCACACTAAGCATCTTCCCATCAACAGTCACTTCAGACAGCAGAAATCTTGCCTGTGTCTTAATTTCTATTAATATATGCTGTTGCTGTCATGTAGAATAAGGCCTTGCTTGGTACATTCTAACAGACCTCAGGATATTCCTATGGCAGGATTTTAGTGTTTAGAGAATTTAAAAATTTAAAATAATGTAACTAAAAAGGATTTCCAAATAATTTTTCAGAGAATATTCTTACTCTGTTAATTGATCATGTTTCAAAAAAGAAATAATTTTGGTATAATTTTCTTTTGATACTTCGTCTACATTCAGTTTCAACAGATCAATGCCTCTATTTCAGGCCACTATTAATGTTTTTACTCTGATGTAGTTTAACTTCTTAAGGTTTCTGATGTGGCTGCATGTGATGTCTATAAAGGATTCCTTTTGAACATTTTTGTGTCCATTCATGTCAAAAGGAAACAGCACTAGAATTTATTTCATCAGTTAGAGCTTAATATTGACTGAATTAAAAAAGGTGTTTTTTAAAAAATACATCAAACATTTGACTTCTTTTAAAATTGTATTTGAATTTGCACAAAACTCTTCAACTATGTTATTCCAGTGGCTTTTGTCTTCTCTTTTATTATTAACTAAATACTTTTGGTTAATGCTGCTGTGATTTTTATACCGAAACAAAATAATTGTTTGATCAATGCATGAATTAAGTAACTAAAAAGAGCTATTTCTTACAGGAAATGTACAAAGCATTTAAATTCACAGCCTACTTTTCATACAGTAATCCAACAACTCAGTCAAAATTCAAAGTTATGTGTATTCTGATTAATATCTGCAACCAAACAAATCTGTTAGCTGTATTATTCAATATATTTCTGTGCCTCAGTACTATGTGACATTTTACAATACCTGGGGAGTTCTTACCACTTAGAAAAGTTTTTTCCAACTAATTAAAAGCCTTCAGAAAAGCCCAAATCATAAATTGTTTCAAGTGTCTGTGGCAGGATTTGGATTAATGACTGGTTTCAGATTATTTCAATAGTGGAAACTAAGTAACAGCAGCTTCTTTTTAATTATGAATGGTAGATTTGCTAACATAATAAACCTATAATAGGGAGCAAAGTGAAAACAAATTGTTTTGGTTGCATTTCTTATGTTTTTTAAGGAATGGAATGCACTATCACAGCCCCAGAGGGTGGCTGGGCACTGGAACAGACTCCCTAGGGCAGTGGTCACAGCCCAGAGCCTGGCAGAGCTCAAGAAGGATTTGGAAAACGCTGTCAGGCACCTGGTGTGACTCTTGGGGTGTCCTGTGCAGTTGGACTTCATAGTCCTTGTGTGTTCCTTCCAGCTCAGGATCTTCTATGGTTCCATGATTTACAGTGCTCACATGGACACACAGGCTGTCAAAACTGCGTTATACAGGTTTATAGTTAGGCAAAATTCACTCTGCAATTCAAGTCAGATGACCCCTGAGGAAGGTAAGTTTGCACAAAGCAACACCACAGGTTTTCTATAAAATCTGAAATTCAATTTTTAATATAGAAAAAATGTTATTTCTGACTTTTTCCAGTTGGGCATCAGTTTAATACCAGCCAAACAGGTCTTTGTGGTAGCAGTGCTGCTGTTTCATTCCTGTCTCACAGAATGGATGCAACCTGTGATAGCACTTGCTCCTTGTGTCTTTCCTTTTGTGGCATTGAGCCAGCACAGGATTGGCAGGAGAGAGAAACACAAAAGGAAACCAAGTTTTACTGTACAGAGGTGAATTATGCTTTATTACTTCACCCCTGACTCCAGGAGTGATGTGTTCTCTCTTTATAGAAGACGTGTGGAATGCTTACAGAAATAAAAAGAAGAATTGTGTATAGATTGAGGGAAGCAGAGGCAGGAGCTCTGTTGGTTCAGCCAAATACCTGCCAGTGCTACAGAACAGAGAGCTAAGCTGCAGGTGGCATTGCTTGCTGGAGCAACCAGCACTGGATCTCCAGCGAAAGGGATGATGCTTTAAACATCAAAGTTAAGAATAACTGCAAAGTACTGAAGCTGTTGCTCCCTATGTTCAATTCACATGGTTCTAACAATGTATCTTGGACCACTAATGATTGTAGTTAGACCAGTATAGTCTAGAGACACTTTTATATTTTAGGAACAAACATGAGAAATGGCTCCAAGTATAAGTTTAGTTGCTGCAATATGTTGTCATGGAAATTCCTTGCTGTGAGCTTATTTTATAAAATCTGTGTAGTTTATGTGGGGAAACAGTTCCAATACCAAGGTAGCACTCAGGCTCTGTTCCTTAGATGGCCTGGGGTTGTGGTGAGCAGGGAAGGACAAGCAGAAGAGCCAACCTGCAGTGATGCTTCTATCAGCTCACACCTGAGTGTGGTCTGTGCTGACAGGGTTGACTTTCCTCATGTTCCTTAAAAGAAGTTCTCTTCAGCTGCAGTTGCTTCTTCAGCACATTACATGGGACAGTGGCTTTTGATACTGGGGTGATGAAGTGACCTCTGCAACTTTTTACACTGACTGATTTTCATTCCCACTGCTCCAGCACTTTACCTGAATATACCAACTGATCTGTGATTATACTGCACTGAAGAGCATTTCATTTTCAAAATTAATAAACTTGGCCTTTACAAGAAAATAAGGGGGGAAAAAAAGTTTAAAATATTTATGAAACAGACATTCGTGATGGTAGAAAGAAAATTGTTGCTACTTTTTGGCTGACATTAATTTAATGTGTATTGATTTCAGTGTATTTATTTTTTTCTGTTGAGGTATTCCAAAAAGTTTTACTTAAGACTTTTCCTTTTAAATCATGACAGAGGCTTAACAATAGCACTAAACTCTCTAAATCTTGGATATATATTTTCTCAGGGCTGGGAGTACAAAGATCCTTGATATGGTGGGTAGGGAAAGCAGAAGCTTTTATTACTTGATTTCACTGAGTTTTATAAAAGAGTATATCTCATCATAAAACAGAACGTCATCCTCATACACTCAGGACGACTAACTTAACAGGGAAGCTTTCAGAATTTGGGGGGGGGTTTGTCTTGGTTTTGGGAGAGTTCAGAGATTGTTTTTGAGAAAAATGGATTTCTCTTCATTGCCACTAGGCTTAGTCAAGACATGCTGCTGTCTGACAGTGTGTCAGTCCTCCTGTTACATGCTTTGCAAGTCTCATGTTTATTTATTTATTTGATTTGGTTAATTATCTGAAAGAACTTGCACAGGTTCAAGTCAATAAAAATGTTTTTGATATGGAGGTAAATTGACATTTAAATGCAGTTTTTAAAAGCTAAATTATCCTTCACGTCACTTAAATTGCATAACTGAAAGGCAATTGGGGAATGAGAAACATGCCTTTCCTTATGTTACCTTACTTCTGTATTCAGAAATGTTCAAGTTTTGTTCATAACTTTATGTGTGAATATGGAAGTTACTGTTAAAGTTCTGAATTCCCACTCCCAAGGAAGAATTATTGAGCACAATGAAGGATGTGTACTTAAATTACACCCTGAAATATTGAATGAGCCTGAGAGAGAAGTTAAATTTATTTTTTAATGCCATTTCTAAAAACGCACTCTGTTTATCATGAGTCATTTTCTGGTAAGCCCTAAAGTATGGATATTATACTTTAATATCATTTTCCGTAACATTAAATTTGCAATGGAAAAAGGCAGTGGGTCTGATTCATCATTTCATTACACTGCTCGCATTTCTTTAACTTCAACAGAGTAAATTGGAGTAAGATAAAGGACAATCTGGTTTCCTTTCTTTTACAATGTTTCTGATTAGCTTTTTTTTTTTTTTTCATTTTTGAATTTCTCATGTTCTAATCTGAATGAAATCATCAATGAATGAATTTAAAATATAGAGGTTTTTTACCATGTGAAAATGCCCCAAATAATCTGGATTCAGTGGAAGCAAACTGCAACTGAAGAGCTTCTGCTACAGCTTTAGAAAATATTTTAAAGGCATATGATTTGGTAATAGCTCAGTTGTGACTCAAGAATCACTGAATACTTAGATGATTGAAAGAAAGCTCAAAGAGACATTAACACAAAGATGAAAACATATTTACCCATTGTTGTCCAATTACTTCCTCAGACTGCTGGTTCTGTTTCCCTCACTGGACACTCATCTGACTTCTCTGAATGCCTGTGCTTTGACATAAATGGGGTTCTCCAGGTTCTAACTCTCAGTGTTAAGCATATTTTGGGTGATGATACTAGGGCCACCCTCCTTACAGATGAATTGCCAATATTCAGTGACTAGTGTCAGCACCACAGCCCATCCAAATGCTAAACATACCCATTTTCTGTGCTATTTATAATTCACTGCTTCAGCAATAGCTGATGGCTACAGCCAAGCATATATACTAAATTTCTGAACTATTTTAGACTAAGTAAGAAATGCACTGATCTAAGCCAAGCAAACAAAGAGACCAACATCCCAATTGCCCTTTGCTATCTACTGTCTTCCTTCTTGTCCTTTGACTCTGCATGGAAAAGCCTGCAATATGTCCAGGTTTTTATTCTTGAAGCTTACTGAGATCAGGAGTCCTGGATCACTGCCAGACTTGCAGCTCCTCGTTTTTGTTGCTTGGTTTCCAGAGCAGAATCCAAACCCAGTTCAGTTTCTGTCAGTGCATGGAAACATTACAAAACTCAGAGCAGCATTTTCTACATAGGAAATAGGGAGCTGCCTTATCCCAAGGATGTACTCTTAAATCTTGCCCTTGGGAACTTAAGCACAGTGGATTCAATGTATTCCCCATTCTGAACCTCTTCCTGTCAACGAAGTGTGCTGAGTAGGATCATTCCCTAAGTTTTCCCTTCAGAAAGAAATGGAAGATTCAGACATTATCAAACAGAGGAAAAAAAAACCAACAAACCAAACCAAAACAAAACTCACAAAAGAAGTCTCAATAAGGATCCTATATTTTAAAATTATTTCTGTCCCCTGGCAAGGATGATTGTGCTCTGGCTCTGGCGGACTGCCCTTAATAAGTGAAGAGACTTCCAGTCCATCCCACAGTCACGTGTATGAGCAGCAATACAGTAACATTGCAGGAAAGACATAATGCTGTAGATGGTTATTAAATGTGGAGTTTATATTAAAGCTGGAGCTCATAAATTACATACAAACTCCCAAGATTATTACAGCTTGAGCCTCAAAACAGTACGGACCAAAGTGTCATGACAATTCATACTTTCCTGTAACTTGGAATCCAAATTACTCTCTGAGTAAATGATAGACTACAGGAACCACAACTTGAATTCTTATCTAGCAGTGTCTCACTCAGAATTAAGGCTTTTAAAAAACAACATTTTTATTCTCATTATCTAAGAAAAAAAAAAACAAACATTTAAAAACAGTCACAAGTACACCAGCCAAAATTCAAGAGTGTCCTCAGAAAGAGAAAACATTCTTGGTATCCCTGGTCCTGTGATGACTATACAAGCAAATCCCACTGTTCTCACCCACTTGACTTCTTTTTCAGCAAAGCAGTGAGAGCTGAGAGCAGGATGATGAGAGAAGGTCCTGGTGATACCAATTGTACTTACTATGTATGGTGCATTTGCACAGAGAACCACAATTTTATGTGTTCTACTTCAAGTGCAGCACTGAGAAAGCCCTGAATTCTGCACCCAGTGTAGCTTCACTGAAAACTAACATTCTAAAGATTATTTGGAGAGAATGCCAAGACTAATGGTGGAAATATTTTCTATATTGCTATTCCAGAACATTGGAGAAGATGGTGCAGAGCCAACAGAAGTGCAGGGCCTTTGAGGTGTTGTAGTCTCTGGTGTTTCATTGTGGGTTGCTGGGTAACACATTTGACTGCTGGTGTCACATTTTTCTAAATTTAGAATCTTTTACAGATTTTTGTTGTTTTGGCCAAGTACTCTTCATTGAGCTTCCAGGACTGTTTTTTTGTATCTTTTTTCAGTATAGACAGTACTATCCTTTATAAATATCTGCACATGAACATATTCAATTAGTGCCTTGAATCTGTTCTGTGCATCAATGTACAAATCTTTCTTATGAAGTAATGGTAGAGACATTTAATCTATAAATAGGAGGTCTTTAAGATTTGAGACTGACATTGATATATATTCTTAGTGGTCAGCCAAAACTTTTAAACCAGCCTTGATATTGGTACAGGAGTCTTAGTGCTTGAGACTACCCATGGATAACTCTTTTCTTCCTTGTGAGAACCTATGTAAATACAAATATTTTAGACTCTAACACTCAAGTATTCCCTGTTTAATATATAAAAAATTGCTATACAATATTAGCTACTATAATTTCTGTGTAAAGACCACAGATTTTCTGCTTGCAGAAACTACCAAATTTCTTTTTAGGCATCTAAAGGCAAAAAATATTTTTATTTAGAAAGACAACCTAATGGAGACAAGCTGCTGTTCATGTATGCTTGTCTCCTGGGATTGATTTGCTATTTGGAAGCAGAAATGGTTATTGTAGGGCAGGAGCTGCTAAGCACTGCATACCGTAACCTGCATTTTTATCAGCTGGTCAGTCATCCCACATTGTATTTTTTTTCCCTTTTCTCTCATAATAGAAGATTAAGTAGTTAAAACTTTTTTATGGGAGCAGCTGAAGCCATAAATTATACCTGATGAATAGACTAGTAATAGGGGGAATATATTAGAGAGGGAAAATTAATGCACCAAGGTCAAATGATGTGGATAAAGAGACAAGAAAAAACAGAAGAGATGGAACATAAGGATTTGTTGATCTTATTTCTCCTCTTTGTCTGATAGATTAAGGATCTCTTTGTCTCATCTATTGGGTGAGAGAGAAGGCTGCCTTTTGTGTGGTGATGTGATTATGCTGGCTATTTTAGGAGCTGTGTTCAAAGCTGTTTCTGACTACTCTGTATTGCAGGCAGTTCTCTAGAAACCACTTGGACGGGATGGTGTTTTATGCCAAACAGACACTCAACAAGCAAAGTAAGCACTGCATGCATGTGCACAATTATTCAAGCACTCAAATAAACTAAGTCTTAAGAGTCGATTTGGAACTCAAATATACATCCTAAGCATTGAATAATATGAATGTATGACATGGTTGAAATCACCCAACAGAGGAAATAGTCAAATGTTACCCAAAGTACAGCCTTATAGTTTTCTGAGGCTTGGTCATTACACAGCAATGACTGTGACTTTATGAGAGGAGCAAAGTGATGAATTAAATGAATCTTAAGTACCTTAATTTTATTGTAATCTTCAAGTGTTTTTTTTTCTTACTGAATTCAGCCCCATAATGTATCCTACAACAAAGCATGTGTGCCTACTATTTAAGAAGCGAACCAAAGAAAGAAATAAATCAGTATGTTGTGCTTTACCATCAGAACTGTCCATAACAAAAAGCTTTTAGAAAAATTTCTGTGAGGCATCAGCAGATTTCCTAATTGCATGTTAAAGCAAGGTAAAGTAGCTACCAGGTGTTCACAACCAGCCACACTCTTTTATTTGCTTTCTTCTTCCTGTAATTTTTTTGGTCTTTCTTCTGTTGCTATTATTTTAGATCCCAAATTTACTCTTTCTTATTAGATAAAAATTAAGCTTTTAAAGAAGATATTTTCATCTGATAGCCTTTCTGTAGTATGCCATTTAAAGATTTTTTTTAAAAAATAAAGTAGGAAAACAGGACTAACGATACAGCTGTGAAGGAGAGTGGTGGGAATATTTTTCCTGTTCTGCATGAATAGGAGATGAAATTTCCTATTTCCTATGAAATTTTAAAACACAGTTCCTAGATGTTTTAAAGCTTTCCACATATAATCTGAAACCTATGGGTAAACTAAGCTTTCCTGGTAGACACACATTTCCACTTCATCCATGGTAATTTTCTAATATTAATTTTGTAAGTAGTTAACTACAACAGTAACCAAATGTAAGGGTATGATTCACCAGTAATTATTTAAGATTTGTAATTTTTGATTGTGTATTGAAAGGATCTTAAAATTGAATTCCTTTCTTTTCATTTCAGTTAATGATAAATCAGACTCCAACTGAAAATTTGCCTTGAATTTTAGGTAAAACTTCCACATATCACCTGGAGGTCAGCAAATACTGAAACTCTTTACCCAGGGGTCATTGATTCAGCATGTGCTCACTAGCTGCTATTTAAGCTCATCCTGCTGTGTCGATGAATTAACAAACCATAAAACTTATGGTTATCCTAATTTTCTTCCATTAGAAATTTAATTACCTGCCAATGAATAGGTGCTGATACACCCACTGTTTTTTTTCCAATGATCGGGATAGCAGCCAACTGCTTTTAATGTATTACTTCATGACCATGTTTTTCATCAGTCAGGATTTACATCTAGTTCTTTATTGCTTTCATATATACAATTTTTACTGAAAATACCTGTCCATTAACAAAGGCAACAAATTAATATGTCTGGTATTCTTGCAGTCCTGGAGTCTCACTTACTTGAGTACAGACAACATGACGGTGTATGGCACATTCAACAATATAAGAACATTAATTTTTTTTCCCCTAGTCACATTAATTGAACTATACAAGGGGAAATAAGTATATCAAACAAAAACTTTACTAGAGCAGTTAAAATGTCCTTAACTGATTTTAAACATGTTTTTTTGTTTGTTTCCTTTTCTGCCTACAGAGTAATATGTGTTTTTCTTGGAGTAAAAAATTAGATATTAAACATTAGTTCATTTTAAATGCATTTACAAGTGGGTGTGGAAGAGTCTCGAGTGTTTGGTTTTCAATTTTGATTTACAAGTTTAGGTGATTATGAGCCTTCCTTTCAAACCTGTACCTCCTCTGACTTTAAATAACATTTTTCATTCAAAACCACCCCATTAAAACTATTGATGCAATTCTCCTTGTATCTGTGCTCAGCAAAGCAAAGTTTGGCTAAACAGCAATGAGATTAATGCTAATACTTGATTCTTGCAACATTTGGTATGCAGAACATTGGGTTTTGCTCAAGACTTGGGGAAGTAAGCATGAGGGACTTAAACACCTACATAAGTCCTACAAATGCTAATGGATGCTTGGCATGCTGTAAGTCTCAGTGTAAACATGATCCTCCTGGCAATGTTCTTTAACAGGTGCTGAACATCTGCACCTTTTAGAAAGTTCTTTAGAGCTGTGGATGTTCAGAGACAGCTTGAAAATGAAGCTGTTAATCTCTCATTTTACACCTAGTTTTCCCCAGATTTCGAGGTACCCTGCTTGAGAGGAGTGTTAGAAAAGCAACAGGAGAGACAGGAGAATCATGAAAAGTTGTCACTGTTCAAGTTAGGAGTCTTAAGTGTAAGTAACTTATATGAGAAATGAGGGACTGAACACTGACAGTTTAATCACCTACTGGCATCTTTATGTTTGGATATTTGGGGCTTTTTAAAAAAGCTTTTCAGGGAATTAGCCAGAGAAGTTGATAGTTAAAATATCTCAAAACACAGTTTTTAAAAAAAAATGTCACTGGGCTTTGATGCAGGATCAGCCAGCAAGATTCTTCTACCCCAAAAGGATGTTACTCTGGTTATATTTCCAGCAGCTTTGTGTTTAGTCAATTTTATAAATTTTGGGTTTGAATGTCCATTGTCACGAGGATAGGTTTTCTCACTCGGAGTTATTCCTGATGAGAACATTCAAGGTGAAGAGTGAAAGTTTTTGTTAGAAATAATTATGCTGCTCTTCAAAATAATACTTGCTTTTTAAATAATATAGAGATGAAAAACTATATATGTTCTTTATTTTATCAGAATACATTCACCTGTTCAATAGGAAATAGCATGTAGCAAGGTGCTATATTCAGCTCACAAAGTCTACTCATCAATATCTCTACTAGCAACATAATCTGAAAAGTAATTTCCTTATTGGCACATTTAGCACTCCCTATTTTATGCATCTCTCTCAAGTCAAACAGTCAAATTTACTAATTCTAACAAGCAACATCCTCTGGTTGCTCAGTTATCAGAACAGTGCCCTCACTGAGCCCACTGCAAGGTGGATCAATGCAATTATCATCCCCTGACATATGGCGGGGAGCTATGAGTATTTCCACATGAGCTAAATTGAATGGGACACAAATCATTGACTTATGTCAAGGAAACCAGAGACAGCCCCTGAAATACAGCAAATTTCAGAGGCGACTGACAGGCAGTGAGTGAGGAAAACAGAACTGCATGTTGTTGATACTGCTCTGAACAAAAGTCGCTCAACCCCTGTGCAGCTCAATATTTGCTCTGTCACCTGGCCAAAGTGAAGTGCAGTGTGATGTGCCTCCTCTATGTCTTCCTTATTTATGCAAGTGGTTTCTTACTCATTTGCATATTCTTTCCAGAATTTCAACAAGTAAATTTGGTAAAATGCATTCGGGAGTGCTGTAACTGCTGCTGGCAATCCATATGGAAAAATAGCAAGGATTTCAATAGTCAAAATGCTTTCCACACTCTTGACCAGCCTCAGCAATGAAGATAAGAGTTTAAAAAGATGGGAAATGCTACTTTCACTTTTATTTCCTTTTTAATCCAAACATGGAATGTCATTTTGTGAACAAATTAATAGTGACTTATTTTAATTTAAATACTGGAAATTTATTACAGCTCATTAAGTCCATATTTGTAGATGAAAAGGAAGTGTGGTTCAATGTGTTTAGTTCAGCCTGTTTGGTACATAAAGAGATAGTTGCACCATCTAAATTCAAGAGCTTGTGGTGCCTAAACCAGAAACTAATCTCCTTAAGCCTCCAATGAAATTCATGACAAGATTTCTCCAGAGGGCAATTCAGAGTAAGAATTTAACTTAGGTGCTTTGCATTGGACTCCTCCAGAGAACACCCACCTTCTGCTTTCAGGTATTTGGTGTGTGACCAGCCTTCTAACTTAGGCACTTTAGTCAGGGGAACGAAAGAATGTGTGAGTATCTCCAACAGCTCTATGGAGACTTGGTATGGAAGAAACATTTTCTTGCTCAATAGTGATTTCTTTGTAAAACACAGTTTTTCCTGTCTTGAAATAGTTCAGGGATATGGGTAATATTAAAAAAATAAATGTAATTCTGCAGCTAGGGTGAGTGTAGGGAAGTACAATTTCCCACAGAGTCGTGGTTATGTTTTTTTATAATTAGAATGTCTTAATGTTATTTCATGTTCACTATACTTTTTAGAAAATATGAATTGAAGAGACAATGAATGTGCAAAGGTTAAATATTTTCTAGAAAGAAATGCAAAAATGGTAAATAGAGTAATATTTTTATGTTTCATTAAATGTGTTTGTCACCTTGTTTGAGCAAGTGTTTGAAATAGTTTTGTGAGACACCTTGAGTGTTATGGACCTGTTCAGATACACAGTTGCTGAATTTCATATGATGTGTTATTTAATTTTTGTTAGACTTCACGTCTAAAGGTAGTTGAATATAATCCTGCAAGACTTTTGGTTTGACCAATATGCTGTTAAGGTAAACTATCCGCTGTTTTGAGACAGACACTGAACTAGGGGAGTTAGCATATGAGAACATACAGGGAAAGGCATTCCAGTCTGACAGGAGGTTCCAGTAAGTCTGATCCAGGTTTTGAGTGGCTGGAATCAGTACAGTGGGAAGGACAGAAACTCTGAGTAAAGATCAAAGGTTCATTTCTCAACATTGGTCCTGCCAGGTACCCCTAGCTGCTTTCTGCCAATCTAGTTTTTCAGGAACAATGGAAAACAACAACAACAACAAGCAGCTGCTTAAGGATTCACTTGCTTTTTGAGTTTTCTCCCTATTGCTTCCCTTGTGGTTCTCAAAGCCACCTTTTTCTTTCAATTACCCCAGGCCTGAGCACTCTCTTTCCATAGACCATTTCCTTCTAAATGCTTTTTGGCTTTTACTCAAGTCTCCATCCATCACAGCCTCTTTCTGGAAAGCTTTAAAGAGAGCAGCTCTGTCAAAAAGTCTGGAGAAACAAGACAGCTTTCAGGCCTTTCGTATGTTGACTGGCCAAACAAAGAGTGGAGCAAGATGAAGCAAAATATGAAAATAAAAAAATAAAAAAAAAAGAAAAAGAAAAAAGGAAAATGTTGTCTATGTCAAAGCAGGAGGGTTGGAACTGGATGACCTCTAAGGTCTCTTCCAACTTGAACCATTCTCTGACTCTGAAACAGACTTATGGGAGTACAATGAGTTAATATTCAGTAGAAAATGACAAATACTCAACAGCCATTCTAATCCAGTCTGTCCTTCAGCTGACAGCAAAAAGATGGCTCAAACCCATTTTTTGCTTCCATTTTTTCATTTGTTTCAAAAGCCTTTGGGACCTAGAAAAGAAAGTGCCTCAAAGCCTGCAGCCTCTAAGTTAAATTCTGTCTACCCTGTGATACCCTCCCTCAATGCTCCTGTTAAAGGTTAAAAATATTATTATTCAGAATATTTCTCTGATGTCTAANTATGACATCAAGATAATAAGACAAAAAAAAAAAAAAAGAAAAAGAAAAAACACCAACCAACCAACCAACCAAAAAAACCAAAACAAACTCACCCCCAGTATTAGATCAAGGTTATAACATTTTTCATTGCTCAGAGTGGAAGAGCCTCTCCTGAGTTTAAGCTGCTATACATAATTTTACCAGTAAGAGGAAGGGTTAAAATGAGTTTGGATATTGCTGTGTTGCACAGCAGTCACTGGAGCACAATTAACTTTCAGCCAACTAATCTTTGAAGAGCAGATTTTTCTTGCCTTCTTATATATAAGAAGTTGTTACCTAAGCATGACTGTATGACTCATTTATTTCAAGACTTACATCATACTTAACTGGCTTCTAAAGTAACAAGGCAACTAAAATATCGAGTAGCATCATATTAATAGTCAATATTCATATGTTATATCAGATAATTATTATTAAGAGACTTTGTGTTCAAATTCAAATGCTTCCAAAAGTGACTTTAATAAAGCTTATACAACGTTAAGTATTGGAAGGACAAAAAATGCATTCAGAGCAAACCCAAACAAGAATTTAGAAATGACTGATACTCTGATTTATAAAGAACCGAATTGCAGAGTGCTTAAATAGTATGGGAATCCCACACTAAATATTTCACATAATGACTTCCTGACGGCATCCTTTGTACTCTCTTCCCAAGAGAAATACATTTCAGGGTTTGTGAAAAGAATCTCTTTTAAACTGAGTAAAGGAGGAGAGATGTGTGCACATTTAATATTGTCCTGCACAACTTACTTTGGCTGATCATTATGGATGAAGATGTCTTAACTTCTGGTACAAAGTTTTGCAGTTAAATATCAATCAAACCATGATACCTGCATTAAAGAAATTCCAGTCTATTTTATATATACATACTGTTTGGGGATTTTTTCAGTTCTAGGGAGGAGTTTGTCAGTACTATGCAGAATATGTAAATCTGGTTAGTACGTTGCTTATAATTGTATATAATTAAACCTTGGATTTATGGAAAGGTTAATGTACCATAAAGCTCATGGTAACCACACAGCAAAACAGTGAAGATTAAATTCTGCCCTTAATTTCATTTTGTGGCCTCCCCAAAGCCATTCATGTCTTAAATGGCAGAAAGTTGCTAAGACTTTAAGTCTGACTTCAAAGTTGTGTAAAGGTATTGTAAGGACAGTGAGAGGAAAAGCAATTGGTCCAGGGAGCATTCAGATAAAACCAAGTCTTATCACTTCTGTTGTGCAGAGACAAACAATTTAACAATTGCAGAGCTTCTCTTCCCTCAAGGATCTTGGCTGCTCACTCCAGTCCTGCCCTCAGCTGCTGTTCTGCTGTCCATTCATTCTCTCCAGCACCTCTTAAAAACAAGGGAACATGGACCAGGAAGCAGCATGTGCTGAGAACATGAACCTTTGCTAGAAATTGGAGCTGAAAAAGAAGGGAGGAAAGGGAGTTCAGGAGCTCAGAGTGCTGGAATGCTCTTGCAGCCTTCCCTTCCACTCACACATAGCTACATCTCACACAGATGGGGATAGAAAGCAGATTAATGTACAGATCCTCTCCTAGTGATTTTTCTTTTTAAGAGGCTGGTTCACCACGGGCAAAATATCCTTTTTTTCTCTCCTAGTATTCTTATCTTTAGTCTTATTTATTTTTGCAGCGTACTGGCTTGTCACTTATATGAGAAGCATTCATTTTTTCCATAAAATCACTCCTTCCAGTATGTTTAATCTCTGTTACTTTATTAAGTAAGCTATTTTTAAGGAATTACATTAAAAACCAAAGTCAAGAATTATTTGCAGACCCATACTTAAGCAAGTAGCTACAGCAGGATTAAGCAAATCCATGGATACTACAAAGCAAGTCCTGCAGCTATGAAACCATATGTGGTATCATATCATTTCAGCTGTGTGGAAGAGCCTGAATCTGCCCTCAAACTGGGCACTGTGAGCAAACTTGTATTAATTTAGTGCCTGCCAAGCCCCTGATGGCTGCATTATCTTAATCAACAAAAGTAGCAGTAATCCTGATTTCTGAAAGCAGTTGTAATGTTTGCTCCAGTAGATATGAAGATGTATAATACTAACTATATTATAAATGACATAGATTGGAAATAATTAAATTTAACACAGATGTTTTATTCCCTATATTGTTCTCTGAATAAAGCTATAGTGTGCAAAGCAGTCATCTACGTAAAAAGGAGACAGGAGAGCAGGAATAAAACAAGATAGGAGATATAAAAACAGGAAACGGTAGTAAATACAAGTTACTATTTAAAAAGCTCATGCAATTACTAAAGGGAAGCAAAAATAGAACTGGGACATCAATAGTGAATAAAGTAAAAAGGAAGAGTTTTCAAAATAAATACTGTTTGGGTTAAAAATAGCTCTGTAAAACTAGTGTAAGAAATAATAGTTATGTCAGGATTTGAAATCCAGCTCTTTCCAGCCCTGGTGAAATGGAAAGGTTGTCAGCTCTAGCTGGGGATGATAAGAAGAAACATTTACTAAAAATACAGTTTGTAATCCTCTAGCCTAGGTGACATAAGTTCTGGAGGCATAGGAGAACTAACTGTGTTGTCCTGAACCATAACTGACATCAACACTAACAAGAAAATAAGGGCTGCATAAAAGATTGAGTTTATAAAATTGCCCCACTAATAAGTTAAGAAGTTAGAAATCATGACTTGGGAGTTATATGTCAACTGGGTTGATACGGGTCCTAAGTGAAATAGAGGAACAATTTAGTTGGGACTTTAAAGACAGCTAATTATTACAGTTCAGATTTTTATATTACTTGTCTGGTTTTGTGGAATCTGTCTTTCCAAACTCCATGTTCCATTGCGAGAGGCCTGCAGACCTGGTCAGAACAGACAGCCAGTATTATGATGTCTGGATTTCTCCAGCTTCTTTGTGATTGCAGCCTCTCATTAAATGGAATAACAGGCCATTTTGCAGGATTAAACAAAAAATTACTCCCTAATTGAAAACAATTGTAAGTTGCTAATGAGTAGAAAAGAAAGTACTGTTAGTGTGTAATTGGTATTTGCTGGAGACATATAGAGAATATGTGAAGTTTGCAAATGATACAATATTTTTGTGATAAGAAATGATGAAAATGATGGGACACTAACGCAGAGCAAGGGATGGGTTCAGCTGATGACCTGACTGAAGAGGCTGCTCAACAGCAACTATGCAAGTGCAGCATGTTCACTGTGTCAGCCCATTCTTCCTCAGGGCAGAAGTTACAACTCCATTAATCTTCCTCCTTTCTTCCAGTACATGTGGTCTTAAGAATGACCTGGAGCACTTAATTAAATGGCCACAATTGAATACTGATATGCATAATGATATGCATTTAGAAATGGAGACCACACAGTGTGCTTGCAAAGTTGGAGCTCTTGTGTAGAAATGCAGTAAGTTAAAAAGGGGCTTAATGGTCATTATGAGGAGATACACATTTGAAATTCACTTCAGCATTAACTGAAGAAATACACCCCAATAATGAACACTCTAAAACCAAACAAAAACAAACAAAAAAAAAAGACAAAAAGAAAGACAATTGAAAACATAGGTAATAAATCACTCTTTTTCCTGGCTGTGCCAGAAGTACCACAGTTCAAAACAATATTAAAATAATCAAAAGGGAATAAAGGAAACTCTCTAAATATATCCAGAAATTGGAATATCAAGTATTACGTGGCAAAGAGTGGCCTTATCCAAGAGGAATTTTAGTGAAGACTTTCTCTCTCTTTGGAAGTGCTTATGGATGGATCCACTTGAATTGTGCAAGGCATGATGCTCCTTCTAGCCACAGACTGTCAGCTGAGATTGGAGACATTCCTTGCCTAATTAGGACAGCATTTCCTAACAGGCTGACAGACAATGCAAAGATGCAACTTCTTATCATTCCAAATGTTTGATGTGAGTTGGAACAGCTTTCTAAGATGTGCATGACTTAATTCAGCTTTTCAGAAAGAATCTTCAACCTGTGTGTACTGAGGAATCATCCTGAATCTTTCAGGTGGTCTGTGTGTCTTCCTGGGGCATTTCATGACACTTTTTCTTGCATTAAATACTCTAATTGCACTTAGTTTCACAAAAACATAACATTCAGTAGTCTCATTTAGTCATTTGACCAATCAGAAATTAATACCTATTTCACCTTCTATAGGAATATTACTTTACCATAACTTCATAGATTCTTTTCCCTTTCTGAAACCTCAGGTTTTTTCCCAAATGGAGATAGGAAGGTAAATGTGGGTACTGTAGGGAGATATTAGAATTACTGCATTGATTAATGCATTTTTCCCTCCTTCTCAGGGTAGAAAATTTTTTCTTCAGCCTTTTCTTTGATATGTTAAATGTCTAAAGCTCCTTAAGCCCTTGGCTTTCCAATTTTTGTATTATTCTTTACTTCTTCAGTATGTGGTAGAATTCACCACACCTGGATCAACAAATTCCCTGCCATCAGGGAGGTCTTGAATATCAGTGGTCTCCTAGGCTTTTTTTTTGTTTGTTTGTTTTGTTTTCTCTGTTCTATTATTGTTTTCCAGAGGGTTTTCTGGGAATTCATATTTTTTTGAGTAAGTGAAGTTGCTGCTAAAGGCGAGTCAAATGATATAGAAGAATAAGTGGTGTACAGGGGGTTGACTTCAAGTGTCTAAACACATTTACCTGTGTGTTAGTTGGGTGTCCAGCCTGCAAAACTTGTCTAGAAGTCATCTGTAGTCAGTGACCTTGGATAGAACAATCCAGCTTAGATATTTAAAGAAGGAATTAATTATCTTCTGATAATCAATGGTGTAATAAATTAATATTTTAGAATTTTACTCCACTCCTTACCTTCTGGTGGCTAAAAGCAGGTGAATTGGATGCCACCTACTGTGATATAAAAGCCTAATAATGTATTTTTTTCTATTTGAAATAATGCTAACTTGACATTTGGCTACAGACAGGTGATACACAGCTTTTTTTACTTATTTAGAGTATCTGATTTGCTTTCAGGAATTGCAGAGTTACCATAGATGTATCATTATATTAGGTATTGCCACATAATCTGGGCCACACGGAGAACATAACCATTATGCAGGAGCTCTGTAGTTATTAAATGGGAAAATGAAAATGGCTTCATTGAACAGCATCATTACTCATAAATGCTTCCTTTGTAATATCCACTGTATTTTTCTCAAAGAATGAATAACAGTTAAGATCAAAACAATTATGCCAAATGTTGAAAGTAATTGTACAATATCTATACTCAGACACAAGATTTATAATAGATAATAAGAACATGATCAAAATACAATTACACATGCAATTTGTTTTCATGTACATGGTATTGTGTGATAAAAATGCTTCAATTCAAGCCTTGGTTTTTGTGGTTTTTGTTTTGTTGGGGTTTTTATAAAGTTCACTACTGTAAGGATAAAATAGATTAACCAAATTACATTTATGAGTTGCAGTCCACCTTTTAGTGGGAAATATTTCATGCCCATAATAAGTGAAGCATGAAAAGTGATGTGTCTGCTGCTATAATTTGGAAGATCTAACCCTCAGGTTTGCCTGATACTTTTCATTCTTTGGGGTTTTATTTTAAGATATTCATACTGTGGAGACAATCCATCATTAATAGGAAAATCCCCTGCCAGAACTGTGGTCTTGAGGGTGAGAAATTGCAGCAAAGAGAGTCTAAGCCATGAAGGGTTGGGATTAAGGACTTGGATATTTGTTTCCTGTCTTGTCATTATATATGGAACGATCTGCAAATGAATGCTTAAGAATACTGTGATTCCAGGAGAGAGTTCATTATGAGATAAAATTCTGTAGCATATGCAGCATTCACTCCTTGGCATGTTAGAGCTTTGGTTTGTATTTCTTTGGCATAGATTTCCAAGTGGAATTAGGGAGAGGGTCACAGAAGTTGTTCAGAACCTGTGCTAATGATCTGAGTCATCTATAGAAACAAGCAAACATCTTAGAAGGGAAAGATATCTATTATTATCAAGATTAAGTTTCACTTCTGATGCATAAAGTTATAAATGTTTGGGGATGGAGAGGAGGAAGGGTTACCTATTAACTGATGTTAACACAATTTCTATTTTCTGACTAACCTGTGCCAGCAGATTTCTCATTAGAAACTGGAAAATATTCTAGTATTTTATTTTATAATATTTTAAAAAATATTTATGTAATCTGACATATAAGGATGCATATAAAATCTAGATTACAGAAGGGATTAATGTTGCTTTTAGTATCATAGTTTGTTTCCTGACAGTGCTGTCATTTCTGTGAGCAGCTGGACTATGATGTCAGACTTCTGTGCAAGAAGTAGCACCATCACCTCATTATATGGCAAGTCTCTGTGCTTTCCAAAACATGATGATTTTGCTGCACCTCCCTAATACCAATTCTTTAACCTCTATTCTGAATCCCTCTACTATCCATTCACTGCCTCCTTTTCCCTGGGAGATCACAAACTATGGATAAACTGTGAGTGGGTAACTGTCCACTGGTTTTCATGCACAGCAGAAGCACAGGTTGAGTATGCACTTGAGCATTCCTATTTCTTTTCAGCACTCTCCTGCTATCAAAGTTGAAATAGCTGTACTCCCGACTCTAAGCATGAACTTCCTGTTAAAAAAGTAAAAGTAACTGCCAGGAAGGAAGAACTAACTTAGTGGATGTCAGAGGTCCCTTGAGGGTGCTAAACTTTAATGGAGGATGAGCTGCCTCTATTTTTCCATGCTGAGATGCCTACCTATTTTGTCTGCTCAGACTGACAGGTCTGAAAATGAATGATTTTTCCTCAGTCATGATGGATACCTTTTCTAGACATATTGTAGCATAATGGACAAATAACTTGTCTTAAAGACTTGTCATATAATTTGAAGGAAAAAAAAATTGTACCCGAGACAGACATTTCTATCTATATCCTCTGGGAATAATGAGACCTTAGAGCAGAGTCTAAGGCTAAGAGTTGGTTCAAAACACGGTGATGTGATGTGCCCTTATCTTCCTTTACAGATAAGACAGGCAGACTGTTTCTTGCACAGAAAATCAAAGAGCAGGCTGTAAAATCATAGGAAATGAAAACCGACAACTGAAATCTCTCCTTTCCTTTGAAAAATATTTCTTGCAGAAATTCTATTTTATTTTCCTCTCCTTAGTCCTTGGTGATCCCCTCACCTAAACTGTACTAACCATAGCTGAATGCCAAATGGTTCATCTGAACATGAAAAATACAAACCACCATAGTTAATTTCAAATATTTGTGTTGTTAATATGCCACCTTGAAAACAAAACAAAACTAAACAAAAATCCAAAGAAAACAACCACTTGCTGGTTAACAGTGAGAGCACAGAACTGCAGACCACTCAGCCCCCTATGCTCCCAAGTGCAGCAGATATTCAGGACAGAGAGCTTTGCAAATTGTGCTCTTGATCTACTCCCATCCCTCAAGCCCTTACAAGTCCCGTGAGGTCTCAGAAGCAGCTGGTACAGGTTCATGGCCCTCTCTCAGCATGAAGAGTTTGTGAAGCAGAAGGTGGTGGAAGGTCCATGACTGCTGCAAGACATGGTCGCTGATTTACTTGATTTACTTTATTTGTACAATCCTTTTGTTTTGCCCCGAGGAGGAGGAGGCCCCTGTTATTGCTCACTCCTCTTCTTCCGTTTTCCCCTGACAGAACTGTCTCCTGCTCACCTTCTGAGTTCCACAGATGGAGAAATGCAGTGACCCTGCAGCCAAAGGGCTGTGACCTGCCTGCACAAGGCACCATGGATGTGCTGTGACCCTGACTGCAGTTGGGAGCAGCTCACTGAGCTGGAGAAGATGACCTATAAACCTCTGAGTGTATTCCAGGTTGAGGAGAAGCCAGCTCCAGGGCATCATGTGGGAACTGTGCAGCTGGGACAGAGAAGAACTCTTCTCCTGGAAGACATGGAGCTGAAGGGATCCTGTGTGGAATAACTTGCAGTAAAGTGGTGATGGCATTTGACAGCACAGAGGATGTCATCATCAGAGTGCAAAGGAGCAATATCTGTACTTTTCTTCAGCCAGTAGCAAGTAGTTTCCTATCATAAACACAGGAGGTCTGGTGGTTTCAGTAGAACTTTCTGTGTTGGTGTCAAAAACTGTTTTTCCTCCTCAGGTCATAAAGTCAATCAGTGCCCAAGAAGAAGAGCTGATTGATGAATATGCCTGCCAGTTGTTCCAAATGGCAAAGGTACTTAGGATGGTCTCCATGAGCTCTTTGCATCTAAAAGATCGTTCATGTGTGCTGAAAGGCCTGCTGTGGGAGGAAGTCAGGGGCTGTTACTGTGGCATGACTGGGATGTGTTCAAATTGCCATAGTCCTTAACATTTTAATGTTTTCCATATAGAAAAGGACCTCCCAGGAAATAGTTTAGAGAAAGCTAAATAGACTCAGGGAAAGTAAGAAAAGAAATGTGAAGAAAAAAAATAAAGAAAAAAGATTGGCATCTGTCAAACATCATTAAGTACATCAAATGTTAATCATAACAAAGGATGTAATTTATTTAAATCTGCATAGTAATACACACAGAGAACATTATACTATAAAGTACATAATCAGTATTTGGGTCCATGCTGCTTGTGCATGACAATCTGTCACTCTACCTGTTTGCCTTACAAATTGCTAAGTGGAACTGATTAATTGTTATTTATTCATTAATAAGAGAGTTGTTTCTAAGTCTCTCAAGGTTTCACAATTGCTTATTACTAGAACCTCTTCTTTTTGAGAATATAGAAAGACTGACTTGCTTCCTTCATTGACAGTAAATAAGAGTCATTTTCTGTGGGTGATAAAACAGGTGTTTGCAGAGGGATGGAACGTCCAGGGTGACTTGGGTCTGCAGATTTGTGTAGATTGACACAAAGTTATGAGTAATCCTTTTATTTGGCAAGTATGTTGGATTATCCCTACAGAAAAGGCAACTAAAACTCCAGAAATGCATTAGAAAATTTGAAAACAAACATACGTAAGGGCTTTTTTTGAAATTTATTTATTTTGAAATAACATTTCATCTAAAACTAAATAGCAGGGTTTAAGATTAAAATATATAGCAAAAAACAAAGCTTCATTTGATTCAAAACAACATCTGTTGTTTGTTCTAAGCAAACTAGAAATTGATTGACCCAGAATTGATTAAAAATTGTAGTCTCTCACCAAGCCAAAAACTAATAACCATTTTCTCACAACCTAGTGAAGTACATCTTAACATTATATACTAAAATATCTGAGCTGTGTTTGAAATGATATTACAAAATCCCTATTGACATTTATGAGGAAAATTATGATTTTCAGCCCCTAACCACTTCATATATGTAATTTCTCTGGAGATAATATGATTTTTATTTACTGGAAAAGAGTCTCTGATGAGCAGACTGTAATTAATTAAATACATTAGTCTGTTTTGTTTAAAGTATAGACTTACAGGATGAAGGATGGACCTGTTTCTAATATAGAAGATGTGAGTGGTCCCAGCCCAGACTACTGAAAAAAAATATCATAGCTATTTATTTGCTCACTTAACATTTGGTCAAAATACTCTTCATTTCAGTGAGTTTCTTGTCTGATGGGGAAGTAGGAATTGTAAGTGGATTACATCCATCATCTTCCAGGCAAAGACCATGGTTTCCTAGGATGTATGAATCCTTGGACACCCAAGTTTTCCTAGAGTATGTTTTCTACAGTGTTAACTGGGGTGTGAAAAAAGGGACGGCCAGAAGTTTCAAATTTGGCTGCTTAATTCAGCAGATGCAGCTGTGACTGGGCACCTGGAGTGCTGCAGGGGCATGGTGATAGGGGAATCCAAGTACTTCATTTAAAGGCTATTTGAAGGTTTATAAAACTTTGTACGAAGTGTCTTTAGAAAGGGATACACCAGGAATTAAAGAACATGAATTTCAGCTTTTATTGCTGCCTTTTAAATGACAGTGGGATTGCAGTCCACAAATGAAATCATTGACCACAACCCTCATTAAAAGTCAATATTTATGGAAATTACTGCATTCTGGGATCTGAGAAACTGAAGCACAGAAAAAGCAATGACTATTGCTATGGCATACACATTAATATTTTAATAGCACCACTGAGGCAAAGTACCTCAATTATAACTTCACTGTCTTACAATGAACTGTTTGTAAATCTCTAAAAAATATTTTAATTTTCTTTTTTTTTATTTTTTTTTTCTTTTTCATCAGAACACTGGAAAAGCCATTCTTACAAATGTAAATATGAGCACTAAGCTTAAATAAACCTGTTCACACTATAAATTCTTCAGAGCGTCTAGAAACTAAAATGAGTTAAAAAAAAATGCAAACCAACTCTGATGGAGGACAAAAAAGCCAACTGACCGTGGTTGCTCTGGTAACAAATTGCCTTTCTCTGTGAGTGTGTGTAGGGATGCATGAATATGAGACAGATATCTGTATATAGCTCAGAGCTAGTTGCATATTTGTACATGTCCATTTACTTGTGCATCATTCCCTCTCAGATTCCTTCACATGTTTTATTACACATGGATCTGGGTAGTTTTTTTCCCTTTAAATTTCATTAATCATCCTTGTAAATGGAATGCTTCCCTTGAGTGACATTTTTGTGTTAAAATTATATTATATTTGATTTGAAAAGCAACCTAATTAAGGTAGGCTTCCTGTAAGCTATTTAAGTCTCACCTCCCAGTGGAATCATGGAACATTTAGAAAAATAATGAATTACATCTTATATAATCTTTATTGCTACTTTTAAGAATGAATAATATATTCAGTTTGGGATGAAATAACATATCCCTAAGGTGCAATTTGTTTCCAGAAATTAGATTGGTCCCTCACATACAAGATTATTAAGCATGAAGAAGAAAGTTATTGGGTTCCCTGTTCCCCCTAGGAATAGTACTTTTTCCCTTCACATTTAAGCTTTAAATGTAGCCCGATTCATTCAAAATTGGGTAAATAGTTAAAAGAATGATGAAGTTACTTGAACTTGCATATTAACATTTTTATTTAAAATTCTCCTCCTTTTTGTTTAGAGTACATGACTGATGTGTACACATCAAAGAGAAACAAAGAACAGAAATACTACTGTGATTCTGTTTTTATAGGTTCTGAATGTAGTTTTAGTTTTCCTTCTAGCTTTACCCATCTTTAAGTTGATTAAAAAACTCAGTGTGATTCACTGGGTTTGTCAAGGAAGTGTTGAATTATTGTTTCTAGATAAAAAATACGATTATACCAGTAGTATGAAGTGGGGTGAAACATGTTCAGTACAGAGTTACCATTAAATTATTTATAAGCCTGATAGTTCTTTTGGAAAAGATTTGAATAACAAGTTATCTGATGAATCATGGAAAATTATTTGCAAATGATGGAACAAAAAGATTTTTTAAAAAAAATTATTGCCTAAGACAGTCATGTGGTTCTCGGTGTGTTCTCTCTATAATTACATCAAATAATTGTTTCTTTCTTTTTCATGAAGGTAGAGGTATATATTTGTTCCAAGTCACTTCAATAAGTTGAGAAAAACAAATACTACTGCTCAGAGTTAAAAAATCCACTCTAAGTTATATTTTACAAACACAGCTCTATTATTAACAAGTAAACTAGTAAAGTGAAAAGAGATCATGCAGTATTTTCTGTCATACCTATTGATTCTGTTAAAGCATATTTACTAAAGTAGTGAAAAGACTATTTTTTAAGTTATTTTTTTAAGTGGGTTTATAACTATATCTAACAGTCCTGTTGAACTGGAAATTTAAAATTTATTAGCTTTGAAACAAAAATTAATATGAAAATAATGTTTCTTTAAGTTTTTATTTTTCTGAGATTTTTCTGCCTTTCTAATTATTAAATGTCTATTTAAACTAGTTTCTCAGATTGTGTTCTGGTAGTACCTGAATTAAACTCGGGTACTGAGTTTAACATCAATCCATCCAATCTGCTCCATGCTACAAGGAGGTCATTCCAGTCTGGTTTTGACTGACATCAAAAATGCATGTGGATTTCTACTCTTATGGTTAAAATTATAGAAAACCTGATGTAGAGGATGGCTAGGATTTTAAGCCCTGTTTACATCTAGCCTTACATACACCTAGATTAAAAAGTGCAATGGTAAGAGCTGGGAAGGTCTAGCATATGTGAGCTCTTATGTTGTTCTTACATCAGTGGCAGAATATTTATTGTTCAGTTTCCAGCCAGTCTTTCATGTGTTACAACTGGATAGAATGTGCAAGATTTTGCATTGCTGACATAAATGTGTCCCCTAAAAGATATCATTGTGTCCTGGTGCCTCTTCTCTAAATTCTTCTATATCTGAGGTAGTTTGTTGCAGCACTTCAGTCCTAATGTTGCTGGAAGCTGTTCCATTCCAGGTGAGACAGATGAGGTGCTCTGCCATGTGGGCTAACTGGGGGATAGGTCCAGAACTCTATGGCCAAAACAGGATCCTCAGTGCTTGGTGTTTGCTGGTTAATATGCATGAGTTTACCTCTCTCTCTCTCTCTTTCTCTCTTTGATTGGATTGCTTTTGATAAGAAGGCTGTTGGTGTAATTTTGCTGGTTTATTTGAATTTCCATGAATTGCATTTTGCTTCCAGGCAGACTCTTTACAAAGTCATCTTGTTTGGAATTTTTCTAGTTTAGATTATGGGCTATGAGTTAGGCAAGGAGTCTTTATACTAAAAACATCTTCTCAGGGTATAAAGTAGTTCACAATTTTTTTTTCTTGTTTAATTCCTTGAGCTCATAATGTTTTCCTTGTCCAGGATGATTCACCTATGACAGGTGCCTGTTTTTCATTATTACCAACAGTGAATTCACCTTCTCTACTGCTGTGTCATGCCAAAATATCTTTGTACTTTAAAATTGCCAGTGGTGCCACCACAGGTTGGGGAAAGTGACATGTGCCAAGACAACACCTTGGGCACTGTTCAAGAAATACGATTATGTGTTGAACATAAATACCATTTCTTTGTCAAAGGATGCTTAGAAAAGAAAAGGAGTGGGGAAACAGAACAGAGTGAAAGAGATTTTAAAAAAAGTGAACGTGGTTTTGGTTGCTGGGTCCTAAATCCTTGAAAATACAGAAATCAGAATGGGATTCATAGCAGTGATTCTGCACAGCAGCTCAGTCTGTTTCCCCTGCCTGAGTTCTTGTTGGTCTCTAAATCAAAGACTAGCAGTTGTCACTTACATATCTTGTCACTGTTCGGGAAATGTCAATAGGATCATATGACATGAGGACTGGGCAAGAGGGTCACCTGGAATAATATTTATTCAAATATTTACTATATGTATTAAAGCTTTCTGAAATGTCTCTTTTGTTTTGTTCATTGTCTTAATCTCAAGCTTCTGCTACTTCAGTTGTGGTCTCCTTTAAAGAGCTGTTAATGTCTGTGCTTTGTAATATGAACCTAAAATGCCAGGGAGACTGAATTTCATCTTGTATCTGAAAAAGTATATGAATTTTCCTGGTAAATCCTATTTCCACTGAGGCTAGTGAAACCTTTCCATTGACTTCAATAGCATTACATTTGTCACCCTAAATCTGTGCAGGTGACAAATAGACCATAGCTTGTACATCATATAACAGTATTCCAAAGTCATCAGAATGCCTCTGGATCATCACAACCAGTATTTCATACACACTATGGTATATTGGCCTTCTAGGAACTTGGATTTATCTCACAAAGACTCAGGAATGAAAAAAATGGTCACTGGTTGTAAAGAAGTTGCTTTCTGACCCCCTTTCTGCACTGAATTCATAGAAGTTCCAAGGTACTATTCCAATATTCACGTCACTTACAGATCCAAGGCTTGCTTTTCCTTTTCCTAATGAGATCCATACATAATAAAGCTAATTGATTATTTTAAGTCAGAGGGGAAAAATATAATTCAGAAATAGCTTTCAGTTAATAACATCCTTTTATTTGTCTTGAAGAATAACCCCCTTGACCTGCTGGCAGTGCTTCTTATGATGCAGCCCAGGATATATTTGGCTTTGTGGGCTGTGAGTGCACGTTGTTGGTCTATTCATAATAGTTGTAGTAGCACAGCAACTTCTTAGATAGTATCCCAAACCTGTTCCAATTCCAGGATCTAGGTGATGTTTCCTGGCTTTATCACTAGCCAAAATTCAGCCAGGCTGGATGTAGTTGCTGCACACGGCATTTTGCATGAGTTATAAAGTGTGACCCTACTCAATAACAATGTCTCACTAAGACGACTAAATGCCAAAGGCTGGCTTTTATTGCAGTCAGTGTGATGGCTGGGGTGATAGGTTGCTTTTCTTCCCTTCTGTATGATGCCCATGATTCAAGTAGCGTTGTATTTTAATGACAGTGCCTAATAGCCTAGTGCTTCTCTTTAGTCTGTAAATATACTGAATAAATTGCATGGAGCAACAAGGGATATACTGGGTAAAACATGGGATCACCTCCAGAAATGGCTCAGAATTAAATGGCAAAACATCTATCACTGTGTCTGTAGCACTACAGAAGGATTAACTTTGGTGTCTTTTTATTTTGTGTGAAAAGATGTATGTGCTATTGATAGAGTCTTTTTGCTTATTTGAGCATTTGAAATTTAAAAGTGGGTGATAATGTTCAAGTCAGTTTGTAAAACCAAAGCTCTGCATTAGAACTGCACAGTAGGAAAGTCTGTCTGCTTTGCAAGGCACTTTGTATTGTCTTTGTTATCAAGCAGTGAAACACTGCAAAGCAAACACAGAGGGAGCAATACTAACCCATAAATAATTGTCTTCGTTATTATGAGGATGGCCATCGGATCAACAGTTGTGCAATAATTCCCTCGTTTGGCAATAAACAGCCTCATTTATCATTAGCTTAACAGTTTAAAAATTACGCTGACTAAATCGAAATATGCAAATTGATGCTAGAACTAAATAAAGAAAGTTTGGCAAAAATCAGTTGATGCTGAATGTTCATGTGATTTCTACAATTGTCACATGAATTATCACTCTGATATGCAATAATATAACCATACAAATGAGTTTGCTGAGATTTATGGCAAACCTAATCTGTGTTCCTCTTGTAATTCATGGAGAGGAACAATCACATTCACTCTGCCTGGGAACAGTGGAAATTTGCATCTGCACTGACTCTGCCTTTTAGAGTTTATTACTCCCATTTGTGTATTGTTTGTGCCTGTAATATTAAGTTGTAGGAGGATAAAATTTAGCAAAAAGAATATTTAAAATAAAGCTGTGCAATCTGTTTTCTTTTGAGGGTGTTTTTAAATGCAAGAAAATTAAGAAAGAACATACATGCTTGCAACTTAATGACTATACTTAACTATATTGGAAATCAGTATAGACTCCAACCCCAAATCTGTGTGATGCCTATAGTATAGTTCCTACATGGCATATTATATAAAGACATAAAAGTCAGTGTGTACTCTTATTTTAGAAGCAAATTGTACCATATAAGTTGCCTAGATGAATGTTCCAGGCTCTCTTTAAGTCTGTAAATAAATGGTGTGTTTCTAGAAGATATGCCAAAAGTGCAGCTGTCACTGTTTCTTATGTAATGTTCTGAGTGGTGCAAGGAAACTTGTTCCTAACAGAGTGCTTGAATACCTGAAACAGAGTCAGTGCTTGAAAAATGTTATGCTCTATAAGGTTGTTTCAAATGCTATCACCTGTAGTCCTCTCATGCTTGAGATAGAGCTTATGTCTGAATTTAAATCAAGTTATACTTAATGTATATTCAGATTCTATTTATTTGTATCCTTCTCCACTTGGTAAAGTTCTTGCAAGACCTTGAATATTTTCTATCACTTTGTGGAGAGACAGTAGTGTAACTTTGCATCAATTTTGGAAACAGAAAAACTGGTAATAAAGTATTGAATAATTTTAAAAGATTGGAAGAGCAATTTTAGTTACTCTTATTTGCAGAAAACTCTACGTTTTCTGTGCTACTGGAAAATTTTGGTTTGGAACCTGCAGCTCCACAGGAGCCTGTAATGAAGCTGTTAGTTTTTTTTAAATTCTTCCTGAAAAGAAAGCTGCCATATTTTATGTGATGATTTCCTTGAACGAATCTATGTACAATTCAGGATCTAGAGGAATGTCACTTCCTGTGTTCAAAAAGCCCATATGACTTTATGGACACCTTTTTTAATCTGTACTTGCTATATATGGAGATGTGAGAGGAGATGTTAAATTATTTATTTTATTTTAAGTGGTGGAAAAGAATAAAGTAGTGCTTCTTACACTTAAAGGTTGAGGTATGACCCCATCAACTTTATTAAAGAGAAAACTAGTAGCCATCTCTCAAGGCAGATTCTTTCTTTAAGATGCCATGCATGAGCTATGGACAAATAATGCCCAAAAGTTATTTTATTGATTAGTTTGATGTCCAGCCTTTTTCTGGGTGACTCCTGAGATTCCCTGCTTTCTGACTCTTCTGTAGACAGTGCTAACCTGATGATTTAGCTTGTCATTTTTAGTTTAGAACAGGTATGACACTGCTTTATCCTTAGCTGTCCACTTATGTACTGATCATATTTTCCATTTTATTACATAGCTGACTGCTCTGTAGCTGCTGGAATATGCTCATAAAGCCCAAGCAACACAAAGGAACACTCATTATTCAATAAGATATTTCAGAATTCTCCTGCAAGTTGTTCCCACATCAGAAATCCAAGAGCTAAACCTGTCACTAAGGCCACTAAGACCAAGTTCTAGAGTGGGTCTGGTTATTTTTGCCATGAAGTTCACCTATTCACCGTGACTATTATTTTCATTTTTTCATTGATGCCAGCCTTGTGTTATTCCCAGAATTCCAGTTTCATATGCACAGCTCTCAGATGGGAACTTTACTAACAGCTTGTTCAATGGCAGGTGCAGGAATCCAGCAGTAATGGCCCATCAGAGATGTCAGAGTGGGGCTCTGTTTTATACACACAGATTTGCATCACACTGCTTGACTTTTAGACACTTGTGACTTTTGCCCCTTCTGGCTATTTTTTTCTATCTATGCAATGGTGATTGAAAATAAATTGTTTCTTTTTATCAGAACATATGATTCAAATGTGTCATTTTGTAGTCTGTCAATGCCTGTAGCCGGAAAGGTGCCAATTTCCTAGTTAGTCTTTTGCAACGCATGTGAGCACTGAAATTGTATGAAGTGGTTATAATTAGTCTTATGAGAAAAATCTTGGTGATATTTAAAGGGAAAATCCCATTAAAGCATTAGGAGAAAAAAGTCAAAATATAGGGTTCTGAAAACTGGAAACAAATTCCAACTAGAAAAGAGACAGCACAAGGAGTCATTTTTTTTCTAAAGGCCCTCTAGACATATTTATGGAGTCTCACATTCAGCATCATCAAACTTCCACCAGCCACAGGAGGAGAGGAAATAACTTATGATGTCCTGGTGACCTGCATGACTCCATGTCACACTGCCATTCCTCCCCATCCAGGTGATTCATTTCAAAGTTGTCAACAACACTGCTTTTTTTCCACAGTGGTCCAGCTTCATACCCACCCCTGTACCAAGGCCAGTTAATCTTTTAGAGCTGATCCCTACTTGACTGCATTAATATATACTGAGTGTGAGAGAAACATGAATTATAAAGTTATGTTGCCTGTTCCTGACAGGCTTTCTCTGCAGATCTCCTAATTTCCAGGATGATCTATCCATGCACAAAGCATAGGCTGCATCCTAGTGCAAAATATAAGTTCAGACAGTCCACAAATCCTTTCTGCTTCCCCAGCAGTTGATGTCTTGGTGTCCTTGGTGTCTGTTTTATCTGATATTAATGTGACAAGAACAGGTGTGAAAGCTGCCACAGAACTGGGTGATGTAAAAAGTCTCAGTGGCCCACACAGGAAGTCTTCTAAAGGGTCCTTCAGGATTTCCCTCAAATTGACACTGAGGGCTTTCCTGAGGGAATTCAGCCAAATTATTTTCTGTGTTGCATCTACGTTCAGCTTTTGACAGGGAAAAGAAGCCAGAATTATCTGATGTATGAATGATACATCTGGAGATACCCACATTTCTGGGGTGCTAAAACTGTAGGTTGGGTGACTCATCACACAGAAAATACAAAAGACAATTAAAAAAAATCCCAACAATAGTGACTATCATGACTTTCTTCTTTTCTTTTATGTGCTCTCTTTTTTCTGTATCTTTCAGTTGTTAATTTCTTCATTGTCTTTAATTAGGATCTTGCTAGACTTTTTTTTCTGATACAGAACAAGGCTTCCAAATGTTCTCAAGCTTTAGTCTAAACCCTTAAAAAGAAAACGGTGCTTTCCAAATGAAATTCAGAAATACTAGACTTCTTATATGATTACAGTGTCTGAAATGGTTAATACTACTTTTTTTTGTGAGTTTCTAGGCCCTTTTCTCCCTTTGTCTTGGTGCTTATTAACTTTTCTTCATACTTTTAGTATTTCCTGAGTTGGGTGAAAGAAAATATATTTAAAAACCTATTTATAAAGCTCAGCACTCTACATTCTTGGCCACAGACTGGAACGTGCCAGTGTGACAAAGGTGCAAGCAGCAGATATGCAGAATGCTTGTTCGGGGTCATGTGAAGGAGAATGTTTCTTTAGTCAGGTATAATGCCTCCTGCCTCCCTCAGCTCTAATCTAGAGCCAACTACTTGATATGAGACAGTCAAACACTGTTTGTGTCTTCCAAAGCAACTCCCTTTCCTTTCATGGTTTCCAACACAGTAATTTATTATGAAAATTTAATAATTGTATAGTATAGTGTCCCAGACTTTGAGAATCTTACATTTCCACAGAAAAAAATTAATGATAAAATCTTTTGCCTACATCTTCCTTTCTCATGTATGTATATATTTCATTACATCAGCATTGTAGTACAAATAATCATAATCTCACTGAATTTTTCTAATGAAAGAAAACATTTCCTACAGCATGCAGGTATATTTTAGCACAGGAGTTTGATTTGCCTCCTGCAGGGAGGCAAGAGAGGGTAGAGGTGATGAATGTTTTTATTTATTTCATTAGTCCTAAATTGTCATCAGCACTTGGAAATTGTGTTGCTTTCTGCAGTTCTTTGCGGTCCAACAACTCCGGTGCTTTGAAGCAGTTGGTGACTAAATGATACAATAACCTTCAGAGAGGCCTGGGATTGTCACAGTCACTGCTACACAGAGGTGTTTTTGTTTTTTCTATTAAGATGTGCACCTTTATAACTGATAGAAAGTTTTGGAAAATAGGAGGTATGTGGATATTATCCAGAAAGTACAGCTGTGGCTGCTCTGCCTGGGCATTGCCATATTCAGTGCATTCAGGGAAAATGCACATTTTCTACTCTTCACCTTTCTTTGCATCTAGGAATAAAACCAGCATAACCATCATACACAAAGTTCTGTATTTCACTAAATATGTAGTGAAACTAAAAGTAAAATTAGCACAGTGAGCAACTGTTTGGGTTTTTTCTNTTGATCATTCAGGCTCCGTGGGTTTTTTTCTTTTTTTTTTTTTTTTTTTTTTTTAAATTTCAGATGTAAGAGGGGAAACTGTAAAATGCAAATTAGCTGGTTTTTTTAAACCACATATCTGAGGCAGAACTCTTGAAGTTTGCATATGATTACCTTCCCAGAGAACCTGACTTCGTGCTGCATCCTTGCCCACGTACGTCCCTACAAGGCAACTTCCCAATGTGATGTGACCACACTTAGATAGTTTCCACCTCTCCTCTGTGTTTTAAGTTTATTGAACACCCCTTTGTAGCTCTTTGAAGTGAATGTTCAAAAGCAATGCACCGAGTACAAAGGCTGGAGACTTAGCTTGGGAAAAGGTGCAGAGCACTTTTGAGCTCCAAGGATGGAGTCCTGTTAATTGTGTGTGAGCATTCCCGACTGCTGCTCAGTGCAGAAATGAAATGCAAGCACAGGGAATCCATTTTAGTGGGTAATAATCCTGCACAGGTTACAGAAGGAGTGTAAGGGCAGACAGTCAACTAAGTGCAGGGACTGGAGTAACTCTAGTGTGTAAAAACATTTATAGTTTTGTGATTTGAACTTTTTGCAGCTGGTTGTGTCAGCCTCCTGGGGTGCAACAAAGCCAAGTGCAAGGTCCTGCACCTGGGTTGGGGAAAGAACACATACGGGCAGGAGTACAGCATCCAGCTCTGGGACTCCCAACAGAAGAAGGATGTGGAGCTCTGGGAGAGAGTCCAGAGAAGGCCATGAAGATGGTCAGAGGGCTGAAGTACCTTTGCTATGGAGGCAGGCTGAGATTTGGGGTTGTTGAGCCCAGAGGAGAAGAGATTCTGGGGAGACCTTATTGCCCCTTTCCATACCTAAAGGGGCTCCAAGAGAGCTGGAGAGGGACTTTAGACAAGGGCATGAAGTGAGGACAAGGGGGAATGGCTTTAAACTGTCAGAGGGGAGTTTTCAATTAGATATTATGGAGAAATTCTTGATGTTGAAGGTGGTAAGATACTGACACAGGTTGCCCAGTGTAGCTGTGGCTGCTATTTCTCTGGTAGTGTTCAAGCTGGATAGGACCCTGAGCACCCTGGTCTAGTGGGTGGTGCTGCTGCCCGTGGCAGAGGGGTTGGAACTGGATGGTCTTCCAGGCTGCTTTGAACCCAAACCATTCTAGGTTTCTGTGAATTATCCTGATCACTTAAATGTTTTATATATGTAACTTTCAACTGAAGAATAATTTGGGGGGTTAACTTCTATTCCCTAGAGCATTATGAGCTTATTTCATTGTAGTTCATCTTTTTGAAAAACTTTGTCTTGTGAGCTTCTGTTCTCAAATCTTCAGGTGATTTAACATTATGGTACTTACCCAAAATAAAATCAAGCTGTGTATACGTGTGATTCTCCTTGACATCCATCTAAAGAACTTTCACATAATTCCAGGCATTTGTAGACCTTGCTGGGCAGAGTAAGGCTGTGTATAGCCATGAGGAACCATGGAGACTTGATGCAGCAATCCCTATATTTCAGACTGATGACTGCATGTGTGGCAAGTCTGATCTTTGGAAGGTGTTCATGAAGTAACACTGAAGGTGTCATCAATGTAGTTTCAGAGACTGAGATGCAAACCTGTTCAGATCTCACACCAAGGGAGGATGAAAGGACCCACTGATAGCCCAAGGGAACTTGCTTTATGTATTTGTAATGACACAAATAAGCTCTGCCTCATCTAACACCACATATCATCCATCAAGGGAAGTGTTGGAAGTGATCTGTGACTGCAAAAATGAGTGGGATCCTGATTTACTTCTTCCCGTGCTTATTAGCAATGAAATCTGTATATTGACCCTCATTAATCCTGATTGTGTGGCACCAGTGCAACTTGCAGTAGCTAATGGCATTGCACCTGCCATTCTGCTCTGCAGTCCCACTTTCTTAGTTCAATTTTTTTTAGGGAGATGAAATACTCAAGTATCTGGAAACACCAATGTGGTTTTTTACTGAAGCTCCTGCTTCAACTCGCTGTGTTCATATGGTAAAATGGCTGTACTTGATGAACAGGGAACAGACATAAGAGGGGGAAGATGACATTTAAAAAGAGCATCTTCTCTTGACTTTCTTCTGAAAAAAACAAACCAAACCAAATAAAAGAATAGAACACCCCCCAAACTACCACCGCATTATTGTGATAGTAAATTATTAAAATAATATATTCTTTCATTACAGCCCAAAAATAAGGCAGTGGAAACAGCAAAATCCAAACAACTTAAAATGAAAATCAGAATGTTATTGCAAATCATGAGGCTGTGAAGAGAAAAAATTACTACAGAGGCAATAAACTCTGTTATTGTTTGTGCTGTAAGAGCTTTCTCTAATTTCTTGGACTAACAAACAATCCCATCTAATTACAGAAGCATTCTTCTTGATTAGGCTGGCTAGTGCTTGCTTGCATCTCACTGTGTTACATGAACAGAGGAGCTAAGAGCCCTTGATTGTGTGACAGTCTTGGACAACTCTCGCTACTAATTTGCATTTTAAAAGAAGAATAACTCTGAATGCAGTTCAGCAACCTCTATTTGTACCCTTCCAGGGCATCAGATATCCTACTACATCCCTCAGGGGCAAGCCTTGCATAACAGAGGATAAAGAGAAAGGATGGTGTTTCCCATGTAGCAGCTTCCCATGTAGTGCCCAGAGCCCCGAGCTTTGCTTTGCTGTGCTGGAGGATCCAACCAGGGACGGCTGCCCTCAGTTCTCGGAAGGGTTGCTGAGGCTGAACCACGAGGAGCCCTCTGGCCACGCTACAGACCCCCAGGCAGAAAAGTGCATTGGCAGAGCACTTCAGTGATCGCTCAGGCAGCGCTGCCTTTGAGCTGTCTACACAGAGCCTTAAAACAGCCAACAGTTTCTAACAGCCCCTGAGTGCCATGCAGGACATAAGTTGTGATGATAATGCAGTGGTGAATGCACAGTGTGCCTAAAACCTTCACCATGTGCATTGACTTTACTGTTTGGGGCTTTTTACCTCTGTAAAAATTTCCTCTTAGAAACAAAACAAAAACCCCTGACTGTCCTGAAATCTAAAACTCCAACCGTTGGACTATGCCAGTTTAACAACTAATATGCCAGTTTAATGACCTACCTGGCTCTTTTGTTTTCCTTTGAAATTATAGCCAAAAGGATCTCCTCTTTAACTGAAAATCACTCTGGGAGAGTCTCTTTAGCTTTAGATTAACATGGAAGGAATGAGAGCTGTCTCTTTGTTGCATTAAAACTATCTTTATTCCCCTCACACAAAATAACTAGTTTAATAGTTGCTGAGATCTGAACTGTAATGTTGTGTTAACTTAAACGTTATAGTCTCCATGCTAATGTGATAGTTAGTTGAACTGAATAGGATAAAGGATAAATTCCGATAAAGGAATCTTTTCTAACTTATCTTGATCTTCTTTTTTTCTCCTCTAGATGAGTTTTGCCATTAATTAAAGCCAGGAGTCTAACAATTCAATTAAACAGAATGCTTCAAAAATGGTCTCATTCGTTCAATAAGCATTTTTCTTCTTGCAAGAAATTTCAAGCCTGCTCTAAGTCTGACGGTGTTTAAAGAGTAAGGAATTTTCAAATGATCAATAATGCTATTTTGCATAGGAAAGAAAAGAAAAAAAGGTTTATATGCCTAGAATATACTTAAGGACCCAGAATAGATGAAGAAAATCAGGAGTTCAACCTTGCACTTAAGTGAGGTGAAGCATAGAGGAGAGTGTGCCTGTCAGTAAGGTGTCACTGTAGCATATGTGAAAATAATATCAGCTAACAGACAACATTAATTACTTTTTCCTAAATAAATTTCCCTTTTAAAAATTCAACAGATCAATATATACCACCTTTGTAAAGCATGGTAATAAAATATTCTGTGTATAAAAAGAAAAATATGACACATAAACATGTTCATTTTCTCAATGCAGAGAACACTTTCCTCTCAAAAAAAAAAAAAACAAAAAGGGAAGAGTCCTGAAGAAGCATTCCATAAAACAGGCGAACATTTCACCTGCAAATCCCAATTACAGTGATAATAATGAGATATGGTTACAGACAAAGGAGGTAAGGAGACATTTAATGGTATTTCAGTTTTCTAGTTCTGCTTACGAGGACTATCTTGATTCAATTAACTCATCATTTGTAAGTAACTTTTCCCCTATTTCTAATTTTAAAAAGTCTTATTTTATCCAAATACTTGGATTATTTTTATAAGATTTGTGGCAGTCTGGGCTCTATGTTTTTTTCACAGTGACACCAGAAAACACTTCTAAATGAAGGTTCTATCAGATTCTAAATCTCATTTTTAAGTCAACACGATACATTTATATTTCTTCCACTGTCCTTTATGGACTGTGATCCAGCATGTCAAGCTATAGACTATATGAATTTCTGCAGCACAGAAAATGCTAAGCTTGCACCCAAAAGGACAAATTAATGCCAAAATTATAAATGGCTTCCCAAGTATGAAGATAACATGAATCTCAGCCTTGGATGAAAGAAACACTGATCTTACTCACGTTATTCCTGCAGGCTGCCATGGTGAGAGCAATCACCTAACGGAAAAGGCACAGCATTAATAGCTGGATTATTTGACTTCAATTTTCAGTTCAGCTCCCAGTTCAGGTTTAAGTAAATAACTGTGTGTCATTTCCAGGATAAAACTGGGTATGTCTCCTCCAGCTGGAAATACAGAGCAGGCAGTACTTTTGAGTTCTGAGTCAAGATGATGGGTAACACTTTTTGTTCGAGTTAGAAATGTAGCTGATAATAAAGAATGGGCAAAAAATTTCTCTTGCTGCTGAAATACACTTATTGCAGTAACTGCTCTTCTTGCTAGTGCTGAATTTTGTATTTGTCATTAAATTTTATTCAGTGTAAGTGCATGTACATGCTTTGGATTTGTATGAAGAGATGTACAAATACACAATGTTTATTATTATACACAAAAATTTTATGTATGCAGGTTATGTTTGTACAGCAATCTGTAGCATGAGTCTAATATTTAGTGTGTACCCAGATGAAACTACATCTTGTTACATGACTACATCTAAAATGAGTTTTGTGGTCAGTCTAAGCACTTTCTCCCTACTTATATAGTAAAGAAAATACCAAGGGGACGTGTTTTAATGTGCAGGTGCATCTGAACTATTGAGAAATAAGTAGTATTAAGAAATAATCAGTACTTTGCCATAGCCTTCCATCAAGAAACAGCACAAATCAATTAATTTGGGACTTCAGTATAGAATCCTAGAATTAAAGTTGGAAAATACCTCTAAGATCATTGAGTCCAACCATAGTTGGACCATATTTAAACTTTCTAGAGCTAGGCCAACTTCTAAAAACTTCCTGAATAGTCACTGGGAAGATGTTTATATAAAGAGCCCTAAAACACACACACACACACACACACAAACACACACACACACACACACACACAACATCCCTTCACAATCACACAAAAATCCCAAAACAAGAATTTCCCCACTTGTCTATTTAGGAGCAGCCAGGTTCCTTGTGATGTAGCTGATCCAGGTTTCCATCTGGAAGCATTTACCCTCCACTGAGCATTTCAGGAGCCTTTTTTTCTAATGCAGATATTTTGCAGACACCATCAAGGCTAAGAGTGCCTTTTCCATTTAATATGATTTCTTCTTGATGATGTGATGATTTCTGTAGTTTTCTGTTTGTAACAAGCAATGAATATTTACTGCAAAGTGGAATTTTGAAGCCAAGTACCTTGGTGTATGGAAAGTTTTGCACTCAGGAAGCCAGTATGAACGTCCAGTCTGGAGGGAAATTTTCCTCACTTCCTCTCTTACTAGTCAATAAGAGGCAGCTGTAAGTACTGATGAGCAGGTGAAGCTATAAAATGTAACAAGGTAATGATGAGAAGGAGTAGGGTGAGAGAACTATACCAAACTAGTAAAAACAGTGTTTGAATATTTTAGGTATTAATTTTTCAATAACGACTAAGGGATGAGAGATGCTCTACGTGCCTTGGAGTGGGGCAGGACAGAATTGAGCAGGTCTTGGGGCAGGATGCAAGTGCACGTACTTCAGGTAGTGTCTGAGCTGTGGGAATGAATGGCAAGTGCTTCCTGCAGAAGGGAAAATGGGTGCTGCTGTGCAGAAAGAATTAACAAATTATGGTCTGAAAATACGGGGGTTATGTCAAATTTTAAAATTTAAACACTTTGGTGAAAACCCACTGGAAGTTGCTGTGAGAGCTGCCTTTCTTGCTATTTTTTTGCTTCAAAATAACTCAATTTAAAAAAAAAAAAAAGAAAAGAAACAAACACCTTTCAGTTAGTTCTTTGCTTTACCTCATTGTTTTTGGGTGGGTTTTTTAACGTTCTCAGAGTTTCCTCCTCAGACGCTATGGGGAATTTACTTTATTTGGCATAATTATTTATGAATAGCTCAGTTTGTAAAATATAGGTAAAAGCCATCAGCAATCTGTCATTTTGCATCTGGAGCAAAATCCTTCACACTCCCTTGAGTATGAGTCCAAATTCATCCTATTTTGCAATTTTGTTGGCTTGCATTTCACTGAGGCTTGATGCACCAGACAACAGTACTGATTTAGCCTGAGTCATATTTTATTATATTCCTGCAAAACATTTGGCAACTTCACTGAAGGCAAGGATGCAACACCAAAAAATTTAGTGCCTGGGAGAGAAAAAGCAAATAAGCTGCTTGAACTTAAACCTCACTAGAAAACAAGTTCTTGGATCCCTCCTCTTTCCAAATGCCCACTGAAATGTTCCACAGGTGTTCATCACGCAGCTCGTCATGAATCAGGATCATGATGTCACTTCTTTCTTCTGGAAACATTTGCTCTGGTTTTAACTGCCCGAGAGTAGTTTGGCAGCAGTGATTTCGCACAGAAACTGAGCAATGCCAGCCAAGAGCTGGGCTAAACAGGTCACTGAACTTCAGGCACTGCTGGGAAGAGAAGTGTTTGGAGCATTGCAGGTATCAGTGGGGATGTTTTACTGCCTCGTAACCTCAGCAAATTAGCCTCTGGATTTTGAATAGGTCAGTGCCTGCTATTAGTACAGCAGGGATTTACAGCCTTCAGATTTTGGAGAAGTTTTTATACTGCTCTTCTGAAGATCACAAGGCACACCAAGAGGTGTATTGCAACCAGAATGAACAGACTGACTATGTATTAACTTAGTGCTTTCATTTCTGGTCTTGAACGAGAAGAAAATGTTACTT
The DNA here is from genome assembly GCA_013400415.1 of Scytalopus superciliaris. Lineage (NCBI taxonomy): Eukaryota > Metazoa > Chordata > Aves > Passeriformes > Rhinocryptidae > Scytalopus > Scytalopus superciliaris. The sequence goes on along the minus strand of VXBX01004844.1, from coordinate 356,522 downwards.
GAGGTCATGGGGATTTGAGTCAGGTGGAATGTCGGTGTCTAGACAAAGGGAAATATTTTGTTACCTCAGTCATTTGAAACAAAATCTAAAGAAAATGCCTGCAGGCTAAAACATCTTTTCTTCTATTCAATCTCAAAAAAGAGAAAATGGGAAATGGCAGGTAACAAAGGGAAAGTTAGATTATAAATAGTGCACCAAGCTCTTACTTTAATTACAGCTGTATATTCTTCATTTAAACTACAGGAAAATGACACAGAACAGAGATCCAAAGGTTATGCAGATGGATTTTGTCATTATCTGTGCCATGGCTGGATCATAAGATTCTTACTGCAAAGACTCTATTACAATATTTTATTTAAAGGTTAATTATTAAATATTCACTTAATATTTTATTACAATTGTTTAGAAGGGACCTTAAAGACCATGTAATTTTAACCCCCCTCCTATACACTGCTCGAGTTCTTGTCTTACTAATGTCAATGTTTTAATGATAAGTGACAGTCACTGGATTTTATGCAGAGAGGAACTCAGGAAAGAGCAATACAGAAAAGACTTTTAACTGGTTGAAAGTGCTTTAGCTTCTTCTTAGGGACCACTTGCTAAATATAGTAATGTTTAGATATTATTTATAAAAGGCAGTGTAATAGCCTTCTTTCTAAAAGTGCTTCCTCTCTATTTTCTTTACATTTACAATGCTACTAGTGCTACTGGCCCTACATAAGCATGCAAATTCACTTACAAGTGAAAGATGATGGTAATATATATTAATCTGATAGATCTCTTACTAGATTTTGCTGGCTCTTCAGCTGCACAGCAGTAATTGCTTGGGATGTCATGTTATCAGGAATAAAATTTCTGAAAAGAGAGACAGGATGATTTTAGCATCTTTGCAAAGACTCCAAACACTGATGATTTCTATTAAAGCAAATAATCATGGCAGTGCCAAACTACTATAAAAACTCAGTGTTTTCTAGTAGCCTGTTTTTAAAATTATCTTTATTTTCAGTGGTGGTTCCAGGTCCTGTTTCATTCTTGCCTTTCATTCTTCTCCGAGTTGGTACTTCACTTGTTTTCAGTCTGCCTACTATTGCTTTTGCAGAATTTCTTTCTGAATATTTTCCATATAAATCTGGCTTGAACAAACACTAGAAGTGAAAATGTTCATTTTATCCCAGGATAGATATTTTTCTCTGTTGGGTGCTTTCATTTGACTTACCACCCCCTGAAGTTTTAACACATTTTGACAATTGTTCTGTTTCAAATCTCAAAAAAAAACCCCAAAAAGCCAAAGCAAAACCCAACATTATTTAACATTATTTCACTCTGATTGACAGCAGAAACTTTGCAGTTCATTAGAGAACTGCAGCTAATTAGTCATTACAGTGTGCCTCAGTTAGATGGCAGAACTCAGTACTATCTTTTGAGCTAGCCAGTCATAAGGGCATGACAACAATGTGTCATTTGCCAGGGACTGCAAAATGAAAGCCTTCACTTTGGCATGGTATAAGAAAAAATGAACCTTTACAATAAGCTCCATGTTTTAATGCTGGATCACCTCTGCAACTGCTATCAAACTGTGCTTTGACCACAGCAGGGAAGCGTTTGATTAACTACCACCAAGAAAGAATGTGGTGAACAATGAGACATCAAAGACAGCAGCTTCCTGACAGCAGTTATTGAACAGTGATTAATGAATGACAGAAACGAAGAAGGTACGACCTCCAGTATATTTAAGAAGGCTAGTAAGTTTCATGAGGTGAAGTTCAAAAAAGTCATTAATTGGTAAAAATAAAGAGCAACAACTTTAAAATATGTTTAAAATTTTGCATTTGCTTTGGTCTAAAAAAGAATAACTGTATAGGGTGATGTAGCTAATACTCATATTGCATTTAATTAGAGGGGAAGATTTATGTTGATTTCAATAAACATTGCAATAACTATTAAAATACTGGCCATTCTTTATTAATAAACAGTCCCTATTTACTGTTCTTAGTTTTCATTGTAGCCAATTGCTGTTGAATTTTCAATTGCAAAACTGAACAAGAGCAGAAATATTAGAAACATCAGTGGACTGAAATAAGGGGAAAGGTAATTGAATATTATTAACAGGCCAGCAAGTCTTTATACCTTTGGATTATATCACCTAAAGCTAATGGCTCAAATAACATATTTCATTGCAAGCAGATGTAACGTTCAGACAAGTGCTGGTCTTCTAGTTTGCTTTTACTTCTCTCATTCAGTGCACAATCCCATTCAGACTGGTTAAGTTTGATAATGTCTGGTCTGAAGCTCAAAATTGTCAGAAAGGCTTGTTGGGGCTCCCCTTCAAGCACGTGATGCTCACTGCTCAACAACATGCTGTTCAGTCAGGAGAAGAGAAGGCTCCAAGGAGACTTTAGAGTCCTTTCCAGAGCCTAAAGCAGCATCAAGAGAGCTGGGGAGGGACTTTGGATGAAGGTATGGAGTGACAGGACAAGGGAGAATGACTTCAAACTGACAGAGGGCAGGGTTAGATTAGATACTGCACTTTACTCTGAGGGTGGTGAGGCTCTGGCACAGGTTGCCCAGAGAAATTGTGGATGCCCCACCCCTGAGAGGTGTTCAAGGACAGACTGGATGGGGCCCTGGTCTGGTGGAAGGTGTCCTTCCCCATGGCAGGGAGGGGGGAATGAGATGATCTTTAAGGTTGTTTCCAATGCAAGCCATTCTCTGATTCTGTGCTCAACCATAAAGGATAATGTGCTCCCCACACTTTCGTGCTCCTTTTGTATTGCACATTGTGTGATCTCCATCCAGATGGAGGGAGCCAAGGCCAGCACAGAGAGCTTCACACATGGACATGTACCTGGTGGAATTCACCTTTCTGAATTAGGTACTCAAGTGTTTTTTCCAGTGTGCTGGTAACACACACAGCTCGAAGCCAGCATGTTGAGCATTAGGCTGTGCAATTGACACAAACACCAGCGAGTACAAGATACTGAGGTTGCTCTCAGTCTTAACCAAGTCCTTGGAACTGAACAAGTCACTCACCCACAGCTGCAGTGAGGCACAGGCAGCGCTATACTCACAAAGGAGGCCACTGTAAAATCTCTGCTCCCCTTTGCAACAGCACAAAATTGAGGGCAGTCGTTGGGATTAGAAGAGATCAGATCCAGCTCCCTCCTCTGCCTACACGGATTGTTAAATCTCTCAGAAGAGTCCTAATTAGTGTGCTATGAAGTATTCTATGGAAGAATGCTCTTGGTTGCTCCTGATGTTATTGCACTTGGCATTAAATAATTAAATCTTTGCTGGAGAAAAGATGCAAGGGAAAAGCAGGGGGATGGAAGTGGAGGGGGAGAAAGAGAGAACACCAACAGGACTTTTAAACATAATGTGTGAGAAAGACTTACATTCTCATTCCTATAAATACACCAACATTTCACACTACATAGTCATTGAAGGAGGAAACACGGCCCTCCCCATCCAAAGGTGCTTGCTTTCTACTACACAAATCAAATTTTATCTTAATTAAATATTAAGAGATTTTTGGGAGACGCAGAGTGTCTATTGTTGCACATGTTCATAGCACTCCTTTCCTGCAGGGAGGGTGAGACCCCTTCACTGAGCAGAAAAGCGTTTGTGTCCCTGAGTAGTTGGACTTGGAGATAAATCCTTTCAACAAGGTTGCTGAGGAGTGCAAGGCATGTAGGAGGGAGAGATTTATGTAGGTGATCTTGGTGCTTCTGAAGGGAAAGTTTAACATGTGATAAGGCAGATGTATGGCTGAAGTGTTTAATTTGATTAGGAAGCTCTAAGACAAGTTTGAATGAGTGCTCCTCAGTCTTTGCTATGAGATCACTATGTTGTTTTGTTCTTTGAGGACATAATAACAGATGGAAAAGGGCTTTTCTATTGGATGTCAATCATGTTTGTAACTGAATAATCTATCTATTTCTACTGATATAACTACTTAAACCCATACAGTTCTACTGTTTGGGGGACAGGGGATGTGTTCTGCTGTGAGGGAGATTTTTTTTCTGACTTTTAATGCTGGGCAGTAATATTACTTTGTGTGTGCATCTACTTCTAAAATGTACTAGAAAGTCGTGCCTGGGAAATTATTTCTTTGGTGACAGCTTTTTTAATTGTATCTGTAGTCTCTGCAGGTGATAGCCTAAGTATATATGGTATATATAACTGAGGTAGAGTTAAATGTGTTCAACAATTGCTATTTCTGGGCTTTTCATAATGCTTTAATAAGACAAAGTTATACCTGAAATTAATACTTGCTTTTCTGTATGAGATTGAATATGTAATCTAGTAATAAATACCTTTGTATCATTCCAAGATGGCAAGATTCCTGCATTTATCAAAAGTCTGGGGGGCTTGAGAAGAGAAAGATCTTTTCTTGAGACTTCCAGCATTGCCTTAGTCAGGCTAGAAACAATGTTTCACAGCTCTTAAACCCAAGAAAAAGGAGTTATAATTAGTAATGTTCTCTGAAGGCTTTCAAAGCCTCTGTTACAGTCTGAGAATGCTTCAAGGGTTAGGGAGAGCAAGGTCACACTTTGCAGCATTATGATCCTGTTAGTCCAGGGCATTTAAGCTAATCTGTGTTGTGTTAAAACCAAGTTAACCCCAGCGCTCAGAAATGGTGCTGAGAGTTCAATAGGCAGCACTTCACAGTTGCTGCACCCTCAGCTTCTGCAAGGCACTGGGAGCCTCCCTGGCCATGGCTGAGCCATGTGCCTTATGAAGTGCTCTGGCTGCAGGTCCCCCACTGTGGGTTTGAAGAGAACCAAATGTACAGCAGTGCTAATTTTGGTGTTTGTGGCTAGATATTCAAAACACCAAATATGCTCTCTCTTACTAAAAAACCTGGCGTAAGTCTCTCTGGAAATCAAAGTCCACACATCTTGCTAGATTCATAAAGATTTATATTTGAACATAATACTGTTCTTGATTTGGTGTAAGCCTTTCAATCCCTCCTTATCCCAAAGAAGGACTCATTTCAGTAATGAAGGAAATTATCTCTGTATATAATTGTATTTTTTTTGTATTCCTGTGACTCAAAGGCAGATTATAAGTGCAAAATAGAAATTTAATATTTTGATATAAAATGGCAAATAAAAGGAAATTTATTAAGCTTCTATTCATCTGAATTCTGGCAAAACCTTTGGTGCCTTATGGTGATATTCTCTGTCTGCAGCTGTGCTGTAGAGACCAGACGGCTCTGCAAAGCATTACATTTTGCACACTCTTTAACTGTGATGCTGCATGAAATTGAGCTAAAGTTACATTATGTAGACAGGCTCTTCTGCATTCATCTGGAGTAGAAGAGTAGGGAGGTTCCAAACTTGAAGGAAAAATGAGTTAAATGCTCTACCTCCAAAAGGTGACAGTGATCCCTTCCCCTTCTCAGTACTGCAACACATCTTTACTGTCAGACATTTACAGGGTGGTAAAGGGTCTCTTTAACTATAATTATCACTTATCATTCAGTGTGGTCCTTGCGGAGTTTGCCATCTTTAGGATTTACTTGTGGTGCCTTTCTTTTATGTCAAAATGCATCTATGGGTACTGTCAGCTCATAAGATCAGGATCACACCATTCCACCTGTTTTCGAGGGCCGTTCTTTGCCTTCGACATTTCTCCAGGCTCTCTCTTCCGTGGCAGGTTGCTCTATGCGGGTTGTTTAAGGAAACTCTTCTCACAGCAAACAGCTGCATCATCTCAAGGCTTCCACAGAATATTCTGAATTGGAAGGACCTACAAGGATCCTCAAGACAAACTTGTGTATGATCAAACCCCAACCTTGGCATTACTAACACTGTGCTCTAACCAGCTGAGACTTGGTTATGGGAATATCTTTCCAACACCCCCTGTCTTGGCAAATGCCATGTGCATGTTTCTGTGACATCTCTGTCAAGCTGGTCTTCCATGTATCCTAATGTTTGCAACACCTCAGCATTGGCCTTGTTTTGCTGCAGCCTTGTGATTGTGACATGAGCAAAAAACTGCATCCCATACTCATCAAAATTGTGCTTTCCTGTGTCTGCCACTTTCTAATTATCCATTGTCCTTTTTTAATTAAGCTGGAGGATCTTTACATCAACAATTATTCATCTCACTGACATCGTACCTTTATCAATGATAGGAAAAATTTATGGGAAAAGATTTATAAGTGAATTTGGTAAACAAAGTGATGAACAAAATTAATTCTTACTGTTTACCCCATACTAAAAAAAAAGTACAGATTAAACCACTAACCTTAGTTAATAAGCTAATCACATAGGTAGAGTTCAGCTGTGCTGCCTTTTGTTATAATCAGGAGATTATTAGAATACAACAGATTCTCAGTGCAACGTCAGTGACTCACTGAGCCATGAAATAGAGTGTGTCAAGCCCTGGCCATGCTCTGTTTCCACTACTCACATCTCTGGTGTGTGTGAATCCCAACACCAGACCCCTGGGCTGGTGGGTTGTGAGCGGGAGCAGGCTCTTGGCTAGAAATCTGCAAGCTGTACTAATCCATAGCCTGCCTCAGACTTCTTGGCTCTGTAGTTTTTGGATTCTGCAGTCATCTAAGTAAGGCACTACTTTTCCAGCTGGATTTCAAGAGTATGTTTCCTTCTATTACTTTTCTATTGCCACTTAGTTCTGGAAACTCATTAAAAGAGTAGAGATTTCCCCTCAGCTAAAAGTGGCAGGGACTTGCACAAAGGTATCTGTCTCTTCTCACCTAAATATGATTTATAATCTAGGTATGTAAGCATAAGGCCACCACATGAAAGAGAAATTAGGCTTGATATTACATGAAAACTACCAGTTTGTCTTCATTTTATCTATTTATCTTGCGTAAGTAGTTTCATGACATCTTTTGAGAAGGCTAATTCTTCTCAGCAAAAGCTATAGATTTGCTGGAGAAATAAGGAAACATAACTCTCCTGCCACCATATTTTTTCCACTGAAAGTTCAAGGCTTTGCTTTTTCTACTTGTGTGGTGAGTTGCACCAGCTGAAGTTATAATTTATTTACAAAATCTGTAAGGAAACTGATTTTGGTCAGGACAAAAGGCATCAACTATTTAATCCTGTCTCCCATCCCATCATGTCTCTAAGGTCTGTGGCTATGGTTGTATCACAGAGCAAGATTTCTGGTTTTGACAAAAGTAACACACTCCTCATTTTATTGCTGGATGTAGTTTCCTCTGTTATCAGTATAGGACATTCTTCTGTGTCTGTTCTGGGACTCATCTGGTGCTTTCTATTCACACTTCATTCATACCCATCTTTGTACTTCTATTACGAGTCTTTCAAAGGACATTTAAGCAATGTGCAGAACTGAGCGAATTAAATTGCATTAGCATATTAACATTGTTAAATTAATTATATACCAGCCCTGAGATACCACCAGCTTTATAGAAATTGCCCTCCAGAATACGGTAACAATGCACTGAGCTAAATATGTGCCTCTTCCTACCCAGACTGTGGCCTGTTGCAGTTATGCTTTTCCTTTCCTTCTACAGTTGCCATTTCCCCTCTAAACATTAAAGTCCCAGCTGTTTTTTTGCTTGTATGTCTAGCATAACTTTGTGATGAAGACTTCTGAAAGACATGGAGACTTCTGGAAAACACAGTTATCCAAGTGGTAGTTAAAAGGTAGTGCATGAGTTCAGCCTCCTGCATTGCTACTTCATTTACCTATGACATTCTCAAGACTGCTGCATTATCTGTAAGGAAGTAAGCTAACTTAATTGCAAAGTCAATGTTAAATGAATTTATAAGTCATGCACACTTTGCACAAGTATCTTCTTTCATGAACTTGAATTGTCACGTTAATTCAGTTTTCTCCTGAAGGGTTTTGAGAGTGATAATCTGATTTTCTCATCTAGTTTCACATGTAACAGAGAAACAGAGATGAGGAACTACTGGCCTTGAGCATAAAATCCTTCAAATGCATAGCAGTATTTTAGAAGTCTTAAAATATAGTGAGCTCAATGTTTTCTTTTGAAAAATACACTCAAAATGAGTACCTGAAAAATATGCTGCATAATGAAATGAGATATGAAGTGATTGCCTTGAGAATAATTTATAAAGATGATTTTTGCCCTTCGATTCATGCTCTGTACGGAGCATTTCTCTCACATATTAGTTTCCAAGTGGACTTTGGTGCCAGTAAATAATGAGTCTTTGAAATGGCTAGAAGTCAAGAAAGTTCTCCTCCTAGGAATAAAGAACACTTTTTTACACGATTCCCTCCATCCCCCAGACTTATTCTGGAAGCAATCTACAGCTCCAGTGGATAACCCACTCGAATTTGAATGGGCAATCAGTCATAAGTCTGTCTGAATGCCCAAGGGGAATGATGTGCTCCATAGTTATATGAAGAAGAGAGTATCAAATACAAAAATTCCAAAAGCTTTCCATTTAGCAGAGCTGTGGTAATAACAGGAGTAAAGTATCTGGTTCTGCTGTGTACTTGATAAGATACACAGTGACAGGAATTTGTGCAGCTTGTTCAGGTGTGCTTTCTGCTGCACTCCTCAGTCATCTTATGGTGTGGGAGGGCACAGGAGCTTGGGGTAATGTCAGAGCTCAAGAGAAGCAGATGTGAATGTTTCCTGAGAAGATCCTGTCCTGAGAATATGAGCATTGGTGGCTTTGCAAACTGGGTGAACAGCAGCTGTGAAGTGGCAAAGGAGGGGTGCAGGTAAGGTGGAGTTATCCTGTCAAATGGGTTTCTGTTCCAGAGGTGCTGAACTTTTTCAGTGCAACTTATTGCTCTAGTGATGCCCTTGAAATTCAGAAAAGCCACTGTGTGGTTTGTAAGGCCAACAAATTCAGTCTGAACATCAGCTCTACTGGAAACAAAGCAGGCTGTCATCAGCATATGTAAACTGAGATTTATGAGAGAGCTTAAAACACTAGGCACAGTGTCCTCAAGAATACTTGATAGCACAGTACAGAAGTAAGTGTGTGCTCAAAAACTAGATCAGAACTTATGGGATTGGGTGTGTCTAAATTCATATTTGTGGCTGTAAGTAGATGGTAGAAGATCTGTGAAACATTTCATGCATTGTACAAAACAGGTTCTTCCTAGCATCTTTAACTCTTGCTACATGCTGAGTAAGCCACCAGTGGAAGAATCTTCTAAAACATTTGGTAGGTTGTTCTTCAGCAAAAACTTAAAAAAAAAAAAAAAGGTATTTTAGCTTCGAGCTGATCTGGAGGTTCTTAGATATCATAATCATGGTCCTGTCTGAATTTAAGAAGTTTGAATCTTGACTCTTCAGCATTCTTGAAGATGTTGTGCTTCCACATCACTTACCATACAACAGTCAGTAGGATTTCAGTTTGAAGGAGAATAAATTGTCTTCCAACCAGAGCTGTGTGCTGGGAGAACACAGAAAAGTGTATTTTGTTACATAGAGAAAGCCTTCTGTTTCTGGGCAGTAAACTAAAATGATTCCCTGACAACTGTTGTATTGAGAGAGACTTCCTTTCCTGGTGTTTTAATGTGGTGACAACAGGCAGGATGGTTGTGTGAATTTCCCCTTCTTTTGTGTTAAGGAACGCACTTCTGTGGTAGAAATGTAGAGGAGAATGATTATCCAACTTTCTATGGGTCAGCCTTATCTTTATTTTTTATTTAATTTGGCATTTAATTAATAACTCTGTTTATGTACAGAATTCTTCTTAGCAATGCCAAAGACTTGCCTATGAAGACCCAGTACCTCTTGTCAGATATGCATATTTTAATTGCCATGATCTTAATTGTAACTGAGATTCTGTTGCTTTAAAATAAATAAATAATGAAGTCTACTGCCCTTGTATCTGTCTCTTCCAGCCTTTTCTCAGTAATAAAGAGTACTATAAATGATAGCTGAATTTGGTAATTAGACAAGACCTCTCTTTTCTGTCCTGATTTTTTGTTTTGTTTTTTGCTGTAATGCATTTTGTCTGTTTACTGGCTTGGGGTCCCTTCCCCCTGTGAGACTTATCTTTTTAATGGCAGTCATTTTTAACATGCATAATTTTTCTGTAAGCATAGCATTCACTATCTCTATAATAACAATCATTTGGCTTATGATTTAAACCATTACAGCACTGTACCATGCTGTGAGACTCAAATGCTGGCTTCACTTTTACATTGTTTACTTTCCTATCAGCATGTTGACAGTTCATAACTCTTGGCTACTTCCACGTTGACTGTAATTTCTGTAAAGCTTTAGAGGAAATAACGAACTGCATCAGACAGTTGTTTTTTGATTACTTGCCTAAGCATGCTGTAAACTTGGTATCAAGATGCTGAGCTAGAGAGTCACTTTAACATAGTATGAATTTGATATAGGTATAGCATTATTTTTAAAAACATATTTGAAAAGTAATAAACAAAGACCAATGAAAACCTTTTAACAGCATAAAAACAAGATGGGATATATTAAGTACTAAACGAATATACCAACTGTTGCCTGGCCAATTTTTTTTTCCTCGCTCTAGCCCTCCCCTTTCCCACATTTGAGGGACACTTTACTTGAAGATTTAGCAATGGTGGGCTATGAGAGTGTAAAAAACCCTCCTGTTTTACAGGAGATGGTTTTGTTTGAATTAGTGGAATTTATTTCGATTTGCTAGAGGGTCTACAGAGCTCTCTGCTCCTTGCCATCACTTTGCCTGTTTGCCTTGCTCTTCAGTTTTCCAGCTGAATCTCTGCAGCCAGCCCAGCCAGCAGGAACATGAGAGGGCATTGCTAGCAAAACTCATCTTAGGGCAAATGGATTCTGGAAACTCAACACAAGGGACTCTTCTATATGAACAAATGACTGGGGGGCTGTTTTCAAAGTGGTTTACAACTTGGATAAATTGAGTGGAGTTTTTTACAGCTGTTTCTCAAGTCATATCTCTGCCATGGGATTCGGAGACATTTTGAGTCTTGTCCTATTTCAAAGAGAAGATCTAAAGAATTTTTTACATGGAAAGGAATTATTTTTTTAAAGATATCTAACCTGAGGTTTACATACATTTAACTTGGGCAATGTTTTATGAGACAGCTTCTGGTCTGCACATTTTAATCTTAATGAGACTTCCCTTTAAAATACACAATAATATTCTGGTCTTCTACACATGAGAGTGTAAGTGTTGACATATATATTAGACCCAAAAATTTTTGTTGTATTTATTTTACCATGCTCATTTATTTCTTTTTATAATTAGTTTGTTTCTTTTGTAGCAACAGTTTTGCTATTAAAATGGAAAATAGAATGAGGGATAAGTTTGTGTTTTAAAGATGATTGAAGTTGGCTGTCATAGGCAGTGCAGTCAGAATTTGTTTTATGCAAAGATAAATTTGTTTAATAAAATCTCATTTTCTGGGCTTTAATACTGATGAGCTGGAGAACTTATTCTTTCAGATACTACTAATGGCTTAGGAGTATGTTACACTGTACACAAGTACAGTGTTACCTAGTTGCACAATTATACCATATGTTTGACTTGCTTATATTTAAGATTCAGGAATTGTGTGATTAGGCTGTTTTAAAGAAAATGTTTGCAATGTGTTTAGTTGTAGATAAAAAGTTGGAAATTGTGTTTAATTTTAAAGGCTTGACATGTAGAGAAGCCAGTAGTATTTCCAAATGGCATTTAATAAGTCTTATGTGAGCAAACTGACTGAGTGAGTGGAGTTGTAGACTACTTTTGCATGGCAAGTATTGTTCATAATGAACAGGCATGTCCCTGTACCTTATTAGGATGGGATTGCAGGGGCAGTGTGGGTGGATTTCATTTGGGTCAACTTTCTGTTATATCACCTCTTGTGTGCCTTGAGGATACCATGCCCACTCTCTATGCCTGCAGATGAAAATGTTTGTTTTCCCCCAATTTCTTATCTTAGTTATAAGTGTCTAGTGAATCTGTATAATCTAAATTGATTTTAAAGAATATTTTGTACCATTTTATAATCTGGATCATGCTAGTGTGGAAATATTTCTAAACTCTGCTTCCCGTTTGTCCTGTACTCTATCATCTGAGTTCACATCCTTGTAAAAGTAAGTGGGTAGGAGGAAGGTAGAGGAGAAATTATTCTTGAAACATTCTTCTTGCACTTGAGGTTTGCCTTTGCTTCTCGTCTTGAAATTGAAATTGATGGACAGAGAATAATTTGTGTTAATGCAGCTGTTATTCAGTTTGAAAGATATCTAACGGGAAGAAAGTGCTCTTAGCTGGGGAACAAAGGGTGACAAATGTCATCCTGCACATCAAGTTTTCCCAACACTGCCCCTGAAGCAGAGGATACATTAACTTAAAAAAGAAGAGGGGAAAAAAACAAAACCGAAAAACAAAGAAAGAAAGAAAAAGAGCATTTGAACCAGTACAGTGTCAATATGCTCGAACAGTCTCCTAAACCTCTTGTCATCTGTGATAAGGACATCAATAATAGTCATTGTCAACCTTCATTAAGCTCAGATCATCCGTTTTTATGTCCCTCAGGATGTTTTTCATTGATATTTTCCCTGGAAAGAGAAAAGGCCCTACATCAAACTAGTGCATAAAGCTTGATTCCTTTCCTCAGGGCTCTTAGTACAAAAGAAACAAATTATTTTAATTACTCTTTTTCTGTTTTGATTTTTTTTGTTATTGTTTGTTCAGATGGTTTTTCTGAGTTCCTCTCGGGTGCTTAACCTGTTTCTAGATGCAGAAGAGCTTTTGCTTCTTAATCTGTATAATAAAGTCTAAGAAAAAGGGAATGGAAGATGTTGAGAAAATTAGGTTCATGTTTCCCCTTCTCTAGGGATTTGTCTCGATACTGTTGCCAATATTCCTTTGTTTACACATGTCTAGAATTTGGGGTTTATATTCTTGTTAGCTCTTGCAGGTTGAGTTACCAGTGACCAGCATCACCACCTGAGTTCTTCAGGATTTTTTTTGGAAAAGACAACTAACAGAATAACACTCCTGGCTATGGATTGAATTTGAAGCCTTTGCAGACATGGGAGGTGTTTTGGAGAACGGATGTTGGTATGTTGAGAAATAAGTGACTTAGCTCACTATTTGACTTTTTCTGAAGAAGAGAAGGAAAATATTTCTACATTCATTGTGTTACTCTCTTTTCAGTGCTCAGCAGTTCTTTCCAATGTGAGAAGATACACACCATGTCAGAGGAGGAAGGCTCACACCCCCAACACTGCTACAAATGACAAAGAATTGTACATAAAACAAATAAGGAGCCCACGCCCTAAATTGTTGCTTCTTTTGCATTTATTTTCTACAAAATGAACTATTTTCTCAGACCTGGTTAGAGATTCTGCCTAGAAATAGAGAAATATTCTCACAGGAAAAAAATAAAAACCAACAAAACAGAACCAAGAATAGATCATGGAAAAAATACTTGGAAAGCCCAAAAATACCTGGAAGGGCAAGCAGACTTTCTTGGGGAAGCAAAGAATTGAAACCAGATATTAGGTCCGAAGACATCCTTCCTATTTTATGTTAATGTATATGTTTTTAAAATCTGACATTCAGAATATCAAGCCTTTCTCTTGCAGAGTTCTGTGGATTTATGGCACAAACTGGCTTGTAAATTATTATTTAAATTTTATGTAACTTTTATGATAGATTGGGTGATGCTACACTGACAGCACTGTCTCTATTTACCCAAAACTTGAACACATTCAGTAAAAAAACAAATTACAGCACAAAATACAAATAGGTCTATTACAAAATCCCTGGAATTGGATGTAATTTTCTGCTTTCAATTAGATCTACTAGAAAAAAAAAACAAACATCCATTTGTTTGTTTTTTTTTCACTATAACTTGTCCAGCTGAGTTGAATTGCATGTTCAGGTTCAGTTAACAATGTAACTGATAGTAAAGCTTGTTAAAGCTTTGTGAGAGTGCTTCCAACCTGGGTACAAATAAGTCTATTCACAAATTCTCATAAATCTGAAATGAGTTTCCAACAAACCCAGAGTGACCAATTTTGAATGTGAATAGCTGTAAAGTTTGTGTAATCTTCATTATATTTGGGAGATATCTGAGATCCTGTGATCATATTTCTGTGTGCCAGGGAAAGAATTTGGTTAGTAGAAAGACAGCTCTGCTAAATGTAGGAGCTGGAGAACGTGAAACAGTCCTTCTTTAATGATATGCGTCGGTGAAGTTCCATATATTAGTTAATTAATTTGCTTGTTTGTGAGGGTTTTTTGGGATTCGGACTTTTTAATGAATTTTGATCAACCAATCCCACTCGAAGTTTCATTACTGCAGTGTTTGCAGAGCTCAGGAAATTTCTTTCTCCTGTGTCACTTTCAAGAGACTCTTCAGGTGGTGAATGTACTCATCATCCTTCTTTTGTCAGTGCTACGGGACTTCATTACAGTGTGCAAGCACTTAAAAGGGCAGTGCCTGCTGTGTGAGAGACCTGTGCAGCTTATGAGAGAAGGTACCCTATAGTGTCATTATGAGTTGTCAATGCAATTGTACCTCAGGCCATTCCCACAACATATCTATTTCTGTTCCCCTCTGACCCTTTTCATGGCAGAAAACGGTAGAATTGTGCAGTTGTGTCTTTGAAAAGTGGTGTAGAGCCTGGCACAATAGATTCCTTATAATATCATACAGTATATTGAGTTAGACCTACAGAGATTTTGAAAGAGATGAAATTACACTGATCATCATATGGGGCAGTTAAGTCTTATCTTCAGACTTAAAAATAAAACATGGGTGTACTTTTTTTTTTTTTTTCCCATTGAAAGCCACTCTATAAAATGATGCATGAAACCATCATGAAAATGCTTGCCTGAAAATACACCATATTTTTAAAAACAGTTCTATTCCAAGGATTCTGTGTGAGCCTTTCTAACACCAGGGTACTGTCTGATCTGAATCCTCCACAAGGACTGCATTCTCTGAAGCAAACTAAATGTCTCTGGTATCAAAGTAGTGCAACACTCTCAGAATTTCTTGTGTGTGAGGAAATTGGAACAACAATATTGTTTTCTAGTATGGCTTATAATTAACAGAAAGTTGATATTTTTCTCTTAGAGTGGACTAGAACTGGTGTATGTGGCACTGCCCTTCCTCATCCTCAGCGTGGACCCACAATCTGCACCAGTTTTCTGAACCATGTGTTGGCGGGGATGCAGTTACTGTGACATCTGGCCACATCTTGCAGCTGTTGCAGAGAAGGGATGGAGTCAAAGGTGTCTGAGAGGAGGGAGGAGCACTGCGGCATCCTGCTAGGGGAAAGTTTAGGGATGCCAGGCAAGCATGCGAATCCTGAATTTATATGCAGGTAAGCACTTTCCTTCCTCGCCTCACTTTTATACTTGGCTAAATCCAGATTTAGTGCCTGATTTTCTTCGTGTTATACAGTAGTGAGGACACGCAGTCTAGAAAATCTTGAATCGATTTACTGCTTTTTCCTCTGCCTACCCCAATTTAAAGCTGTAGTTCCTAGGAGCAGGCACAGGGATCTGAAAGAAAAATTATGTTCACCTCTTGGCTTTCTGTTGTAAGCACAATATTCAGAGTGTTTTTGCCATATTAATGTGCAGCTCATAATTGTTAATATTGCCAGTGATTTACTGATGAGCCTCTTAACTTTAAGCAATGCTGTGACTCAATCCCTTTCCCTGTAGCATTAAGAACTAATTTGACAGTTGCTACAGGCAAAGCTGCAAGATGACTCAGATTGTCAAATGTCCTTTGTCCTCACAAATGCAAAATCCTCCAGCCAAGTTTCAAATGCAATTCCATTTTATTCTAATTTATTGTTCGTTTCTCTTCTTGACACAGCAGCTCCCTAACAAGTCCGTACATCATTACTTAAATGCTTGCTCACAAAGGACTGTTGTCAATCACGGGCACAGAACATCAAGCAGAAAGAATGTCTGATCAAACACATTTGGAAAACACTGCCATGACAATAGGGAAAAGCTCAGTCGAACTGGGGGGAAGGTAAGGGCTAAACAGGACTTATTTGTATCAAGCAGATGAGATTATTTTAAATAGGCCTAAGACTCTGAAAATCAAGTGGAATTAATTCATTTCTAGATACTGCTTAGAATGCATATTTTTTAAAGCATTGATTATAATGCAAGTGGTGGAAATTCTAAAATACTAATACCAATGAGCATAGCAAAAATGAACCGTCAGACCATCCAGACCTTCCTGGGGCTGCAAAGAACCTTGGACTCAATTGCTAAAAATAAAATGAGGAGTGGTTGCTCTGAGGGCGAATCACTCCTGGGTCTTCTGTATTAACAGTAATAAGAGCATTTTAAATAACCATATTTTTTCATGCATCTTCTTGAGTCACAGTCTTGATTTTATTTATTTTAAAATGCCCACAAGAAGAGAACATCTGTAGTTCAGTTTTACAAACAATATGTTTGCTTTTAATTTATTCTAAAATATAATTGCTGTTTACATAATGTATCGAAGCCTCCATCAGTTCAAGTAAATGGCACAAAGGAATAGATCAATTCTAAATTCAAAATATTAAAATAGATTTTTCATTTTGTGTACCTCAATGAAAGTAATTAGATTTTTTTTCGTAATCTGAGAGGAATTTAACGACACTGTATAGCCTTGAACTTCCCCTGATCCCTGCACTGTAGCTGCATACAAATCAATAACACACTTCACTTGCAAGAGTTTATGTCCTTGTCAGATCAAAATTCTGGTCACTCAGGGCTGTCACTCTGAAGGTGAGCTCTGCACATCTCCCTGGATTTCTCCATCGCCCCTGGTGGGGCAGGGAATGGGAGTGGGAGGAAAACAGCAACGGTTGTGTGATTATCTGCCAACCCTTCCTCATCCCAAATCTTAAGAAAAAAACAGAGTCTTTCTCACAAATGGGAAAATGTTGCACTCTCTGTGGAGTTTCTGGAATGACATTCCTCAGAGGATGTCTCAGTGGGTTGGGCACCAGGAACAGCTGGCTGGGTTTCAGTTGTACTGAACAGGCTTCTGGCTCCAGGCACTGAGGCAGGAGATCAAAAGGAACAATATACAATAATTTAATGTAGCAATAACTCATGTACATAAAGAGACAATGAAATATGAGTGTTATTTTATCACCAACTTTTATGTGCCTCACTGTGAAATCACCTTACAAAGTAATTCCCCATGTTGGGGTTTTCTAAGTAAACAAAATAAAACCCCATGACCTTCGTTGTCTGAAACTGCAACATTCCCATGGGCCAATATTTGGCTTTATATACAGATTCTTGAGAATATCAATTAATGAGAGTGATAATAATAATCCCAGTCTGAGGTGAAGAGACTTCTGAATGTGAATTCTTACTGAGCATGGGAAAAGCTGGGACCTCAAGTCCTGGATTCAGGGTCTTGCTTACATTGCTGTGACTGCCTGAGCCAGGGCTATAGCATGGCTACTCATGGAGTAAATTGCAACATAAATATGCCATAACCGTTTCAAAAGATTCCATGGAACCTTTGGGATAAATTCATCTAAAATCTGGTGGCATATTTAACATTTGTAGTTTTAGAGGCATTAGAATTCATCCATGGCAGAGTACAGAATAATGAAAGATAATATGTGTATTGGGAAGGGTAATGGTGAAATGAGCTACAGTCATGCAAGGGATAAAGTTAAGTGATGAATCCACTCTATGGAAAGGAGAAGTTACCATGGCATTCTCTCTTTAACATTTATTAAGCACATTCTGCCTTGTGCTTTCTCACAGAATGAAAATATAAAATTACCATTTAAAGATACCATCAAAGAGATGTTGTCCAGAATCAACGGCATACCTTTGTTAAACTTGCAACACAACTGTATCCTTATAACATCAATTATGTTTTTTAACAACTTAATCTCACACCTCAAAGCTAGAACACATTTCATTATCTAAATTTTTTTTTATAAGTAAACTAAAAACTTCTAGGAAAATAAAATTAATGTAAAACCTGTTCAGCATTAACTTCAGACTTAAACTTAGAAAAAAAGTATTACTAGCAGTAGGTTTTCTGGTGCCAAGTGTTGGATAACTTAGCAATTCCTTGGAATTCCAGTGGTATCAGCATTAAAAACTTCTAAATAAGTTGCATAACTCGACCTATGCTTGTGCTCTACCCAGAGAATGTGCTGATTTAATAGTTGGGGTTGTTGGTAGTTCAGGTTCTGTTTTGAAGTGCCTTTTTTCCCCATGTGGAATTGGTGGCTCTGAACTGAGTCCAGACTTCAGTTCACAGATCAGAAGCAAGAGAAACAATAACAAGTACCATTTGGATTAGGTAGAAAATGTGATGTTTATTTATAGTGGGCAAAACTGAGCAGCATCAGCTGGAAGGGGAGCAAAAGAAAGCACCAGTGTTAAGTGACGTGTTGGTTTGATTTACATTGGATGGGAAAACTTGTGGTAGGCTTATTTTATAGAAAAATTAAGTAAGAATCAGTAGAGTTTTAAAAAAGTGCAGATTGCTTTTGAGTTAACAAACCATAAAACTGATTCAGTGCTACAAAAATGAATAACCATTGCTTTATTCTTTTCTCAGTTTTCTTTTGGTGATTGTATGAATCACTACTGTGTCATAAACTAGGGTCTGAAAAGTGAGCTTGAGACAATAAAAAAAAAAAGCCTTAAAATATTTTCCTGGGATTAAAAGACTGTTTGATTTACTTTTAGCTCATCTGAACTTGGTGGTATGGACAAGGTCAATATTTAAGTCATTTTTTCGTACCATTATAATAACTGGCTGGGGAGAAGATGGCAATTTCTTTCATTTCACCTTGAGCAGAGAATGGATGGAGATGTAAAGTTAAGCTTTTTATAAAGGAATCCTCTCTAAACAGACCTAATTTGCTTCTAGGCGGGGAAAATCCACACAAAGGAACAATTAGTGATTCATAACACTATAAACCACATAATTTTTGCTGGCGTATTTATTTCTGCCCTTTTTTAAACGGGAACCAAAGAGTCCATAAAATTCTATGCAAGCAAATAAGCTGTTAAATTGTGGTTAAAAAAGCCTCTGGACCAGATAAAGTTATTGAATGGTCTTACAAACTGTGTATTCATTAAGTCCAGACTAAGTAGAAAGCATAAAAAATACTTATGTGCAGGAAAAAACCTTCTGCAGGAAGTCTAGCCCTTCTTAATAGAAATAGCAATGAATATTTATTTGTACAGGAAATTCTGTGAAAGCTTAAATATAGAAAAAATTACCAGTATCATTGGCATTTTCTGAGCTGAATTTCCCCCCATTTATCATTCCTATCCCCTTTGTTATTGTTCCTTCTATAGTATGAGAACTAAAAATTGTTTAAGCCAGCAGCCTGAGGGCTGCTCCGTGTGTCACCCAGAAACAGAGTCCCATCAGGAGCTAAGCCCTTCCAAGGATTTCAAAATAAAAGACCTGCCAAAAGGGTTAACTCTGTTAAGAAAGGAGACTCTCAGAAAATGGTCGGACTAAAATGTAGCTGTTACCATCAAACACTACATGTGCTGTTTGTAGAACAAATGGGTTTACTTAGGACATATTTCTCACCTCTTAGAAAGCAAGAAGAAAAAGCAGCGATTCTGTTAAAACTCAACTCTTCCCCTGTCTTGTTTCCAGGTGCTCTGGAAAAAAAAAACAAACACCCAAACAACAAAATAAAATAAAAAAAGCACATTCCCTAAACTGATTGACTTTCATCAAGAGCTCTTTCAATGTCACAGAAATAGATTTCATTGGTTTTGACAGCCTGACTTGATGCTAAGCTTGTATCAAAACCCTACCAACAGGAAAAAGACTGCTGAGTTGAACATAATGGTCATATTAGGGTTTTTCACTGTGCCTGTCTCTGTGGTGGATGTGATTTCCTCTATTTTGACCCCAAGAAGCTTTTACAGCAGCTCATTTAAAGTTCATGTCTCCAAAAGGAAAATAGTGGAAATACAAAAAGCGAAATGATCAACTGCACTTTTATTTTGAGTAGCCCTCCCACTGTCCACGAGCTCTGCGGGGAGCAGGAGATGGGAAATCAGTGTTGCCCTTAAAACAGAGGAAATGTTTTTCTAACATAATATACATGAAGCACTCCAGGATTCCCACTCTCTGTGAACGACTCAAAGACAGTAGGTGCAAATCCTAACGATGTGGCCAGCTCTGCTAAATCTCTGCCCTCTTCAAGCTTCCCGTGCTCTTGTTGTCTTTTGCTGTGCACTTAGCATTATGTGGCCTCCTGAGGGTCTGTGAATAATGCATCCATCAGCAACTTTCACATCTTCTGAGACTATTCCCATTTGCTAAAGCAGTTTGGTTCAAGGGTGTAATTGAAACCAAGCAGTGAATGAGTATTTTTGTACTGGCAACTCTGAAGGTCTGGTCCCAGACTGAATGAGTCCTTATATATTGCTGTATCATTTTATTTTCCTACAGAGTCATTGAAAAGCCCCACAGAAACCATCCAACACCTCAGCTGAAACCATGATCATCCCCCACTCAGGTATCTTCCTCTTTGTAGTCAATCAGCAATGTCTAATTGTGAAAATTTGGGAACGGAAATAGGCTGTTTCGTTCCATACCTGGGGTATTTCCTGGATAAAGTTGAAGAAGGGCTATCGTGCTTTATTCTGTTTCTTCTTCCCCAAAGTCTGGTCAATGGCAAGTTCCCAGCTGTAGTCAATAAATCTGCTATATTAACACAGCCTCTCTGTGCTTGCAGTTCACTTGGTGGTGACACTCCCTTAGTGTGTGTTGGAGAGGTATCATGGAACATCCTGAGTGGGAAGGGATCCACACGGATCATCAGACTCCAACTCTGGGACACAGAGTCCAGGAGTTGTCCACTGAAGTCCAACCCCATGGCCAAAGGTGTCAGATATTGTGTTTACACCTTTGCCTCCCACCCTCCTTAAATAATCCTGGTGTGGAAAGAGAAGAACAAAACCAAAACTCTATGAAACTGTAGGAATATCTGAAAACTTCATAATTTATTCATGTCAGCTGGGTCATGTTTATACCAGAGTTTGTTCTAATTTTTGCTGAAGAAGCAGAACTAAGTTATACTTTTGTCCTTAGCTATGACTTTTGGAGAGTGTGACTCAGGCATGGAAGGGAAATTGTGTTCAGTATTCCAGTTTGGTGATGATGTGTGGAAATTTGTTCCCTTAATAGTTTTCTAGATTTTTTTTTTTTTAAACTTTTTTTTTCCCGAGTTGATACAGATGTAAACTTGTCAAGTGGGATATGGTTCAAATAGTGTAGAGAAATACAGTTAATTGTTTAAAAATACTTTTAAAATGTTGTAATTTGTTACAAATAAGTTGAATTAAAAACAGCAAAATTAAGCTTGGTACTAATTTCTCTTGTGTTCCTCCCAGTTGGCAAAAATAGAAAATGGCTAGTCAGCTTTTCCATTGTTTACATAGTTTTGAGTTTTTAATTAACATAATCTGCTTATTGCAATGTAGCTGTTAATTGCAGTCAGTTGAAGGAGAGGGGTACAAATTGCTGTTTATGTAGTAGAAAAAGGAGCCAAATAATTAGGGAAACTGTTTTCCATATAGAAAATAACAATATTTTCTTCCTTTACATGGAAACATAAATAAATCTGTGACCAACTGTTTAGACACCATTTAAAAAGCACTGTAGCAAGGCAAAGAACTTCAATACGTTCAAATTGGTTCATTTCTCCATCAGCTTGCCTGAACACATTTTTTCTTTTTAATGAAAATGAAGCTTCTGTAAAAAAGGGCCCCGTGCTGAGTTTTGGGGGTTTAGGGGAATGTCTGTAAAGTCTCACTGATCTGTCCCAAGGCCACTCTGCAACAGAGCTCTGAAGGTCTAGCAGCACCATCTCTGGACTTTAAGTATCTGAGATGGCTGGTGGAGTCTCTCTGAGGTTTTTTATAAGGATAAGTGGAACTGTCTGTGAGAGCTCCAAGACTATTTTAGTGTCTTAATTATTTGCAATTAAAATGATGACTGTCTAGGCACTGAGTATTTCTATTTATTTTCATCCAAACTGAAGTATGTTAGCAAGGAAAAAATATAAATCAGTGGTTTTGGCAAATATTCAGATGATAGGCCTGTCTCTAACCATGGTTAATTATTATATATAACTCTGTAGGGGAATCTTAGGCAAAGAACCATTAATTTTTACTTTTTCTGCAAACCTAAGCAACAGAACCAAACCTAATTACAGAACTGAGTTTTGTCCCAGCCATATAATCCACTGAGCAAGTTTTACTCTTCTTCACACTTCCACTGCAGCCAGATATGGGAAAGGTTATTAAGTATTCTAATCTCATAAAATAAAAAGGAACAAAAAAAGGATGCTGTTAAGATGACTTGGTTCTCTTCAAACACAGCAAGCTTTACTTTATGCTAGAATGAACAATGATTAAGAAGGTTTGACTGTATTATTAGAAATCTTTAATTGCAAAACGAGAAGCAGCTATGTATTTTGTAAAATGTAGTCGAAATCATTTCCAGTAGCAAATTAAATATATTCATGAGTAAAAGTTCCAGATATTTTATCTGTTGACCTTTACCATACACTGTAAAATTTTAGTATTGGTGCTGTTGTGTAACTTTAAAAACAACAGTGCATGGATATGTGGGCCAGATTCTGATTTCACTTACATCTAATGTGGTTTTGAACTCTGCATGCAAGTGTCGATTGGTATTGCTAACAGCTCAGTCCAGGTATGTGTTATGGCCCAAAGACTGCCCTTATGCCCACAATAATATTAACTTCTGAAATGAATCACAAGGACAAAGGTTATTGATCTATTTCAAATTATACACTCCACACTTTTCCAGGCTTGGCACCCGAGTCAGGGAAATGGGTGAGGAATGGATGGCAGGACTAAATGGCTGCTTGTAAGTAAAATTTATACTTGGAATCTTCCAAATCATGGCTACCATGATTATTCATTTTATTTTTCTCAGATATGTCAGATATATTTATAATATTTCCTTAACAAGTACAGTAGACAACATGTTCATTATCCTAAAACACATCTAAACACATTTAATGCAGATGCCAGTCACAACATAATTGTTCTGTCCTCCTGGTTTCAGAAAAATAAAGAAGTCCAAATTGGAAATACATTGAAGAGTTCAGAAGAATAACATAGCTCCAATGTTCCCAGCACAGAGCCTGCAGCTGAGATCAAAATTCAAATTTCTAATGTATTTAAGAACTTAGACCCGGTATCTGAGATTGGTGAGTAGTACAAAATGCTTGTTCACGCAGCTAAAATAAATGTGAAGGATATATTAATAAGGCAAATTGCGTCCTTGAAATCTTAAAACAGTCCTTTCTAACATCTGATACATACCTTCCTCAAACAACGTTTGCAGACTCTACAAATGCAGTAGTATAAAGTAATATATGGTGTGTATCCATGAGCACCAGTTGCATGAAACAGGCTCCATCTGTGTTTGAGCTGACAAAGAGAGTGTCTGCAGGTTTGGTAAGAGCAAACAAATATGTGAGAGTGAAATCAATTAAAGGTTATTAAGTACAAAGACATCTGTGTCTAAAAGTCTGACTTGCAAAGTGTTGGTGGCTCTGAAATAAATACTTCATGTTTGGCCTCTTCATATTTTTGCTGAGAGCTCAGAACACATTGAGGACTAGTTGAAGTTGTCATGCATGAGTAAGAGAATAGAATTTGAATGTGTGCTATCTATTTCTCAGCTTTCTCATGCGCTAGGAATTTGTTGCAAAATCCTCTTAAAAAAACAAAGAGTTTAGAGTTATGTTCTAAAACAACATAATGAAATTTGTTTTACTTATTTTTTATTGTCTTCTAAAAATAAGTTTGGACTGGTGTCACAAAGAGAAGAATATCTAATCAGGACATAAATTTTGTACCCCACTTTGTTCTTTAATTCAAACTCTGGCATGGAAGCAGTCTCAACCAATGCTAGGATCCTGTAGATCTGTCATATAAGCAAGCCAAAATCTGGACCTTTATATATTTTTAATATTAGCTATTTCCTCAATGAATTTCCACCTTTTCCTCCTACAGTTTGTTGCACCAAGCTTGTAAGTACCACCTACACTTCCTTCCTTCCCTGTGTCTGCACAGAGCAGTGCCAGGCAAAGGCTGCAGGTGAGGTGTGACCTGGTTCTCTTTGTTTCAGACCCGGCTGATGCCCTCACACGTGGGATGCAGATCCTTTCAGACTTGGGCAGAAAGTTTGGAAAAAAACTTATCCTACAGACTTGGGCGTTTCTGATTGTGCCGTGCTGAGGCCAAGTAAATTCTACTTTCAGAAAACTTTCCTGCTGCTGCTCGCTCCACAGCTCTTAGCACGGGGCTGTTCATAAAGCAGCTGTCATTGGAGACAGAACTCAGTTTGTAGTAAGATTTAACTCAGTCTGATGCAACTGAAGAATGCCCTGATGAATTGTGTTCAGTAGTTCAGCAGAGGGTAATAGATCCTGAATAAAACGCCTAAAATGACCACTAATGCTGTTTTTCAGGAGAAGCAGCTCTCCTATTTACAGGATATGAAGAGGGGTGATAGAGTGCCTTTTAGACAGAAAGAAAAACAACTCCTAAACATCCTAATTCCCTCAGAATACTACCTTGCCCCCCTCTTTCTCATTCTTTATGATTCCAATCTCTTTTGAGTGAAAATGCTACAATGAAATATATTATCCCTTTCATTGAAAGGAGAGAGATAGAACACTTACCAAGCAATTTAAGAGACGCAAGTGAACCTAATCACTCCTGAAATCAAAAGAAGTAAAGAGAAAATTCTCTTTTTTCCCTTCTTTTCCCTGGTAATGAATGTGAATACTTAGTTTTGGACTGCTTTCACCATTCTGTCTCAATAAATGAGCATAGGCAGGGAATAGATCTTCACATTGCTACACTGCTCCCAGCTTAGTGCTGCTGCTCCTTTATCCTCTGCTCCATTTCTCTGGTGCATCACCAACTTTTTAAGTGGGTTTGCAACAGTGGTTGTCAATTGGTTCAGTTCTCAGAATAATTCTTCTGTAATTATGCTGATGAAAAAGTGAGAGTGAGGAGAAAAAAGAACTTGTGCTTTATGGGAGTCTATATTCTTGATATACAGCAGAATCCCTTCAATTCTGTATCAGTTTTATTCTGTCTGCATAAATGGGTCATTCAGCCTTTTGCACAATGAATTCTTGGGATTCTGACTGCTCTTCTGCCCACAGGGTAATTAGTAGCTTGACTATCAACTGGTTAGAGAGAGAGTAATCTAAGCAGATCAAAACTGCTTGTAAATCAACATGGTTGAATGAGTTATTTAAGCAAAGATGAGGAAAGCACAAAGATGAGGATTTTTGCTGAAGTCTGAACGAAGCATGGGCTTTGTTAGCCCTGTTAGCGCTAGAGCCCTCCTGGCTGGTACTCACAAGCAGGTCATTTAAACAAAGACTGTGGAAATGTACAAAGATGCAACATCATCATCTGTTAGACCTTGCTCCTGTGAAAGGGGGGGTTGTTTGAGCTGGCTTTGTGGGGACCCAGTGACTGCCACCAGGAGCACCAGAATGCAGATGGTAAGAAGGTAACAAGATGGGGCATCATGCAGCTCATATTATTTTGCAAACTCCAGTAACCTGTGGAAATTGGAGTAAACCACAGTAGTGGCAAATGAGCAGATTGAGCAGCACTTGTAAAATTGACTATGAGACACCCTTTTACCAGTTTGCTGGTGAGAAGGAAGCTATTTGGAATGTACTGTACATGTGCATAATACACAGTATTTGATTAATTTAAATTGCTAAGGAATCAGCATATGGAACTTTTTCTTTTTTTTTCTTTTTTTTTTTTTTTTTAACATCCTAAATCAAGGGACCAATTGAGATTCTGTAATAAGATTTTCTCAAAAGCTCAAGGGATAAAGGAAATGCTTGCTTGATACAGTGGCATCTTTTCAATTCAAATGGATTCTAATGACAAATAAGAACATCCAGAAACACTTATTTTGTTTTATTTTCACTTTTAACATGTCTTTGTAATAAACAAGTTCTATGAATAAATGTACCTGATGAAACAGTGAAATAGGCTGTGTGCCACTGAGAATGTTCCTCCCCTTGCAGTACAGCAGCTGGAAAATTATGATACAACCACTGTGACACAGTTCCCCCCCATGGAACATTTTAGCAGCAAGACAACTTAAAAGTTAGAATAAGATAAAATGTTATTATAGGGCCATTGATCTTCTGTTACCTATAAGGAGTGAATATAGGTGTCAGAGCTGACAAAGTGCTAAGCTATCCCAGCCTATGCAAAGCTCAGTACAAAACAGTGAAAAACAGCCTTATCAGACTTTTTCCCGACTTCAGGGGGGACAGAGAGCAGGTGTCCTTTACAACAAATAGGACTATAAAAGCTGTCAGGTTCCCAAACAAAACAAAGCTTGAATAACAACTGTAAGTGCACAGTCTATGAAAATAGAAATTTCACTTAAAATAAAAAAAAATTGATTTAAAAAATGTAGCCAACTATGCAGGTAATCATGGAGTCATATTTTATGGCCTGCTTTTAAAGTCCTAATACAGAGGTTCTAGAATAGAATTGTTCACATGAAATTGTCTATGGTGACTCCAGGTGCTGGTGGACTGGTGGGATTCATAGCTGAGGGACAGGCTGTCACTTCCTACAGACCAATGGCACTAGTGTGCCCTGGTGACACCAGACACTGCTGCTCATCCCACTGGACACTGCTGCTCATCCCACCAGACACTGCTGCTCATCCCACCATCCTGGAACAGAGTGGCAGGGATGAGCAGAAACACTATTGCTGCTGTCTCAGTACTGAGCATGATTTGCAGTTCAATTTTGTTTCTGTGCTACTCAAGGACAATAATAGTTGATTCTTCCCTTCTGAGGTTTGTGCTAATCATTCCTTTTCCCCTTTGCACTTTGTATTCCTTCCTCTTCCAATTCTCTATAGGTGTGAAGACCTTTCTGTCTCATGTGTTTTACTGTGGAGATCCACCAAATTAGTTGGAAGCACCCCTCATCACTAGATCAGATGGTAAGGCCTTTTGAACCAGTGATCTTTCTGTTTTGTATAGAGTTCTAAAATATTTAGTCTGAAGCTTGCATACAACACTTGTGACACATTCGATATTGACAGATTAGAAGGAGAGCAATCCACTGATGTAAATATTTTGGGGGTAAATTGACAAATATAGTCTGTTTTGATTTCTTTTGTCTTCCTACCCATGAATCATTCAGGAACTGACTGAATATTCTCAGGACACACCTTATTTTCTATTAGAAATGTTTTCCAAGCTCCTCTTTCTGCCTCTTGCTCAGATGACTCGGTACCATCAGTTTGATTTCAATGAAAAAGTGGAAACTCTTGGCTCATGAATCCTCTCCTCTCTCCTCTACAGCTGTGCTTACAAAGGGGTTTCTCTGGGACTGACAGTGATTTTGAGTTGCTTATCAAGAGACTGGTCTAATCTAATCTAAAAACTCTCCAGTGAGAGGGATTTTATATTGCTGCTGTCTGGGAAGGATTGATGCTCAAAATCCATATTTGGTTGTTCTATTTACATCTGTCTGGCAGCTCATGGGAGGAAGTGTATTTGAATATAATTTTCCAGCAATTTTAGGATCCTTAGACAGAGGAAAACGTACTTTTGTTGGGTGATGAACACATACAGCCTCTGTCATGAGAAAATGAGTTTTATTGTGCCTGTCCCTGATATTAAATATCAGATGTGAAATGAAGAAGGTTCCAGCCAAAGACTGATCTGAGGTAAAATCCAGTGTTATGCCACCTTCATCACTTCAAAATATTCAGTATAAATCAAGCCTATCTGTTTCAATGGGGTGGTAATATCTGTACTATGTTCATCTTGAGTAAAAGATGTGTTTTTAGACTTTTATGTTAACTCCAGCAATCCAAGTTTTGCATTTTTATCTTTTATGTGCTTTTCAGATGCTGTGGTTGGGGTTTGGTTTGAGATTTTTTGGGTTTTGTTTTGTTTGGTTTTGGTTTTGGTTTCCCCCCCCCCCATGCTTTCTGGTCAATGAGATTAAGCAAACTGACACAAAATAAAAACAAATTAAATAATGTGATTATAAATTGTTTATCCTCAGAGAATAGATTACAGAAAATAAGAATAAATTATGTCAAGATGCAGTCTGAATAATAATAAATTATTGTAGCTTTTGGCTGCCAGTAGCCAGCTACCAGCTGAGTCAAGATCCACCCTCATCTCCTGCCTATTGCCTTTGAACAGCAGTTATGGATTAAGTCTGACAGTGTGAAAATAAATGGGAAAGTGCAGCTGAAGCCAAGCATTTATCAAGCCTGGTTGTACTCTATGCAAGGCAAGTCTGATACAGTTTAATAAGATAACAAAAACTTAACACTGTCTTCAGGATGCCTAAATACGGATTTATGTTCTGTGCCAAGGCTACTACTGCTAACCTGATGAATTTTAAGCTATTTCAGATTTTGGGTTTAGCATCCATGAGTCAGGGATGCAATAGGAATTATTTTCAGATGCAGAACTGAATGCTTGTGCATACACATGGCAGGGGTGTCCAAAACTGCCAGTTATCACAGAACAAGGGGAAGAACTGGAGAAAGCATTGGGACAACAGGTCTTCTCTCTCATGATAGGTTATATTGTGCTTTGCATTCTCCAAATGCTTAGTCTCAAGTAATTTAGCAACTAAACCTGTAAATGCAGGAAGAGAGAGACCCACAATAAACTAAAAGAACATTTCCATACCTTTTTTGTTACCCTTTTGAGATTGGAGGTGTCTGTCATGGATCCTCTTTTCTCTGTTCTTCAGTACATTTAAAATGAGCTAATGGGATGCCATCATCAACAAGGTTATTTTTCTATCACTCATGTAATAGTCACTTGTTACCAAGCCCTTGACTACAGTAACATCCTACCATGTGGCTTTGGTGACTTTTTGTTGAAGAACCTTGTGAATTTTCACAGCAAAGCACATACGGGGTTGTCTGTTGCCAGTAGCATTTTTCTCCAATGAGAGAAAAATTAAACAGTTCCAGGTGGATTTTGTGCCTCTCTGTAATAAGTACTATCAAGATATCAATCATGAGTTAAAGTAACCTTTTGGACTACATAGAAAGAATTCCTGTAGTCTCTCAATGACTATTTATCATTCTTTTCAAGAGTGGTTTTGATCCAAATCGATTCTCCTCTTGTGCTACTCTATTTTTATGCCCTAACCCATCTTTAATATACACTATGGCACTATCTGTTCTTGAGAGTGCAAGGACTTTGATGAATGTACTCCAGTCATCACTGTTTTTTCATACCAGGTATCTATTGATTCTTATAATATCAACTTTCACAACTTGCATCATTTGTTAGAATTCCTCAGCTTGGTTTTAAAGGCCGTCTATGTTGATATACAAACAATTCAGTAGTTCCTTTCAGCTTTCTTTATGGCTTCTTTGATGGATCACACCTGGCTCAGTTCGGTAGGGACGTGCCCCAGTTACTCTGGTTGTTCAGAGAGGTACCACAGCACTGGGTCCACAGCTCCCCAGGGTCAGGCCTTTATACTGAGCAGAGAGAAATGGAGTAAGTAGGTGATATTCCTGAGCCAAATTTCCAGAGCAGGAGGTGATGTTTAATACAGAGAAGTCAGTAAGTACTTTTTGTCAGAGAGGAAAGGAATGGTTTTGCCTTGATCTATTTCAGAAATGATCAAAAAACCCCAGATTAAAAGGCCCGAAAGCTCTGTTCAGCCATCCTTCATCTGTGTGCTGTATAACAATGCTGCCATGCTTTGCTCCTGCCCCACTGTCAGAGGTGCAGGGGTACCTTAACTTAGACCAGCTCTTTTCCCTTGTGATGATACCCCACCACTCACATGTTTTCACAGCTCCATGTGTAAAAGCTAATTGAATTTATCTGGTAGCAGCTTGAGGTTAAATGAAAGAGGTGTCAAATAATAGGTGCAGAGCTTCCATCAGATATAAGGGCTGCTTTCTTGACAGGGTGAAGCTGCTCCACACATGCACTGGGAGGGAAGTAAGGAGACCAAGGAACAGGGAAGATTCTCAGTGGAGTAAAACGCTTGCGATTTTACTGCACAGCTTTTCCTGTAGTCAAACAGCAGCTCAAGTCTTGTGGAGCAATGAGCAGTTTCCTGTTTGGAAACCATCTGAAAACTGCACTGGAAGCCAGCATTATAAGGAATAACATTAAGTGGAGGGGATCCACAGCAGTTCTGCCTTTAATCTGTGTAAGAACAGGACAACTGAGCAGCAGTTCCACATGCAGGAACTGCACCTTCTGTTCAGTTCCACTGCTCTTGGGTTGGCTTACTGGCCTGCTAAAATGCTAGCCCTTGCTTAAAATTGCTAGAAGATGACTTTCCAGATCTGTTTTGAATAATAAATTATCTCTTATAAAATAGCTTTTTATACCAGCAGCTATTGTGATGATTGCTTCTCTGGAGTTTGATGTATGAGGCATGAGACTATATTGCTAAAATCTGTTTTAATCAAAGGAAATGAAAATTTTACTATTGTTAATTCAAATTTTACTCACTTCCAGAAACAGCACTAATTATTAAGGAGTTAGGTCAGGTTTCTCCACGTTAGTAAAAGTACAAAATATATCTCAGTGATGTGAGAGCTGGTAATCATCTTTTCTTTATGACACTTATAAAAATTTCAGATGCATTTATCATTTCATCAAAACATCTGATTTTAAAAATAAGTTAAAAAAGGAATGTCATAGATACTAATTCAGTTGCATTGTAATGAGAGAAAGAAAACCAAAACCAATGAGATCTACAACTTTTTCATAAATTCAACACTCTTTCCCTTTGCATTCATTATTCAGCAGGTTAGAAAAGATCTGCTCCAAAACAGATGTTGATCTGGTTTTCACTCTTGCTGAAGAAATTTCTCCAAAAGAAATCTGTAAAAGTCATAAGGAGACTAAAGCTAACCAAACGTTGAGGACAGTAAGTGGTGAAAAATGACATTTCTGCAGAAGAAAAGAGAACCAAAGACAAACCAAGACACCTGACTCGATAATTTGTCACTGAAGAACAAACTTTAATCAAACCTTTTTTTTTCCTTTTCCTGAATGAAGGTTTTCATGGATAGTTAGAAGGGTAAAAATCAAAATGTGTTCTATTAACAGATTTTTTCTTTCCTCTTCGTAACCTCATTAAGGGGCCTCCTTCTAATTCAGTTTGGGCTAACCCATCTGTACTTCAGTTTAAAAATCCCTACATTTGAATCACCAGAACTGTGGGCTAAACACTAAGCTGAGCATAGAGACAGTACAGAGTTTTAAAGAATAATGAGCTAAATACATGTTGGTCTGTCCCAAACTGCTGTTTTAAAACCGTATTTCTCAATTGTGAAGTACTATCTATCCTGCCTGAAATTCTTTTTTCTCTCTGCACAAGAATAGAACAGGCAAAAATGACTGGGGTCTAATATCTCACCTGATCTCTTAATGAAAAATGGATATGGTCAAAGTTACACCTCTCCTGTTAAAAATCTGACAAAAGCTTCTGACAGGGAACAGGGAAGTGAAGGAGCAGGCAGACCCAGGGGAGAGGTATGAGTTGGTGGGGCTCTGGTGACATGTGCACTTGTAAGAAATGTTTTGGAGCATGTTCTCTTGTTAGCTGTAAGAAATAGAGCTTGCATTGTATTTTCAGGTCACCGCTGAGAAACCTGTAACCACCTTAGAGAACCAAGAAAAGGTCTTAGAAGGAAAAGAGAATTTGATGAAGGATGTTGTAATGACAGTCTAGTCCTGTGTGTTACATCCAAGGCAGTGAAGGAATGAATGCAGTGTGATGTGTAATTCAGAGTAGTAGTCAACATTACAGAAGGGCAATGACAAATTGGAACTGCAGAGTGTGCAGCAAGGAACAGCAGCCAACACTGAGCATTGTGAGGGGATCAAATACTGAATGAGATAATTACCTGAGCAGTTTTCAGGTGAATATAATGCACTGTTCAACTTCTTGGGAAGTCAGATAATTTAAAGAACACCTGTGAGAAAAGCACTAGTAACAACAGACTGGCAGTTAGACTTTTTTTGTTATTTGAACAATATTAGGCTGAACTAGCACCTCACCATTTTACTGAGTAGTGACCTATTGTAAGTCACAGATTAGAGCTCAGAGAAGAGAAATACAAATAGTAGGATTTATAGAAAGCAAATAGTCATTTTGTCTATTAAGGGAGAGTCAAACTCAGTGCAATGGAAAGGGAAAATCAATATGCTATAACTCATAAATGTAAAGGCAGTATAGAAGAAATATGAGATGATTTGAAGGTGAACTCACTACAATGATCACTTTATTTTTAACACAGTAAGTAGTCTGGTGGTTTCAGTAGCAAAGACGAGAAGTTTCTAAAATGTAGTAAAACTCCCAAAAGCCAGAGCTCTTTTTTGGGTCACAACACACATTTTTTTGAAAAAAAACCCTGTCAGCAGTGTATCAAATCTTTCACTGTTCTGGATTTCCATAGTCTTCTCTTGTGTCTTTCAGGAAGAACTGGACTATTAATACATCCTTCCTGATTTAATTAATCATTAAGAGGGTGATTGTGATTTCTATTGCCCCCTTCACAGGAATCCATGCAAATGTAGGTATGTAACCTTCCTTCTCATGATTAACAATTTCAAAGGCACATTCTATCTGATTATTTAATTTTTTTACTCTGAAATGCAACCACTTTATGCATGTTGAGGAAGTTTTACTTCAGATTGCCTTTAATCTGGTTCCTGGGACTAAAATCCCATTAACAGCTGGTGCTCCATCATGGGTAGCAAAGCACAGTAAGTGGGGAAAGGTAGTTCATATATGTAGGTTTCTTAAGACTGAGTTACTTAAAATAATAAAGATCTTGAGATAAGGTAATCCAAGTAATGAAATCTTGAGATCTTAAGCTACTCAGATTCATTGAATTTCATGCTTATTCTTTATTTCAAAAGGCTATCTGCTGTTCATTCCTTTACAAAGCTGTCAGGTCTGAATAATCTGATTTTAAAAGTAACATTCTATATTATAACATCAATTTTATATTTATTATATTTTTTTAAAAAACATACCTAAATGGTAGTCCCTTCCCTTTATTAATGTCTTTATTAATGAGAATAATATTATTATTTATTTGCATTGTAACATACAAGAGTCCTCCTTATAGATCAGGGAATCTGTTTTACTAGTCACTGCAATAACCAGAAACAAAAAGTTGCACAGCAAATACAAGAGAGTTATTGACATGTGCAGAATTTGAAGATGATAAATTCCTTAATTCTCATAATAAGTGTTTTCTATACACCCACAGTCTTACCTTTGTGAAATTTATTGTGGGAATAGTAACAACACCTTTTAAAGTAAGACTAAGAGGAAGATAGAAAAGATACATATCTGGAGGGTTTGGAGTTTAAACTGGAGGAGAGAAAAGTCTCCTGAAGTGTGTTTGTTCAGCCAAGTGGATGCCATAAAGGAGTGAGCAGCATAGAGGCAGAAGGTACTTATTTGTCCCTGAAAAAGACTGCAGGGAAAACCCTGAAATGGCCTTGCCTGTATTTCTGTAGGAAGGACCTTTAGACTGTGAAGAGCAGCACAAGGCAAAGAACAAATGTGTTTGTCCCTAACTGCAGCAAACAGCTGAAGAAGCTGAGATCAGAAGCTAATCAGTGGTGGCACTTGACGTATCAGTAGCTCATGTGAAATGACGAGTTGGAGGAAAGGCCATAAAGGCACATGACAGGTCATCTGTGGAGTGACAGAAATGGGTAAAAAAATAAGAAAAAAGAAAAATGCAAAGGATACAAGGAGAGGACTAGAGAAATGCTCCTTGCAGAAGCATTCAGATGGCTGTCAGTAAGGCAAATTTGTACTTGTAAAATCTGCAGAAAGATGTTGCAGATGTAAGATGAAAGCTGGACAGGATTGTGTGGATGAAGTGTGGCCCACGTCATTATAGAGGTCCAAGCCTGCTGCTTTCCAGGTAAGAGACCTCAGCAAGGACAACCCTCTTGGGTCCACTTAGCTCATGCTCTTGTCTCTGAGAATGACAAGTTGCAGATTTCTCTAGAGAAGAAGCAATACATAAACAGGAAAGGAAAGAATGGCAATAGTGACCACTGAAATGCCTTGGGGAGATGCTGAGACATTTGGGGACAGAACTCACAGCTAAGCCTGACTGCTGATGGATACTTTTTACCACCTTCAGTTTCTCACAAGAAAGACTTCAGCTTGAATAGAAAGTCAATAGCTCTTTCCCCCTTCACCAGATCATCTCAGAGGAAACTGCTGCTCTGTAATTCCCTGAAGAATTGCTCAGGAAAATCAAAAAATGCTAAACTTAGCAAAGATAATGTTTCTGAAAGCTAATGGAGGGAGGAAAAAAAACCCAATCCGAAGAGCAAGCCAGTTTTTCACATGCGCTGTAAAGAAAAAGAAGGACAGAGATACACATTTCCTGTCATTGTAGGTCACTCTTCAGTGCTTCATCTTGATATGAATAGATCCCCCAATAGTTAACTCAGCCAAGGGAGATTTCAGATCAATCCTCCTCACTCCAGCCATGCCTTCTTCTAAATCAATAATGGCTGATGAATACCTCTGCCAAGCTCATAACACAGACACAATGGAAATCCTGCTCTTTTAGAAAGTGCCTTTGCAAGCCCTTTGGATAAGGGGTGCTTTACAGCTTCTCCTCTAAATCTCAGCAGTGAGGCTGAATTCCTGATGATGCTGCCATTCTGCAGAGGCAGCACTGCACTGTAACCTGCACCTTTCTGCTCTTGGAGGATTTAGCAAGAGCTGTTTGAATTCATTTGGAAATGAATTCAAACACACGATCTCTATAGCTTTCATCTTTAATAAAGTCTGGGGTTCTTTTTTGGTTAGACTCTGCTTTCACAACAGAGACAACCTTGTTTTTCAAAATACCACTCCAATAATTGGCTGGTGGNTTGTTTGGGGTTTTTTGTGTTTTTAAAGTATAAAGTTCTGTAAGCATTGTGAGCTATCTGAATTAAAATAGAGTTAGGGTTTCATTGCCTGCAAAAACTGGGTAGAATTAAGAAGCTGGAAAGATCAAGTGGATCTTGCAGTTTGCTTTCATAAATCAAATCCGTTAATTGCACTGAAGCACCAAAAAAAAGAAAAAGAACCACTTTTGTTAACTTGAAAGCTAGGATGCACTTTTCTCAGAATTCAGTC
Organism: Scytalopus superciliaris; assembly: GCA_013400415.1. Classification (NCBI taxonomy): domain Eukaryota; kingdom Metazoa; phylum Chordata; class Aves; order Passeriformes; family Rhinocryptidae; genus Scytalopus; species Scytalopus superciliaris. The sequence continues at coordinate 321,360 of VXBX01004844.1, read as the reverse complement.
CTTTTTGATGTAGATATCCCCAGTAAAACTGTGCCTGGTTATAATCTACAGTAACACTGTCCATAATTAAAAACATTTCACAGGATGCTCTTTCAAAAATGCCCAGTAATAATAATAATATCTTTTTTCAACAGCACATGAATCTTCAATATTAAATAAAGCTGAAGTTACAAGCATAGCACTCCAGCCTATGCAAACAGATGTAGCAGTTCCAAGTACAGATTTATGTCTGGAAGGATGCATTCTCCTTGAAGCTGTTTGTGCAACCTACTTATCAGAAGAAAGAGATTTCCTGGAGATTTCCTTTAATCAGCTGGAACAAGCCATTAGTAAAATAAGCAACTTAAACTATAAGCATATAAGCTAGCATAGTCTATTTAAAAACAATAATATAAAATATATCCTAAAATTCAAGAAGGGAGAGGCCAGGTTCAGTAATAGCTTTTTCTGCGTGGACAACAATATTTATAAGAGTCTAGGAAGGAAAAAGTTAGCAGTCTGCTAGGAAAGATAATGAGAGCAGAGGAAATACATAAGCCATGCTAATGTAGTTTATGCCCCTCCCTTTTTCAGTTTCTGAACGTCTCTGCTTATTCCTGTGGCAATTAGGAGTCATCATCACTGCCAATGAGACATTTTTGCACTAAGTCATCGAGACAATGCAATGTCATTTCCAAAAATCCCGAATCAGATGAACTTTAAAGTTTGCAGTGCAGCTATTTCACTGGAGTAGCCCCAGTCCGGGGTGATTTGAACAGGAGAGGTGAGTTTCCAGGGGATTGCAGGAGGCAGGAGATGTGTTCCTTCTATTAACCATAATGAGAATTGTATGACTCATTCCTCTCGCACCAGGCTCAAATGTACCCCTGCGGTTCTCTGCTATGTATATTGACTTGAATGAAGCTTTGTGTAATAAGATTTAAATTGTAATGAGTCATTATGTCACCCTTTTTTGCTGGTATTTTACAGAGTAAGCCTGCACAGAGTGCAGTGTGCTACTGCAGAAAATCCTAGCAAGTGTGGTACCTTGAGGGTGGGTAGGTATAAAAAAACTACTAGGAAAACTTCTCACCAAATCTTAATATGACCACAGTCTCAAAAGGATGATTTGTGTGTCCTTATCCTAGCCATTGTCATCAGTTCAATGTTCACTCCTGAATCCATCACATTTCGATATATATCCTCATTTGCTGCTAGTGGGATGAGACAATCTTGTTTATATGCGCTTGAGGTGAATGATATCAAAGTATTATTTTTCAAGATTGTTTAAGCATTCAGCCATGCACACTCACACAGAGACCTGCTTTCTAATAATCCTTTTATCAGCCTGAAGCTGAAACAACTTTATTTCTTGCAAGGATCTGTTATTGAGAGTTTCTTATTATTAACTAGATGCTGACATTGATTTCACTAAAAAATAAACACAAACCTGAAGAGCTTTTGATATATGTTTTTTAATTGCATAACATGTAGAGTATAAACACAAACTGCTTTGCTCAGAACTGTGCCTCTTTAATTGCTTGAATTAAAAGGATTTCTGGATCAGCGGTTTCTCTCATTTTTTTGGTACATATTGGTGGCATTTTACCAAGGTACCTCTGAAACCACTAAAGCTGGCTGTGGTTGAAAGGTAAGTGGGTACATTTTTTTTTTTTCATTGCAAAGAGTGTTCAAAACCACTAACAAACTCATTGTTTTACCGTAGCAAAGTAATGGCTGTTCTGTACAAAATCAGCTGTAGATAAAAATCTCTTCTTGTACAGTGAAGCAAAGAAATAACTTTGTCTTGAGGTACCATTTTGTGTTCAGTAACTCTAATAGGCAGATTTTGTTAATCAGCACCAAAAAGGAAACACTCTAAGCATGGAGTGTGGCTCTTCTGTGTCAGCTTTCTAAAGACAGAGGTTAACAAACTTTTCATGAAACAAATACATGTGCTCCAAACACTTTTCTCTATATGATTCCACATCAATCTACAGAGGACTATTCTCTGGCTGGTTTCTAAATTCTGGTGTTTCCTATTTAAATATCCACAAGAGGTATGAACATGTTTTTCTCCCATTCCCTTCTCACACGATAATTTAATATAAGCAATTAAATTACTTAATACTATAATAAAGTAGGTTGGCAGAGCAGGAGAAAGACCAAAGGGTTGACAAAGAAACGGGAAAGATGGCTTAAAGCTTCTTGTAGTGTATCAGAGTAGCACCTATAACTTTTGTATTTGCACTCTCGTGTCTCTTAAGAACCTAAGTGTTTACAAGGCAGGCACCAGAGGCTGTAATTGAAAGCCACAGAACTGGCAAATATCAATATCTAATAACTGATGTCTTTATCCTTTTCTCCTCTAATACATATTGCTGGGAAATGGTGTCAATGAACAAAAGACCACATCACTAGTTTCTTATTTCCCCAACTCATCCTCGGATGCCCCTTTTCTCATCCTCCCAGAAAACTGTTATGTATTTCAGCACTGGTTTGCTTGTCTTTTTTTGCTGGCAGCTCTTCCTGCTCTCATTAGTACATGAAAGTCTAATTGTGCTGGGCAGCTCTGTCTTGGCAAGCAACTTTGAAATTATATGTGAAATGGGACAGGAATCTTGGAAGAGCCTGACACTAGATATCATTAATTCTGCTTTTTGGGTAAGCTTTTCTCAGGTGAATGACATGCTCTGCTCCTTACCTGAAAAGACTGTATTTTTTTAAGCCTTCTGCATTGTGATATCAATTAAGTTATATAACAACTATTCTTACAATTCATTAGAAATTGTGAGAAAATCCATGTGACTTTTAAAGACATTAATATAGTAGAGTACCAAACAATTCATTTATGCTCAGTCCAGTGACTAAATGTCCAGCTTGTTACCTCTGTTTATTTTTATATCCATAACTTAATCAGGAGCAGGCATCCATAGGTTTTACATCTTTTGTAGAATTAGCTTAAAGGAAAAAAAAAAAAAGTCACCAAAACATAGCATAGCAGACTCACCATTTTATTCCTGAGAGGATAATAAATTATTTAAAGTTTCTTCATCTTCAGAATGCCCAGATGAATGCTCTGAGATATTCAAAGGGTAGAAGTTAAAAGATTATACAGGTGATTCAATAATTGTTGGCAAGAACTGAAATAAAAATCATGCCTTTTTTTTAATATGTTTTAAGTATGAGGAATTATTTTTCTCTCTTAATTTTTCTCTGTCTCAACAAATCATTTAACATAGATCAGTATTAAATGAAATGACATAACCATAGCTGAAATGTAAATGTATGTTCTCAGTCCATTTTTAGTTTCCTTGGAAATACTTTTTCCACTTGGTTCTTCGTACGAGAAAAAGCAATATTCCTCATGTGAACACTGGTAATTAAGTCTGGCATTCATATTTTTTTCTGTTACTACTTTTCTTGGTGCTTATTTAAGAACTTTGTTTGCAAAGTTGAATACCCAAGGTTCCTTTTCAACACTTGTATTGATTTTCTTTTGTCTTTTAACAAACAGGCAGCAACCTGTACTCAACATGGAAAAAAATAACAAGCAGGCAGTGTTCAAATAGCAAATCAACATTCTTATTCTTCTAATGACTACTGTGAACAAGCCAAGATCCAGCTGTACCCAAATAGAAAAGAAGAGGCCTTTATTTCTTGAGTATCGGTGATATCAATAGGTCTGTGTGGAAGGGGTTCCCATTTCCAAAAATTAAGAAATAAATTCAAAATAAAGCTCCTTGGGTTTTTCAGCAAGTATGAGTTACTTGAATTCAGGGATCTGGCCAAAAGTGGGACAGAAATGCACTAATCCATCAGGGCACAGAAAATTAATTCTGATTATAAATTACTGTTGTCAGTGCAGTCCAGACACTGGAGATATGGACATGCATCTCAACCCTTTGTGCATAACCTGGCAGGAATACTGTGACAGGGTATCACAGCATTTTGTGTGGGCAACTTTGGGGTTCAGTGGAGTGTGAAGTTGTGAGACATGAGTCCGGAGTTGCTGATGTGTGGGGATAGAGGGGAAGTTACCAGAAAAGAGGGTGGTGTATGTTGAGAGACAGTATTTTTTATCCTGGAGAGGAGAAGGCTCAGGGGTGACCTACTCACTCTCTATAACCACCCCAAAGGAGGATGTAGTAAGGTGGGAGTTGGGCTTTTCTCTCAGGTAACAGGATTCTTAATATTACCAGTCTAATAAATAGTGTTTCATACATATGAGTTGTGATCTGTGTGTCTCCCATTTTGATTCCCTACCAGAGAAAAGGGACTTTACAATATTTCAGCAGGTTTTTCTATTTGGAAAATACAAAGGATGAACTGCAAGTTCTGCTGTGTGTTTGTACAGAAGACCCTCTCTCTGTGGTGACTTAATTTCCTGTTCATACCTTTCCATCAGCCTCTACCAGCAGAGTTTTATGAGCCTTAAGTTCACGTTGAGTTTAAGGGGTTTTTTTTCGTATTTTTACAGTGCAAAGGATTCTGATTTGGTTTCTGTTTTGTTTTGGTTTTTTCTCTTTTAAATCTTGAATCAGAAGGAAGGCTGGATCATCACTAAACAGAATGCATTATCATTAACTTCATGAAGCAATTTCTCTTGTACAATTTTGCTAGTCCAGGCATTCTAGCTCTTAGTTTAATTGAATTTGTTGATAAATCTGTCATGACATGCTTTCTATATATGATCTTTCTATAAAAAAAGTTATTTCTACAGAATAAAATTCACTCCATGAATAGGATTAGAACAAGGCTTGTACATTGTTTAATCATGTATTCAGTGGGTTTCTAACAAGCAGTAGGAATGACTTATATTGGCCCTCTGTTCATTTATGACTTTCCCATTAACATTTGCAAAATAGGCAATCAGAAAAACATATGTTGAAATCACACATTTCAGCAAATGTTTTCACTAAATATTGCCAACTACTTTCATTGTTGAAATGGAATATTCTTATTTAATCAATGACTCCAGTACTAAATAAATGCACTATTGCCTGCAGTGTCTTTTGTATTAGAATTTCAGTTTCTCCACTTGTCCCCAAGGCCAAGAGAGAGCACGACTTTATGTTGCCAATGTGCTGTGTTTCATCAGGTTGTGTCTCAGTATATACATGTCACTTTAGATCTAAGCAGATGTGACAGAAGGTAACAGACTATTCTGTGGTGCTGCAATGTCAGCCCGTGCACCAGAGTGATTAGAAAATGCAGCCCTGTGAGCACAGTGACTGGGAAGCACAAAACAAACACAGTAACATCTAATTTTGTGACAGGAAGTCAAATAAATGGAGCACACACGCTCCTTCATTGCAAACACCCTCCCCCTACATCCCCCCCACCGTGTTACTACCATGAGAATAATAATGGTTTGCTCTTCTTTTTGTTTTGGCAGCAAGCAATTATCACCTTCAGCAGGACTGAGGCAGACAGTGAGTACGTGGTGGAAAGGAAATAGTGACATGGTCCTACAGGATTTAACACAATTTATTACTGCACGCAGTTTTATGGATTTCAAAAGTAAGATCAGCTTTTCCTTCCTGAATTCTGATTATGATAATTTTTTTATTTGTTTTCAAACGAGGTTGTTATTGGCTTCCTTCGGCATATTTCTTGATAATATGACTGCTTTGGTTATTACAGTGCTACATTTCATGTCTCTTTGACCACAACACAATATGTTTCATTTACTTAAAGCTTTCTTGATATTACCAGACTGAGAAAAATTACTTCAGTAGCCCTAAAAGCAGTTCCAGGAATAAGACTTGATCTTGCTCTCAATTATCTGTCCACATTCCATCAAACATTTGTTGGGAGGTTAAACAAAATGTAAAGACACCCAGGAAATGTTATCTGGGAATTGACTTTCTTCCCCCTAATATAACAAAAATTAATGCCGGCAAGTCTCTTGGCTGTATGAAAGCCAGGCTTACCTCCATGATTGCCAGACTGTTTTAGAAACTCAATTATCAGTCATTTTAATTTCACTATATTTCACAAAAAATGCAGAGGAGGACTCACATCTCAGAAGAGGATGCAATACCAGTGTGGTCATGCAGAACAGCTTTGTCCTGAGAAGCTATTAGAGCCAGTCAGTGGGAGAAGAGAAATAAAATTAGGTCATCTTAATTCAAAGCCTTATTTTATTTTCATTGTCATTTGGTTTTGGTAATCATCATCCTTATCCAACCATCATACTTGGATCATTTCTCTCACTTGATGTTTATGTGTTTTGCAAACATGGAAAAGTTTGCTTTTTTAACTAGTGAGCTCCTCAGTTTTTTCAAGTAGACTTTGTCATTGTTCTTTTGACATTGAGTAATTTGGAGAAATACATAAAAATATAGAAAGAGAAAAACACAAAGTTACCATACCTTTTATGTTACCAAATGAAGGATTCAATGTCAAAATTAGTATGAAAGAAGAGACAACCCATTAGAATCCGGTGCCTGTGACACTTCAGCAGGGTCAGTATTTATGAAAATTTCAGAGAAACTTTTAACATTACTTAAAATTAAAAGGGAATATTCTCTTTTGACAGAAGCAGCTGAGCTAGAAATGCCCACTTGCATCTGTAAGCACACTAATGCATGTGACAGCACGAGAGGCAGGGAGAGAGCAGAAGAGCCTCAGTAAGTGGAAATACAGTGAATAACCTTAAGGATTAAAGTACATCAGATCCTTACAGCAAATGACACAGCCCTGCTGTCAGTTATGGGAAAAATCCCTCTGTTCCTTTCATGAAGGAGCTCTGCCACGGAGGCTTCAAGGACAAACTGAAGAGGGTTTGATGTTTGGGGGAGTTTTCCATTCCGTTTTTAATACAGTCATGAAGAAAATCCAGGCTGCAGGGCTTTTTGACCTGCAAGCGTCTGGCTCTTGTTTTGGTGTATCATAAATTTCAACACTCCAATCTCTCTTTGGGGTACATATTAATAGGTTATAGACCTGAAATAAAAGCTCATGGTAAACAAAAAGTTTTAGTGTAAAAGCTGACAGGATGTTTCTCAACAGTGCTGGCCAATTGGATGGGAGAGACTTCAAATATGTGTATCTTGCTGAATGTTTCAGGCCATGCCTAAGGTGCTGCTGAAGAGGAGCACGAGGATGGTTCTAGTTTGATGACAGGAGGCTCTTGGGGAGAGTTGCTTTCTGTACTTGGCTTCCTATAAAGAAAACCCGACTCAGGATGCAGTCACCCATTCTGGTGAGGCTAGCATGGCCTAGGGAGAAAGATATGTGTCAAAAGACTCTGAATTACACCACCACCATACCTCTTAAATTTAGTGCAGCTACTGCAATGCCATTATTGTAGGTACAAGGAGCTATCGACCTCTGTCTGAAAGGGCAGAAGAAATGTAGGGCAAGGAGTGTGTGAAGAAAAGATTATAGGTTTACTGCATTTTCCGTTGAAACTTTTTTTAGCAACTAACCTTTTGAACAACATTTAAAAAAAAAAAAAAAAGAGAATGTTTTCCACAATTTTTAATTTTTATAAAAACACTTTTTCTGAGTGTCCAGCAGACAGTGGGAAATCTGGAGCTTAAGCCAAAATATTGCCCTTTTAGCATATGGAGATTCACCTGGTTGTTGTTTGCCATGACATCTCCATCCTACCCTTATTTAATTCAGTCTTGGACTTTAGCAAGTATTTTAATCACTTCTTGGGTACATAGTGAAAGTTATGGTGTATTTGTTCCTGTGATGCTGAATGACTGCAGAAACCTGATATGGAGACCCAGAATCTCTTAGAAGGCTGCCCTACATCTTCCATTTAATCACAGAAACTTAAAAAAGCAGAATCAAGCTTTTAGCTGTGTTCATTTTCATTTGCAGTGCACTGCAACTGAAGTCTTCTCTTGGAGAAGTCTTACACACTTGTAAACATTGCAATGGCTCTGGGATATTTTTTTTTAACTTATGCTTCCATCCATGGGGGCTTGTTCTGCCTTTTCTCAGCAGCTCTACAATGGCTTGGTTTCATTTTTGAAGGAGAAATTATCCAGGCCTCAAGACAAAAATGTTCAAAGCTGAGTTTTTGATCATTTAAACATCAATACCACTGGCTACACAGAAACTATTCAGAATCCTTTCCCAGGGTTCAAAGGAAGCAAAGAAAAATATTTTCCACAGTATTTCTATCCATTAAGCTTCTTGCCTCCCAAAGGCAAGCTCATGTTTTTGGGCTTGTTCTGTCCCAAACAGATTTGGTCACCGTCAGCCTCAAAAAGAAACCAAGAATGTCTGCCATGCATTGATCTCAGTTATGTGGTTGCCTGTGTTATGGTTGATATTCTCAATGTAAAAATGGAGGTTATGAAGCTTCAAGGCAGAGAAATACCTAATTTCTTCTCCCTAGTTGTAAGGTCCACTAGTCTTGCTTGCTTGGTCCAGCCCTTAAACTTGGTAAATGTATGGGACAAAGTTCTTAACTGACTCTGTTTAATGTCTGGATGAGTAACGATCGGGTCTGTGTATGCATAAGGCCAATCCCAATTAGCACTTTTAAAGGAACTTCTTCTTTAAGGGCAGTGTTCTGTATTTAATGAAAAAATCCAAGAGCTTCAACAAGAATGATGGGTAAGAGTTCTAAAGAGATGATTTTCCTTGTTCCTTGATTTCACTTACCAAAGACAAAGAAACCAAAAGAGGAACATTCCATCTTGCATTTCTTTCTCTCATGTAAGTGCTTCAGATTCATTTCTAAAATGAGGAGATACAAAATGGAACAAGCCCTGCAAATTTATTATCTAATGTTTCGTGCTTGTCCACAGAATGTCACTGTACATCCATCCTTGTTTCCTCCATTAATTTAATAATGTCCATGACACCTCCAGGGCACCAGGTAGCAGAAGCCTAATGAAAGTTCCTGTGAACAATTTCACCCACTTATTATCTGCTGACACATCCAAACAGCCTTATAGCCCAACTGGAGCTCATGCAGCTCTTTAAAGTTAATAAGCAAGTAGTCATGGGTATTTTTTTTGTGTTATAAATATATTCAGTATCTCATATACATGCATGTGTATATATTTTATACAAACACTTAAAAAAAATAAAATATTAACACATTGAGTGCCCCAGTGTCACTGCAGTACCAGGAGCATTAGATTTAATTAGGTAGCAAAAATAGAAACTGGAATGTGCTTAATAGCTTCCAAAGCTGATCTTAATTGGCTTATTAGTTGGAGATCAAGAAAAAAAAAATAAATTTCAGACATCAGTTTAAGCGAGCGCTGAATACATTATTCAAAATAACTTTGAGAATCAAATAATTAGACAAATAATATGTAAAGTCAATAAAGTGTGACCATCAACAAATGATAAATGTATGAACAATGGAACAGTATTATTCTTCTACTTCTACTTAGCTGTGGAGAGTTCCTGTGTATCCATCAGATTAATTGTTTATTCCAGTTATTACATTCATTCAAATGTATGAGAAAGCAAACCATTGATTTATTGCTGTCAAGTAGTACTTAGTGCAGCAGTTTAAACAAAGCATGGCTGTCTCCATATATAATTCATGTTTATTATAAATGTAAAGGAGAAGGAAAAGGCTGCAGGCTCCACTATCTGAATTTCTGTTGTTTTCTGAATGTAATAAATACAGTGTTTACCTGTAGAAATAATCAAACAGAAATTCCTGCCTTGAATGGGTAATTTCCAGAAGGAGAGACAGTATTATTAAAAGCATTCTCCAAACACTGATTGCTTCATTCTAAACTAAAGCACATCATTTGGTATTTAAAATCTGTCCGGATTTGCTGCTTTGTTCTTAATATGCTTGACACACATGCCTCACAAATCTTCAAATGGATCTAAAATGTGTCCTGGATTATTTTTTGCTGGGATAGCACTGGTTTAGAGAATGCACAGTGGTTCAACCTTCCCCCCTCTCTCAGAACCCCACTCTTCCCTATTGAGCTGGTTGAAATTCAAAGAGTGTTCAGATATAAAAAGGGTATTCAGACCCTGTCACTCTCACACACCTGGCTGCAAGGCTGAGTTATATTTTGGTTTTAGGCTAGTAATATATCAGAGGTTATGTCAAGTCTTCTTTAGAATTTTGAAGTTGTGGTTCACTCCATTTCATTAGCGGATGTTTTTTTCCTTTCCCAGCTGCAAGCACCATGTTAGAGCAGTGATCTCTCTCTCTTTCCAGCAGTCTGTAATGCTCTCGCTGGAGAGCCCTCACTCCTTCCTTAGCCTAGTAAAAAGTAGAAAATCACTTGGGCTTTGTGCTTCAATTACATATTCACCACGTAACACTGAGATAGGGAAATGAAGTTCTAGGTACATGTTTCTAATTAGAATACTATTCCAATTACTAACTTGAAATCAGACTCCTACTGTGCAATATTCTGTTACGAAATGTATCCAAGGAAAGTGAGACAGGGCAATGCAGAGTCCCTTTTCTTCAGTGACTTTGGCGAAATAATAGGCCCAGAACACCAAGTAATTCAGACATAGCATATCACAGTGAAAGAAATGGTGGGTAAGTCCCTTGAAGGCATAATAATGATAGTGCTTGTTAAGGTCACCATTTTCATTTCAGACTACAGCAACAGCTATTTAAAAAATAAATTTACAACCAAGAAGAATTTGGAAATAACGCAGTGTTGCAGCACATTTACAGATGTTGTCACATCATGTCTGCATAAAGAAAACAAACTCCCAAAATAAATAAATTCCACTTCCTAAAACACAAAACTCCATTTACATCATGGAGAATAACCAAGCAGAAATCTGAAATATTTTGGATAACAGAAGTGATCAGTCATCATCCATCCACCAGGGAAGATAGACTCTGTGTTTTTAAAGAAATAGTTGCCGTGTTAATTCTTGTCTGTTTCTTTGCCTGCAAGGTCTTGAAAAAATAATAAATTTGATCTTGAAATAAATAAGGTTTGAACTTCTCTTATGCTTTATTCTAATTTTTAGCAGATTAGACTTGGTAAGACTCTTAGCATTTTAAATCTTAAAATACAGTCGTTAAGTAAGCATGTCTTTGCTGACCTGTCACCTTTAAGTTATTTGCAGGGAACTTTGATTAAGTAGCATTAACTAAGTCTTCCCCTTAAATGATTTGAAAAATGTAACTTTAAATAGGTCATATTTTAAAAAACCCAACTTTCTGAGCTACTTTCCTCAAGTCTCTCCCGTATGGATTGTCTTAATAGGTAAAGCGCTGTCTGCATTTGCTGGAGGTTGCAGCCTTTACTGGCAACAAAGTCAGTGTGTTCAGCTAGACAGATTCCTACAGAGACCTCGGAGCTTTCATGTGGGACCTCTGTCTCCTGGAAATTATATTGTATTTTACACAAAAAAAGCACCTTCCTCACTCCAACTCTTACAATCACTGAAAAATGTTGAGTTCTGCAGAGCACACAACCCTGCAATCCTATTTAATCAGTGACTGAGACAGCCCTCCTCAGCTAAGAATTATGCTGAGAGACCTTATATTACTTTTATCATTCTTGCTTGCCCCTAAGAACATCCTGTTATATCAAAAAAGTATTTGTGTATCTTGGAAAATATTTATTTTTCTGTATGAAAAACTTGAAACTCCATTTTTGTGTTTTCCCCTTGTGGCTGGGGTGAAGAGCTGGTTCTAATAATTACAGTGATAATGGTTTTCAACAGCTTCTATTTCCCAGGCTCTTCAACAATTTACAAACCCAGAGCATCATTCTTACACCCACTACGTGAACCTAAATAAATCTGCAAACCTGGCCTGGTCAGCTTGTGAAGTACATCAGTACATCTGCTTCGAATGCTGTTTTCCAGCATGCCACCAAAAGCTCAGGAGCAGAGTAGCAACTTTATCTTCTCACATTCTCATTTTTGACAGAAGAATTCAAGAAAAAATTTCTCACACTCTTTCTTTTAATTGCAGAAAGCCTGGGAGAAGCACTTGAGCTTCTGCTATTTCTGCCGAGTTACTTTCCAGTCAGTCACTGCTGACAGACTTCAGTCACTGCTAAGGAGAGCAAATATTTATGGAGGCTTTTAAAGTAATATCTAAAATCAGGCCCCTGCTCTGGCAAACTGGTGACCTGGAACTGAAAGGCTTTTGTGGTATCTCAGTCCCAAGATCTCCTGAGAAATCCCTGGTGGCAAGAGAAGTCTGAGTGATACACAGTTTCATTAGCAAATACATTTCTCTTACCTTTGAGAACTGCATATACAGCTAAAATTTGCCTCTTCGGTTTACATGGCTGGCTTATCACATTCATTCTGTTACGTCATGCTTTGGGAAGTTATCTACAGCAAAAACAAAGCAACTAGACATATTTACTTACCAATTAGGACACTCTCCTTGGAATATTTTCAGCTGACCTTTTTGGTCTTGTTATCTCAAGAAGGGGATGTTACTGAGATTCCTTTAGATGCAATCATTGCTTAAACATGACATTTAGGACTTGTGTAAAGGTGAGACACAGTAAGGCACTTTTTTTCTAATCAGTGAGCAGTGCCTTACATTTCTTCTCATGCTCCTTATTCACAGCTGCTCCTAAACACTTTGTACACAAGAACCTCTGTGGAGGTTGCAGTAAATTTCCAGCCTGTGGAAAAGTTTGAGCTGTTAAGAAGACTAGCAAAGCACTAATAAAATCTAAACACTTATAGTCAAATCTTATTCCTGATGCTGCTAAATGGGAACTTACAACTTAACATAATAGGCAATTTAGCATACAAATGTGCCCCATAAAAGCAGGATGTTGGCAGTGCAAAACTATAAATGTTAACCTTTGGGCAAGCTGTTACAAATGTGCTACAGGCTCTTGCAATTTTAATGAACTTGTTTGCACATATAAGGTTTATTTTGTACTAAACACTAGGATACACACATACCAAATAAGAGGAGCACCTTCAGAAATTCAGATGTGTGAGTTCATCCTGTCTTATTCATCTGTTATCAGAAGTTTATACCAGTAGGCAAGGAAAATGGCCTTTTTGCCCTCAGAAATATGACGGACAAACAATAGATAACTCTCCTAACAGTGTTAGAGAAAAGAGGAAATATTTTATAACTACAAGTGTTTGTGGTCAAGACATATTCTGGACAAGCACAGATGTTAATGAATGTGACTTTTCTGAGCTGTTGTTTCATTATTTTTTGGTAAGTTCCTGCAAAGGCACAGGTCATTGAAAATGTGAGAAATCTATAACAATTTCAAACCTAAATCAGGGCTAATAATTATCTTATGAACTAGTAGGCACCTGTGACCTTTTGTTGCAAGTAATTTGGGTTTGATGAATCAATGTCTAAGCATCCTCAGAATCAAATAATCCTGCAGAGCAACCAAATTAAGTTGCTCCATTTCAGGGAAGCACTTGCAAAATCCCCCACGTTTCCATGCAGCTTTGCTAGTCATGAACACAATCCTCACAACCCAGCCTTGATGGTGGCTCTGATTTCTGCTCAAGTCTCTCACGTTTCTTGGATTTGATAGGCAACTTCATTCCAAAGCAGAATTATCCAGAACTTCTCTTTCAAGTTAACGTGTGAAAGATGAATCATAAAAAAGGATGATGTTTCAGTCTTATCTGACTCCACTGCCAAACTTCCTTCACCTTACACCCCACGACTGCCTCAGCAAAATACCAACCTTTCAGTTTGCATTCACACAGTTTAACATGTCTACTGAAACAAGCATAACCAAGAACTTTCTTCCTTGTTGCCTCATGTAAAGAAAGGAATTAAAAGAAAGTTCTTTTTAGTCGGCTATGAGGTTCTTTTAGCTTGGTTAACAACCTTAACTGCCCACCAAGCATGGATCTAGATTGTACAGAGAATTCATGCAGAGACAAAGAAGTACTTATCAGGTATTTCTCATCTAACAACTCATTTTCTTCTTCACTGTGACTATATGTGTCTGTACACACAGAGGTAACAATCTGGAGACCCATTAAGATATAAGGGAAGAAGAAAATACAGATTTTCATAATAACTTGCACTATTATAAGGCTTAAAAAATTATATCTATGCATTGAATAGAAATTTAAAACATGAAAGAGAGAATAAACATGAGAAAATGTTGGGAATGTAAAATCACTGGAAATATTAATTTCTAGACATACAGTCAGTAAGAAATGTTTCTCTAACGTTATCCTTCTATACACAGTATAGTGTGCTGAATTTGGATCCAAAAATATCAAAATATTCCACTTCATATTTGCTTATATACAAGCTCAAACCAAGAGTTTTGTGTACAGTGAAAACTGGAAATCAGAGCTTCACTCGTCTAAAAATTAATCTTCATTCATTAAAAAATTGTTTCATAGTAGAATGATTAAACTGAATAATTGAATTAATACTATTGTACTCTACTATGTATGAGTAGCACTTAACACAGACAGGTCTAAAAGATGGACCATTTTAGGTTTACATTTTAAGAACAGAGCTTTACCTGCATGGTTGGTTGCTTTTGTTTCTCTGTATTGTGTCATCTTACATGCTGTAAAATATGTCCTTGATATTAATTTTCTGTAGAAAACAGCTAGGAAAATGATTTGCATAACTGTAAAAACAAAACTCCTTCAAGTCATAAGTGTTGTAAAATATTCATGTTCATTTAAACGCGGCCTAGGAAATGTACAGTTCAGTGCTTTCCAGTTCGAATTTCTGAGTTTAACTTAATCAAGTCTAATGGTGCAAAGGTGATTATCTGTCTTCTTCTAAGTTCAAGAATGTAATAAAACTGGTTGCATTAGGAAGACAATTTATTATCTGCACGATGACAGAAAAAGGTAAAGAAAAAGTAATTTATGGTGGACCCTTCCATGGTTAATGTATTAGTTGCAGCAGAGGTTAAAACTTTCACCTTCTTAAAGTTGGAGAACTCAGAAAGCTTGTGAGTACATGAGACAGAACACATGTGATAACATAGAAATTACACTTCTTTATTTATATAGCAGATAGAGTTTCGTTCTTTTGGTGTTATTCCAGTATTATTATGTTTTATGGTATGAAGAGGTCCCCTGAAGTACAGGAGGAAAAACCTTGGGGTTGCATTCACTTTTTCAGGTTGTTGCCTTTTATGATCCCTTGGGAAAAACTGCTCAGCTATGTTGTGGCTCCACTTACGGCAGAAGACAGAATCAGGACAGGAATATATTTCTCATTGCTCCTATTAGTCTGGGGAGAGATACTCAGTGTCAATAGGACTTGAGGATAACAGGGAGCACACAGACCTTAGATGAATGGCATAGGAAGCACAGCTTCGTCAAGCCTTATTGCCTCTGCCTTTTCTGAGAATCATCACTGTGTCAAATAAAACAAAATATAGAAATTTTTTTTCGGAGAGACATTTTCTGAAAACATCCCAGTAATAACAGGAAAAACATTCCTTTCCATTTTTTGGCTCAGGAAACCCAGTACTTTCCTGCCGTATTGCCCCTGTTGCAGTTGCACTACAGTAGCCTAATGTCAGGAAGGTGTGAACCTGAAATACAGCAGCCTGTCTCTGGCTCATATTACTGCAATATTTATGGCTTTGCCTCTTTTTACCCCTGTGCCAGTTTATTTCTTTGACCTCTAGCCTTTTGAGACATGAAACTTGTATATTAAGAGTCACAGGTAGATTGAGGATGATGCCAGGCTGAGCTTGTCTGCAAAGATAGTTTCTCAATTTTGTCTGCTAATTTAGCCGAAGAAATTTGGCAAATTTTAAAAAATGTAAGGTGATTGTCAGCTGTGAGAGTTCTCCACATTTACCCTAAAACTTTCTCACTAAAAATAGTAATTTTTGTTTGCTATTAAAGCATATTGTGTATTTGTACACCCAAACACAGCAGCTCTGACAACATGATTATTCTATTCCCTTAGAATAATATCTCTGATTTCAGAATATGTTATAGATAAAACTAAGAGAGAAAATGAACTACCATGCAGTAAATATCTGTGATTTCATACAGAACTGCAGAAAAAAATGTCTGTGACTCTGCTTTAAATGACATTACTTTCATGATGCCATTTCCTGAATCTTACATAAAGTTCAAGGAAATAATCACTTCCACAGTATAAAATTTATTCCACAGAATCCAGCACCTCACTCCAATCAAGATGCATCACCTTTCAAGCCAGAAACATCTCCCAATTGAATTAGGTACATTAAGAATTGAATCTAATATCCAGTATATTAAATCACTTGATGAAATCAACTTGTGATTATGGAATAATGCTACGACATCATTGCCTGGATTGCCTGTATCTTTCAGGAAGCCTGATTGTGTGTCGTTTCCTTACTGGAACTTTATAATTTATAAGGTCTATGGCCATCAGTGAGACTGACATAACTGTGTGGGTTTTCAGAGCCATAGGACCATATTCATCCAGATACATTCAGGAATACCAGTTAAAAAAAGTAAATTATTTTTCCCTGCATTCCTGCTTTACTGCCAAACATACCTCACTGACTCCTTTTCTAACATAACTAGATTTCTTTCCCCCAAAGTGCTGATAATCCGTTGTCATGCTTTCCTATCTTCTGTTTGGTACTATTCAATCAAATGCATTCATTTTACTCATGCAAAAACCTCCATGAGATTGGGCTTATCAGAAAAAGGGTTTCTGAACGTGTTTGGCTTCACTTTTGTGGTCACATTTCAAGACTAGTGTCTGTGTCTAGATATCCCAGAGTAGTGATAAATAGAGCCAGGGGTTGTTTATTACAAACATTTGTTGTCTTGAATGTGTTGCCATCTCATTACAGTCTGTTTCAACCTCTGCATGGATAGGTCTCTTATTTATGCTCTCCCACATTCATGTAGGGAACACTGATATTTAAGGCAGCAGAATAGTAGATAGATAGTAGAAAGCAGAGTGAAAGGGCACCATTCCCAGTACTTTTAATATACTCTATTTTCATTACTTTTAGCACCAGAAATTGATGCCTCTGTATCAAAAATTTAAAAGCTTCTGATTTTAAGATTCTCAGACGAAGATGGTAATGATTAAAGCCTAGAAGTGAGATAAAAATTTGTGGTAGTCTGGGTCACCTGAGCTTTTGGGAGCTGCCAGTCAAACAACACATACAGACAGCAAAAAGTATGGATTACTTCTGACCCAAAAGCAAGTTTGAGGGCACTACAGTACCATAAGGACTGCTAGACTTAGAAATTTCAGATGAAAAGGTATGACATGTCTTTTATTCTGCCCTAGTGTCTATAATGTCATTATGTCATTTGTGATATAAATGAACATGACAAATTTTACCTATATAGCTCTATACAGCCTCAATGGAATATTCACAGGTAGATAATCAAGTCATACTCTGTATGAGACACTTATTTTAGCTGTACTCTCAATGAGCCCTGTGAAGGACTAATTTTGTTATATATAAAAAGCAACAAAATGATACTTAATTTCTGGGATTCCTTAAATAGACAAAGAAATTATTCTAAAAATAAAGTAAGAGCAAACTTTCAGACCTGAAAGTGAATCAGCTGTTTGAAGTCTGCCTGGCAGCTGCCTAAAAGTGGCATTGCTCAGGCACAGTGCCTCATGTTTCACATCTCTGGCTCCCTGAGTATTGATGGAAGATGTCTGTGCCAGCTTACAGGTGACAATGAACGGGTTCAGCTGCACTGGTTCCCTGGCTGCCCTCCCAAAAGACAGAAAGAAATGAACCAACACAAACCTGTCAGCAGGGTTCAACAAGGGCAAATGCAAAGACACATCCTTGGCACATCACAACCTCATGCAACAGTACTGGGAGGGCATCACCAGGCCAGTAAAAAGCTCTGCAGAAAAGATCTGGGGGGAAAAGATCTGGGGAAAAGCTGAAAATGATACAGCAATGTATCTTTGAGGCAGTGAACATCAGCTTCAGACTATGGTGCATTTGTAGAAACACAGCCAGCAGGTCAAAAGAAGTGATTATTCACTCTTACCTGGCATTTATTAGACCAACCACTCTTTACCCAATTTTGGGCTCTCAGAACCTCCTGAACCTTTTTAAATGAGATATCTAATACCTTGTGTAAGTTAAATATAGAGGGTTTCATAGGGAAGATGGAGCCAGACTTTTCTCAGAAATTCACAAGACTAGTGGCACTGGATATAAGTTGCAGCAAAAGGAAGTTTTTATCAAAGCTAAGCAAAAATTTCTTCATGCTGAAGGTGGTCAAATATTGGACCAAGGGCCCAGAGAGGCTGTGAAATCTCCGTTATTGAAGATATTCAAAACTTGAAAGCAGAAAGTGCTGAGCAACCCCAGCAAACTAAGCATTATTTTAAGGGGGTAGAAGAGATGATGTGCAAAGGTCCTTTCCAACCTAAAATAATCAATGTTTCTGTAGTCCTAGAATGCTGCATCTACAAATAATTTATTTGCTTCTATCCCCAGTCAGACTTTTCTTACCAGTTACAGGTTTTCCCAGTGTTTTGGGTTTGATTTGGTTTGTTGTTTGTTTGTTGTTTTGTTTTGTTTTTTTTTCCAGGGGGCTGGGGTGATGAATTTTCTGGTGAAACTACTCTTAGCATCTATTTTTCAAAATAAAAATCTGCTGCCAGAAACATTCTTCAAAAGACACTAACTGATATTATTCCATATTACAGATTTCCAAGGAGCGTAATTCATGGCAAATATAACATTTTCTCCATACTTCCTATAAGCTATTTCTTCAAGATCCAAATAAATGCTGTCAGAACATCGAATAAACCGTTCTTCCAGACTGTGAGAAGCACAATCTGTCCACATTACACTGTCTTGCTCTCTAAGGAGAGAGAAAGGATTTGCTTCAGTAAAGAAGGCACTCTGTTATATGGCTTTTTCTTTTGTAGTCTCATATCTTATGTTTCAATGGGTAAACTCTGCAAACTCAGATTTATATTCAAGTCTAAAGTTATGTTTTGTTGCAGTAAAATCAAAGGAAGCAATGACAGATTGATCTATGGAAGAACAGGTGGGAACTGAACAGACCTTATTAATCTTTTTCGCTACTTGGTGGCACTCAAGTGCCTTTAATACATGGAGAGAACTTTATGTGTGCCATGTGAAGTTAACCTTGAACAGGACTTGGATTTCTAAGTGTCAGATGAAATTGTGTCTGAGTTAATAACTTGCATTTTTTCAGTAATTCGGAGACTTTTGTAGTCCTCAGTGTTCTCTGCCCAGCCGAGCAACATTTAATGTGGGTTCCCTTCTCTTCCCATGTTTTATATCTGAGACAGTGGGATGAACTCCCTTAGTGGAAGAGAAGCCTCCAGAATTAAACTTTCAGGCACTTTAGTCCATTGTCTGTGCATAATAAGAAACTTCGTCTTCCTGATGAAGTGAATTTACTTCCATTTAAAGCATAAAAGTTAATCAAGCTAAATATAGGCTAGTTTAAGCATGACATTGAAGTCCAAAGAACACCAAAAACTTGGAGGATCCTGTGTTCAAGCACCCACTGCTCTGTGTGTTTTCTGTGAAAGCTTTTTGTGTAACATACAAACCACAGAGCACAGACTGACATGTTTCTGCTGGATCTCTTTAGCTGCCCATCCAAGAGACCTGAGGATAAAGCTGAACCACAAATGGAGTCAGAAACTTCAAAGTTCACATTATAGGTGTGTGTACGTATATATATATATATAGATTAGTGAACCATCATTATACCTAACTACATAAAGTTAACTTATTTCAGGCAGTACCTTCACTACATCACTTATTTCCTTCTGATTAGGATCCTGCATTTATTATTACTTAGGCACTGGAAAATGCAAGTGAACTTTTACTGTCTTACACACAAACCAGAAAGGCAACCACAGTGGATCAGCCTTCATCCTGAGAGATGGTGAACTAAGCTGAGATACACTATGGGGATGTGGTGTCTAGGAGAAGAAATAGTCCCCAAACTGTAGCACTGGTTTGCTTTTTATACTAGATATGCTTTTTTAATTGCTTATTCCTGCATGAAAATGCTGGGGAGCAGAACAGAAACTGAAGACCCATGTAAGTCATTGATTGTTGTCATCTTTCAGATAGAATCTTGAAAAATGCATCTACTGGCTTTAATGCCATTAGAAGAATTTAACAAGTTAATGCAATAAAATTTAATTATCTTGATTTCAGCATGTCCCTAGTTGTTGCATTTACATGATGAAAGCGCTATAGGGCTCATTATCTTAAATAAACTCCTAATTTTCTACTCACAGTTGTTAAAAGTGCTGTTCCAGAATAAGCAGCCACAAAATGAACATTTCATTCACTTCCTCATGGTTACAACACTTCATGTTTAAAAGCTGGGACCTCCATATCATGACTGGAAAGAAAACACATTTTTGCAAGAGGACAAAATTGCTGTAGGTAATAACACACCACAGGCTCTGTCCCATGTTTGCAGGGTGTCAGGGCTGAGGCAGGTCAGGCTCTGTCCAAGGTTTACGTGAACTGCCCAGAGGTTTCTTTTTTTCTTTATTTTCTGCAATAACATCCAAATTTCTTAAACATGGTCTCTCACATACATCAGATATTTCTTAGTTCTCTTCTACACTTGAAAACAGCCCTGCCCAGCTCCAGCTCTGCTTTTCTTTGACTGAACATCTGATTATATGTTGTGTTTCCTAACTGCAAAAATGAAGATGAGCTCCTTGAACTAACGAAGTGGAGAAAATGCGGGTTATTCTGAATTTGTGTATTTTGCAAGCCAAGGGATGAAGAAATGTTACAATAAAAAATTAGCAATCTGGTTCCCTTATGCATGCAAGTCTTTCAAAGCAAAAGATTGACTTTTAATAGATGAGAAAGAAGATTTTCTGCTCTCAGATTCCATTGGTAAAGCTTCCACACAAGGGTGTTGCATTGTAACAATTGTAGTCAATCACTCAGCTGTCAGAAATTGTTCTGAATACCTGACAAAACAAACTTACCATCTCCTAGCCACCCTTAATAGCTCAGGAGATGGCCCTGTGGTTTGCATTAATACTGCAGTTCATAAGTCTCTTCCAATAACATGTCTTTGCAAGATGAGGGGTACACATTTGTTTTTCCAAACTACCATCACTCACGAATAGTCCTTCCCATGAGACCTGAATGATGGTAAATATTAGTCAAGCCAGTGACATTTAGTTTATTTTGTCAGAAGGTAGACACATTATTATCTTTGGTGACAGTAGCAAAGTTAAATTTAGTCCAAGCTACATTTTTCAACCTCTGTAGGAGGACTGTAAGTCTAAACAAAAAACATGTCTTTTTGTTACAAGGAATTTAGCTCCTTGCTTTTTGTCCATATAGCTGCTCCTTAGTATGCTGAATTAGTTCCTTTTAAAATTAGTGTCATTAAACAACTATTGCACACATATGTCACACAAATATCACAGAAGACAAAGTGGACTGCTGATGAGAAAAAAAGAAAAAAGAAAATGTGTGTGCATCTGTCAATTAGTAAACTAAATAGATTTAATGAAACTTAAAGAGAATAATTTTTTTACCATAGTCTGAACCACATTTGATCTTGTCCTTCACACTTTTATCAATCACATAACAATTGATCATATAATTTACTAGAGCAGTGGTAGGGAAAAGCAGTCTTAAGGCCGTAACAATTTAATTTTAGACAGTAGCCAAATATCCCCATGCTGTTATCAAAATCATTAATATGCTACATGAGCACATGAACAACAAAAATTGCTCATTTATTCTCCCTGCGTATGGGCAGGATTAATGTCAAATACTCTCCAGCTTCCTGAATAAAAGGGTTCTTGTTTTTGATGTGACAAATGAGAAACAAATCTCAGCCTGAACTTTTTCATGAGCTGATTATTTTATATTGTGATTTGTATTTTTCTGACAGGCCCGAGTTCCAGGTGGACCAGAGGTAATACCAGTCACCCATCCATGCTGCAGAAAGGCAGCAGAAGAATACAAAACTATGCAAAATGCTAATTCTCTGTACTCTGTTCCCCTCCCTGTAAAATTCAGCTGTTCCTCACTGTGCCCTATGAGCTACAATTGTGACCTGATTCCATTAAAATAAAACTAGGATATGTGTTAAAAGGCTTCCTGATGCTCTTTAGGATATTCCTTTTCTGCTGTGGAGACCTGTGGAAGCAACCATTCTTGTTTTGGGCTATCAAGGACATGAATGCACATTATCAGGGACTGTGTGTTATATCATCTACACCTCAGAGAAGCAGCACCTTTACTTGCTCTTTCTGTGGAGGGTAAAATCAGGTCCTCCCTGCCTGATCTTTAAAAACATGCAAGGACACTGTTAACATGGTTTTCTCACTTCATTTGGGGCTTTATTTTTATGGCCAGAGTCTCTAATTTTCAGAACTGCCTGGCACGAGCTAAAAATAAAATTTAGAAGAAACAAATTGAGATACAAATTCAAATCATTAACCCAGCATCAAACCCATCATTTATTGCTGTGTATGAGTGTCTCTTTGCCAGAACTATGTAGTACAGCCAGGAAAGCCAAAGGAAACCGTGTATTAGACAGAAGACCAAATCCTTCACTCTTCCAGCTGTACAAACTGTACTCCACAGGAACATTTTTATGCAGAAAGAATCCACACCTTGAATAAAGGAAATCAATTATTTATGCAGAGGGGCCTTTTTTTTTGATAATTTTGCTGTTCTTCAGAGATTGGACTAGAATGGGAAAGAGGAATAATTTTAAGCTGAGGAGTCTTAAGGCTTCTCTGCTAGGAATTCCCAACTTTACTCATTTTCTCTTGCTGGCAATACAATTTTGCTTTGAAATGAATTCCCCTGTACTGTCATCTTCCTTCTTTGGGGAGCCTGCAAGGCAGTTCGAAGTCACATTCTGAATATTCAGTAGGAGGGAAAAAGTTCTGTGAATTTACTAATGCCAAGACTAACACCTCTAAAATGAAAAAAGCTTATCTCCCAACTATTGCCAGAGACAAGGCTACAACTTTCAATGCAGCTCGAGTAGATAAACTGCTGTTTATGAGCTGGGTGCAATCACTGGGAATAATCAGAGCAGTTACAACAGTCTGAAACAGAACTGGCAATTTCTTCCTTTCTAACTCACCCAACAGCAAATCTCATCCTACCATTCTGAGTTCCAGGCTGACATATGCTAGATTTTTGATAGCTAAATGCATCAACATAGAGCCCCAGAGCTTAATATTACTCCTATTGATAACGAACATATGTGCATAGGTGACACTGATAGAGCCTTCAGGTCCTTCAATAACAATTTCTAAGATAAATGATTCAGGGAATATCACAGAACTTTGCACATGACCCATCCTACTGCTTATTATTTCATCTGCCTAAAATCAGTGCAAACATATCCCAGACTGTCTGAGTAACCTTAGCTGGTTTTTAATCAGTCAACATCCAGCGTTACAGGCTATGAACTCCATGGGCAGCCCTGTGGGATTCTACATTCAGACTCTATCCTTTATATAATGATTTTGGATTCTAAGGTCTCCCCAAAACAGCAGTACTGAGAGATTCGTGCAGTCACCTCTGTTGTCTTCACTCTTGTCAGTGTGAAGACCCTTGTTTTATTATAATTGTTTTTTCTTGAAGTTACTTAGTGTTTCTGTAAATGCCAGAGATACACATTCTATTTTTTTAAACCACTGGCAATATAGTGGATGATCCCAGTTCTTTTCCCCTTCACGTCCCTGAAAAAGACTTTCTAGTCATTCTAGTGGTAGTTTGATCAAGTGTGAAAGGCCTCTTCAGAGCAAAGTCTTTGTAGCCTAAAGTTTTATTTATATCAGCTGTGTTCTGTGCAGCTTTAGAAATGATCTCCTACAAAATGAAGTACTGCAGAAGGATTGGTAGGAAAAGACCTCTCCCATGGGAAGCCACTTGATTCATCAAACAAACTTACATAAATAGATTGTCCTTTGTAGCATTTATTGTTTTTATTGTATGACACACCGGTCTCTATCCTAAATATATTGGCCTGCAATTAAATAATGGTCCACTTAAATTAGCAAACTGAAACAGATCAGTTACGTTTGCTAAACACAAGAGTGTCTATGACAACTAATTGGATTGTATATGGAATTTATTGACTTGTAATTAGAATATATCAGTTTGTGTGTAGCAAAGTGTTTACACGACGTGAGCCGTCTGCCGTGATCAGTAATCATCACGTTTAAACAGATGGGACTGTATATAGAGCATATTGGGTTTTGTGTACATTATAATGCATTGTAGCAGTTTACATGCTCCAATATATATATGAAGTTACAGAACTCTATTAAATAAACATTCCTTTTATATCCTCCAGCAAGAGATCCTATATACTTGAAGAAGTAGTCAAGCTATTGGGAATGTTTATTTATGATTCTATTTAGTCTGTTCTCATAGTGTGTCCAAACGAAGGAACTACATCCTACTAGCTGTTAATGACAGGAAGATTCTCATTAGACTGTATGAATTTAACATGAGCACATTTTGCCTTTGACGTGTATATTTACTTATATTAGTATACCCAGGACAATCTGGTGCTTGATAGTCACCTGGAAAAATTGTGAGGGTGCCAGCAACTCTTCAGCATTCAGTGGAGAATATATATAGTGTCATATATTTATCAAGACTGTAACAACAAAAGCTGTTTTACAGTAAAACATGAGAAAAAAAACAAATCTGAGATTCTCTAAGAACAAAGTAAAGATTTTTTGGTTTTATTTTCCTCTGTGTTGAGAACCAGCACAGTGAGGTTTGGACCATTTCCACTCTCAAAAGTGTCAAAAATTCCTCTGAATAGAGTGGTTCTCAGTATTGACAGGTCAATTATTATTAAGTTAACTAATTAGTAAAAGTATACTAATCATTAAACAGTATATACAGGTTCATGATTATTGAATAAAATGAGGTCTTATGTCATTCTGTATATGCTGGTGTAGATAAGGTTCAGTTGATTACTTCTGAAAAAATAGATATTTATTTGAGTACAGAGGTTATGTGTGGATGATTCAATTAAGTACTCAGTGCCCTCAAATTTTATGGGCAGCACTTGGTGCCCTGTTAAAATAAAACAAATTGATTGAGACTATATATATGTACTGTAACAAGTTCTTAATGAGGAACTGCCTGCTCATCAGTGCTGCTCAGGAATCTGTGTTTTACAGCTTTCCCTGCTCTTTATGGACTTCTCTGTTTCCCCTTTGGTCATATTCTGAAGATCTGCTATTCAATACCAAAGCCTTGTAAACAATTTCATTCCTTATCTTTGGATGAGCAAACCTCTTCTCTTCTTGGTCGTTGATTCTATGACTTGTCATCACTATTCTCAGAAACTTGCTGAATCTTCAGAAATAATTCATATCTTGATATCCAAAGAACGGTTTTCTCAAAAAGCTAAGTTACAGACTAAGCTCTATCCCACTTTTTTATGTTTACATAAATTCTTTCTGACTCAGATCCATTTTATCCAATACCTTCTCAAATCCTACTATGAGTCATTAAGCAATCACATTTGGGTTTTAATTATATAACATTAATTATTATCACTGAAATGCTCACACACCTCTGATTTTTTTATATATTTGTGACTTTGAGTAATAATATTTTACAATAAAATAGCAATGATCACAAATGTACAAACTACTAACTGCTGCTTCATTTCTCCCACAGTACAAATTGGATCATTAAAGTTTTCATTTACTTTACTCTGAAGCTGATGGGAACATTCCAATTTACTCATCAATAAAATGAGGATCATATCTTAGAGAGATATTTCCAGTAATATTTGTTATACAGCACTGCTTTGCTACTATTTTACTTTCTATAAAACTAGGCAAAAGCATTGTGAAAGATTTATTGATGAAAATACAGACCTCACTGAATCTGGCAAACTCTCCAGAGATTTTTAGAGAAGGGTCATGAAATACTAAACCTGAATGTCCAGTATCTGAAGATGTTAAAAAGATCAAAGACCGTTATAGGAAGACTTCATGGTTCACAAACTACATTGGGAATCTCACAGTAAACATTTTTCTCTGTTCTTTATAAGTAATTTGTTTTTTTGTTTTTTTTGTTTATTTTTTCAGTAATATTAAATATATTTTCATTTAATAAATTAAAATAATTGCTTTAGTTTAGGCCATCAAACTGAAAATTTTCAATGTAATACTTTATTTTCTTTCACAGTGCATGAACATATTTCAAAATAGGTTTATGCACAGAGTAGCATCTAGCAGTGCTGAACTATAGATACATGCAACACTCTAGATCTGGCAGAAAACTAGACTTTCATCTCACCTAAAATGCTTTGAAGAGTTAAGAACATTTTAAAAACTATTCTCAGCATAATTGTGTCTCATTTTCTACACAAGTCCTATTTAAGTGGAATTATCTCTGTTTCCAGAGGCAAAGAAAAGTGGGTAGATATTCATGTAAATCCTGCAGTTTCTCCCTGGGAGAGTAGAAAGGAGATGACAAGTCTTCAAAGGACGCTTTTAGTTTCTCTACATCCATTTGCAGAGTCCTGGATCTTTGGAGAGCTGATGATTCCAGGCCAGAAGGAAGCATCCAGTTGATATCCCAGGGATACTCAGTATGTAAGTGGGCAAATTGAGCTCAAATCTTCAGCTGGAGTCATTCATTGACAAGTCAACTTGTGAAAATCAAGGGCAATGAGAAGAAAGAGAGGATGTCCTGCAGCAGTAGGTCATTCTCTGGGCTGCAGTCAGGACAGTTCTCAAGCAAACAGGAAAATGAAATACATATTCTCCTAAGCAGAAACTTTGAGATATTGAAATTAAACAGAGCAGAGATGGAAGGGATCAGCTAGTTCATCCTGCTGACAATTCTGTAACGATCCTCTGAGGATTAGCATATTGTTCAGCATGGTGTTAAATATTCCCTGCTAGGAGCTGCCTTTTTTTTTTTTTTTTTTTTTTTTTTTTTTTTTAACTTGAGAGACCATTTAAACTAGAACGGGTCTTAGTATCAGGAAACAGTCTTGTCTGTAGCCTAAATTTTCATATTTCTTAATTTCATCCTATTATGTCTGCTTAGACCATGACACATGCTCTGTCAAATAACATCTATCTTTATTAACTCTTTCAGCTACTGAAGGCTGCTGTAGTTCCTACCACAGATTGCTTAGTCAGAAATCATTCCTGTTAAGAGTTCTTTTCGCACTTAACCTCTCATTCCATGACTAAATTATGCTGCTGCCATTGCCATCTATTATTATCAGCATTTTCAAATATTCACATATTTTAAATGAAATAGAATATCTGAAATTTATCATTTAAATAGCAACAGTGGGAGAACAAACTCCAGTGAGATATTTTATGTCAACTGTCATTTGCTTTAGAAGTTCTCATCAGTCTGCCACAATAAAGCATGAAATAAAAGACATACGTTCTTCTGAAAACATCCCCAAAGGTTCAAACTTAGAGATTCCTACTGTGCCAAATATCAGGCAGTCTGCCAATAAGCTCAATTAGAATCTTTGACTAAATTAAGTAGCTCACAATCAAAGCATACAAATGAAAAAAGCTCCCTCTAAAAGAATAGCTTTCCTGCAGGTGTAACAAAATCTTTTCTTTGCTGCTCAAAATAAGTCTCAAATTATAGTGATGTTATTTGACTTTAGGAATGCACAGATGTGTTAAGTATTTCACTGGGAATACAGTGTGGTTAGTTGGACAAGCATAAAGCATACATAATTAATTTCACTCTTGCAGTGCCTCTGCTCTTTAACATGATATTTGTTACTGTAGCAAAAGCAGCTTATGAGGCACCATGTTTAACTGACAACATTGAAGGGAATTGTTAAAAAAAATGAAAAATCTGGTTTCATTCCACTCTCAGAAATGCAGACCGTATGTCTGCATTTAGGGCTTTAAAGCAGGCACAAGAAGAATGGCAGGTTCCTGCAGAGAAATATGTCACTGGTGATAAACAGCCCCAAAGTCAGTAGAGCAGATAATGCATTGCAGGTCAGAAAGTACACCCCTGACAATACTGCACGTGCAGGTAATACACCAAATGTCACATCTGAAGGGGGTAATGCTTTTTCTCCTGCTACATCCTCAACAAATTGTAGTACATAGCTGAGTTACTTGCTGACACAGAAGCATGAAGGAGTTTTAGGTAACAGAAAATACAATAAGAGACTGGAAAAGATAGACCACCAAACCAAAAAAAATGCAGTAAAATTAACGGTCCGGCTCTCATCAGCAATATAAGCCAAACAGTAAATCATCTTGGATTGCAATCGTAGCCTATAAAAAAGTAATTGTTCTTTATAGCTCTGTATTAAAAGATTAAGCCCTCTAGACAGAAAGGCATAAGACCTTAATAAGGTTAAAAATCGTTTCCTTGTTTGTTTTTAGTCTTGACACATTGTATCCTTTATGTGAAAGATTTTTAACAGCACATTTCATTTTAATGGATGCAGCTGAATTCATCTGCATTGTTCATAATTCCTAGTTACACACATCTTGACTTATATCTTTACAGCACTGACATTAACTCATTTATTCTTACCATACGTAGATGAGCTGGAAATGTGAGGAGATAGGAAAACCTGCCTAAAATGGTACTGGCATCACTCCAGTGTTCCTGTATTTCACTCATATGCTCATTCTCCCAGCCCATGATTCCTCTTTCTCCCCATCTTCCTTCCTGGATTACTGAGGAAGATCCAGGCTTTAAAATTACTTCATGGCCTTTCAAACAAAGCTGAAAATAACGCTGATGGGCAGAAGTACCTAATTAAGTTTCTCATCCAGACCAAGCTCTCCCATATCTTGGCTGAACATAGCAGAAGTCAGGACCTCAATGCACAGGCACACACATATATGAAGCCAAAGCAGCTGCCTCTAACTCAGAGCAGGGTGGGGTGCAGAGAAGCCCTGCCAATTAAATAGACCCCCTAAAGTCCCATAGCAGCCTAAGGAATGAATTTTAAAGGGTTTCCTTTTGTTGTACACACTATGCAGCTTCCAGATTAGTTTCACAGAAAACTGCTAAATTCAGCAGACCATTCTCAAGCAGAAGCATGTTAAAATGTAGAAATATTTTCAGGGGCAGAGGATGACAGGTCTTTTTTCTATAATGAGTCACTTCTTGATGAGCTGAGAGTTTTCCTTTCAGGTCTGGAGCCAAGGAAAAATCTGGAATATTTTTGAATTATCACTTGTCTTAGCCAGCAGGAAATTCTACTAGTGGCTTACTCGCCCAGTCTTGTGCTCAGTGTTTTAAACATCAGAAAATTTGCCTAACAGAGCAACATGGCAAATGGTCTATTGCAGCACAATAGGGTATGGTTAGCATTTATCTTTCCTAGCCCATAATCAAACAGGTATGAACTGGTTTCTCGGTGAAGAAGGGTAACAATTTAAGTAGATTCTGCTAAAAATTCATACTATCATCCATGGACAGTTTGAGTGCTAACAGGAGTGAATCAGATAATATGAGGACCCAGAAATCCACTATTTTTGGTACTTTTTCCATTAAACCATTATTCAAAGTGATCTTTGCAGCATGTTCTAATCAGGTATATGTTGATTGCCAGGATTTTGAGACCAGTACCAGGAGCTACAAAATGGATAATGATAGACAAGCTGATGAAAGTTGGCAGCAAACCATTAACTTTGGGGTTTTTAATATGGTATGCAATGACATACCCAGTTTTGCAGCCTTGTGGACAGTTCCATGACAAATTCTTGCCCTAGATTTTCCATTTGCAGAACACATGGGGGCCCAACAGGGGAATCTCTGCTTGGGCACCTGGAGCACCTCCTTCCCCTCCTTCTTCCATGGTCTCTGCAGGGCTCTTTCTCTCACATACTCTCACTCTTTTCTTCAGCTGCAGATGCTGTTGTGCAGTAACTCTTCCCACCTTCTCAAATACACTGTCCCAGAGGTGTTCCCACCATTGCTGACAGGCTCAGCCTTGGAAAGCAAAGGAACCTAGTGGTGTTGGCTCATTAAGACATAGGAGGAACTTCTGGAAGCTTCTCAGAGAGCCATCCTACTACTAAAACCTTGCCCTGCAAACCCAATACATATATAAACCCAAAACGATGCACAAACAACACACATTTACCTGAAAGACCACAATGACAAGGCAAATCTGCTCTGGTATATGATAGGGTTGAGTCATACAGCCAGCAGGTCATTGGTGAAGGGCTGTTGTGCATGCATTCCCCTTTAATTACATTAATATTTATTAAGAAATCTGCTACAATTTAATGTCCTCGGTTATGGTTAAGAAGCTCTTCCCCCACGGGCAGGACAATTTCATGCAACACTGTGCCACCACTTTTTGCCTTTCCATGTTTGTTCCTTTTCCACTACTGAAAAAGAAACCCTCACATGCCTGTACAACAACTTAAGTTACAAAAAACTTGCAAATCTGGCATGTCAAATTCAAAGATAGAATGCTTGGTATGACAACACCAGATCAAAGTGGCAAACTGTACATCTGACAGCTGTCTGTAATAGTAGTCCTGTCAAGTGCTGAACTGATGGTTATAGGTTGATCCAGGGTGCAGGCAAAGAATCACACGTCCTGACAGACAATGACTTTAAACAATTCACTGGTAAATCCAACTCTATCTTAATTTACACAGGTCCAGCTGATGTCAACCTACAGAAAAGATCTGAAATATTGTTTTTCCTGCTCTTAAAAACAAACATTATAAATAAACCACATAAAAATAGGTATGATTTTTTTCAAATAAGGAAGAGAAATCTCTGTACAAGGAGCAGGCCCATAATGAGTCTCAGAATAATCAAGAATCCAAATAGAACTGGCTTTCAGAGATTCTCCCAAGGGTGTAATTATGCAGTTGTTCCTGACAGAGTAACTCCAAACAGCTAGTTGGATTTCTCCATACTATTTAGTAGGCACTGCCCATGGACTGCTATCTACTGATCCCTGAAGTCAAAGAATCTGGAATCCTAATCTATTTCCTAGTTTCCAACAGAATATTTTCAGGGTAGGCAACAGCACTTTCTGTATGTCTGCCAAAGCATTAAAATTATGAAAATATGCTGTCAGTTCACACAAACTGTGGGCTGATTTGATATGAAACAACATACAGGAGCCCAGCACCACACTAAACTTGCTCTGCCTTTGTACTTTGGTAGGTAGATTTCTGCCACTGCCTACTTGGGGACCTGCTGTTCTCTAAACATATCACGGAGTCTAAAGGATCCCATTAGGACAGTAAGAATTGCAAAGCAGATGACAAAACTAAACCCATGTCATCTTAAAGGGAGATTTGTGTCCCTTTCAAAGGAAAATTGATCTCTTAGTTTAACACACAGCAGTACAAGCCTGGAAGCTGAGAACCGCTTGTCACTCTGACAAAGCTGTCTCACATTGTGATATGATGCCATTAAAAATTAGAAACTTTTCTATTAAAATTATTACTTTAGTAAAAAAAGCAAACACACAATACATGTAGTCAATCTCTGCCCTGACTAATCCCTTCTACCTCAGTTTCAGGTGAAGTAAGATGATGTTGTCTCTTACACATCTTCCAGAATGACCTCACACCTTATCCTGTTCTTCAGGTCCTTTCCAGGCATCAGGAAATTATTTAGACAGAGAAAGTATCCAGCAGTCTGAACTGTTTGTAGCGTGATGTGAAATCTGTGAAATGCTTTTCTTTGTTCACATACAGACTAGGTGATTGCTTTGATAGCAACAGTTCATACTGCTACAAAGAAAAACTTAAGAGGATGAGAAAGATTTGAAACATTCCTGAGTGAATTCTGAAGGGTTTTAGCAGGATAACGACTTCTTTTTCTCACTGAGGGGAGCCTGGTAAGGAAATCTCGCAGTAAGAGATTTGTCATGTATCAGGAAAGAGAATGAAAGAGTCAGCTTTTACCTCCGTAAAAACTTCAAACATTTTCTGTCTATAACCCCCGTTGATATTTTCCCACCAAAACATTGGTTTATATTCTTTTCTCCAGACAGCTTGAGATGAAAACTCACTGAAACGACCCAGGACTCCGTGTGTAGCCCTGATGCGCTGGAACTGCACTCTCATTTTTACATTTTTTTTATGTGTATCTTGAGCACAACCTGTCTTTCCCTCTCACAGAAATGGGATATCACCACTGCATTGCTCTGAGCTGAATGAATGCAGCTGACCTTTTCCAGGTTCCTCCCTGGCATCAGCACAGTCTCACAGAGTCCTAGACTCGAGGACCGACTAGTTTCTAGTCTATCTCAGAATAAAAACAACTGGGTGATGGACACTTCCCACAGACTTTGCAAAGGGGGCTTGGAAAAACACTCATCACTTAAAAATTACAGCAAAGATATCTAGATGAAGAAATTCTGATCTTATTTCCTCAGCTTGCTATGCTATCTGGAAACATTCCTTGTGTTGATGTTGATGAGCTAGAGGTTAATGAGTTTTATGCTTTTGGTTTTATGTTTCTGGTTTTCTTCACTCTTCTCTAAATATCCAGAAGGACTCTCCTTTTAAAAAAGCAAGATCATATTGCTATGAGAGTCTGCAAAGATTCATCAGGTGTCCAAAATCAGATGTCCAGAAGGAGTGTAGTTTTGCCTACAAGATGTCATTCCTGAAAGGGCAGCAGCCTGCTAAAAGCAAGATGTCCTCCTAAAACTTCCTAATCATTTTTACCTAGTAAAAGAGTGTGTCTAAAAAACACTAAAACAGTAATATAAAATGAGTTTCATCCATTTGGTAAAGAATATAACTTTCATAGTTATTGTGTTCCATGGATATAAATGCTCTCTTTCTTCTGTCTCTTGAGGTACGTGTGGCTCAGCTGGGAGAAAACTGCTCTGTGAAAGCAGAATAAGGTTGGATTGGAAGTGAACGTTGCCACTGTTTAGATTATTTACTTATTGAACTGTCCTGCTGTGGATGAAGCCGAGTCAGTGCACTGTTAATGTTAGTGCACCCACAAAGCTACAGAGGAACCAAGTCACTTGAAAGTTAGGAAAGTAGGATACAAATGAACCAGGCAGCTCCCGTTAGAGAGACTCAGACACAGGCTTTCACTTGCTTGCACAAAACTTTTTCTGCCAGCCTTCCTTTTCTCAGGAGTGGAGCTATCACAGAGGATGCATTTGGACGGGTCAGTGCTCAGCACACAGTCTGGCAGACTCGCATTTGTTTCACTTGGCTTTGCAGCACCATCATGTGGTTACTGATGAGGATGTAAGATAGGCCATCCCGAGGTGCCACCTGCCTGCCCTCACAGGGGGAATGTGTGAGCAGCCTAGTGCTGTCTGGAGCAAAGCCCATGTGGAGGAGAGATGGGAATAACAAGTACTTAGAATGAAGAACACTGAGCTTTCTGAAGGTCATTTGGTTTCTTCTCCCTCATTATCAAGTTTAATAATTTATACTATTTGAGCTATTTCTGCTTCCTTTTTATATCTCTTGCTTAAATAATGAGATTTATGTCTTTGTTTAGGCTTTCTAAACATAAAACCATGGCTGATGTTCACACTCCTTCTATATTCCACCTGACTTTAATGCATTAGAACTTTCCTGCTCATTATTCTGACCATTGAAGGAAGTCTAACAGCTTGAATTCATGCAGCCCCTCTTCTGGTTTTGGGTTTGTTTGGTTTTTGGGTTTTTTTATGGGAGGAGAAGGGAAAATCCTCTACTGTTGAGAAAAGGAGGGGTTTATAAATGTTCATTCTCTGAAAATTCTGTAAGTGAATGATTAAGAGGCCATGTTTTCATTTATTTTGGTATCCAAACTAAAATGATTTAGGCTTACTAAAATAAAAGAACACTGAAAAGTGTATAGTCATTACATGGCTGTTAAAATATGTAGACACACTAAGTCATGGATTTAGTATGGCCTTAAAAGTATTAAAGCTGATGGAAACCATCTAGAACATTGTGGTCTATTTTTTTGTTGGATTTGTAGCATTTACCAACCTACAGCCTCAATGGCAATGGACAATAAATCTGAATTTATTGGAAGTGAAGCAGATCCTGGCCTTGACCTTAATAGTTGGTTCTCTGGGATTTTTTTACTGCACCTGGTTTAAATAATGGAGAATTTCTTCATTTCTAGAAGTTTGAATCCAGCTCAGACATAGAGCAAAGGAAAAAATTTTTGTCTCTGTCACATGGAAATTTCTGACAATAACAGAAATCTGAAGCGATGGAACTCTGTGTGGTTCAATATTTAAAACACATCATATGTAGAGTTGTATAGAGAGCAGGGAGGGAAAGCAACTTAATTTTATGCCAAAGCACACCTCTTCTCTAGAAGAAACAGTGAGAAAAACACAATATCAGAATCTATGTATAAAGCCGTGAATTATGAAATCTCTTAAGCTTTTTGAAAAAAGGGTTTTCATCTGTAAGTACAGATCTCAGCAATCCAGCCAATTTCATCATGTGTGCAATACAATAAAACTATGTTCTTGTCAGTGTAACTACAATAAAAACTCAGTGAATAACTGCTGTAAATAATCATACCATACATTCCTTAAGTCACAGATGTCACAGTGTGGAATTTGAAAGCATCCCAGCCAAAGGGGTAGTGGCCTATTTTAACCAAGAAACAAGTCTTTGCTTCCTCCTAAGTGAAGAAATTTCTTGAAGACATGGTCCAGAATACATTTCCTCACCCTGCTTCTTTCCAGCTTCTGGGTGTTAAATGGGCTTTTGTCTCTATTCATTTTCCCAAGCTACTCTAAAAACTTCCATGTGTAGGCTCACAGTTAAATCAGAATTGGGGAACTGGCAGAGTGGGATGAAATGCATTCATTCAATGCAACTATTATATTTTCTTACTCTTAAGTCTTGATCATCTTTCCGTACATTTTTCTTGCACTAAATAAAACAGAATATCCACTTTCCTGGAGAAATAAAACTCTTTTCTCAGCAGAGTGCGTTTGTCACTAGCTGCAAAATTCAAAGGTTAAAATTTGTTAATATGTGATAATACAGTCAAAGAAAGGAGCAGTAAAGTACATTACTGTAGCAGGGTGGACATCAAATCCTTTGAGAGGAAGATAATGCAACATTATCACTCTGTGCTTCTCAAAGCCTGGCTACATTACTTTTGGTCTTCTGAGGATGGTTAAATCTTTCCAAGCATGCAGTTTCTCATGCCATACAGACTCTAAAGCTGGCTCCTAAATTGTTTGGGTGCTTCTCAGACTTTCAAGTACAGTGAAACACTTAAACTGAGATGAGATGATTGGCACCATCACTCTGCTATGAAACAAACTTTTTTCTTCTGTAATGCTTAAATACTTGTCCTTTTCCCTACTATTTACCAAAGTGCTCCTCACTGACAACAATTTCTGTGTTCTAACCCTGTCTTTGTTTCTGTTTACGACATAGTTAATTGGTTCCAAAAACATCCCTAAACCATCGTTTTCCACCAATTCTTTTTCCCCCTGCCCCCAAGAAAAGTTTTATCCAGAACCTCATAACACTGAACTTAGATTTCCTGCAGCTCTGGGGTGTATTCAAGGTATGACACCCTCCTATGTTCTCTGTTAAGAAATATTACAAAATGCCTGGATTACCCACAGTCCAATTTGGAAATAGATTACTCCATGATAAATTCACAGGGATACTCGGCATTCAGCATTACTCCATGAGGAAAATTTTACACAGAATGAAGCCATTTCATTTGACTGGGGAACATCAACATTAACATTCGCAGCTTGTCAAGAATTCTGTTACAAGAGCCAGTCCGTGGGCGCCTGTGCGGTTCAGCAAGAAGTGCCTTAAGTGTTAAGGATACAAATCTTACTTAGTAGGAAGGAGATAACAGGTCTCTGCCCCTGTGAGTCTGAGGACTTGTTCCCTCTCTGAGAAGATAGACTGAGAGATTGAGTTGGGCAAAAGTCACAGCAGTGCAGGCGGCATCAACGATGACTGTGAAGAGGAAGGTCGTGATTCAACGCTCGCAGGAGCACAGTGAGCAGCAGCGGATCAGGTAATATTGCAGAAAGGCAGACACACCAGACACTATGAAAAGCTCTGCAACAATTCAGACAGGTGCATTTTGGAACACGCTGCCTAGACAAAGTTAACAGCCTGCAGGAAAGGGATGGTCCTGGTGACTTTTAGAGATCTTCCAGACAAATTTCTCTATCATTATTTCACTGTTTTTCTATATGTTGGCATTAAATGCCAAATTAGCTAAATATTGGAAAGTATATTTATTTCCAGTAGTCTGGATTTTTATTTTCTTTTTGACTTCTTCCTTCATACTTGTCTCCAGACAAAGAGTTCAACCACTTTAAATAGATAAGCAAGGGACCTGACTTTAGTTATTTTTTATGGCTTTGAATTCCACAGATAGTCTTCAGCATAGTCACTGGAATAACACTGCTAAACACTTCAGTGAATCTGACAGCTTCCCAGTTATCACTTGCTGTTTCTCTCACAACTGAAAATCAAAGTTGTTATTCGTAAAACATGAAAAATAAACACAAATTGTATCTTCCCACATGTTCTTGGGCTTTCCTGGCTTCCTTAGGTAACACACGGCACCAATGAGATGGTCCAATTG
Source organism: Scytalopus superciliaris (assembly GCA_013400415.1). Lineage (NCBI taxonomy): Eukaryota > Metazoa > Chordata > Aves > Passeriformes > Rhinocryptidae > Scytalopus > Scytalopus superciliaris. Next base: position 284,929 of record VXBX01004844.1, on the reverse strand, counting down.
CTCCTTGTCTTCATGGCTGCTCTGGCATTTATCCTTGGACAGCCAAAACAAGCCACTGCTGCACAGCACAGGGCTGCTGTCCCCCGGTGAATATGCAAGAAGCAGACTAAGAAAACATCATGAACTAACAGGAAGAAAAAACTTCTCTTCAGCTGCTCTCACTCTCTTTCTTTTGCAGACTAAGAACTAACCTCGCTGCTGGCAGGAGTTGGCCTGGAAACTGAGTGGAGCTCAGGAGACACAGCTGAGCTAATGCAGGAGAGGAATGTAGTATTTCATGACACTCAAGTGAAAGTTAACCCCACAGGAATGTTGCTGTATCTTGCCATACTTCATTTAAAGAGAATCTTGAAATATTGATTTCCAAATTTGAAATGGAAGAAAAATGGCTGCTTTTATTTTAATAGGCACCAAGCATAATGGATTATAAAACAATCTCTGACTTAATGCAAGACCTTTAAAAGGGAGAAAATTGAAATACAAGACATGTTTCAGACCTTTCCTAAAATTTCTCACAACAGTATGTTTTTTAGTTTCAAATTCAAACCATATCTTGTTTTACTTATCTTAGAACACAGAGTATTTCTCTTAACTCTGTTAATGACATTAGTCCTGTAGACTTTATTAAAAGACATTGGCTTTAATAAAATCAGTTGCTTTCTTGAGTGGGAGAGTTGTGGGCAGAAATCAAGTTTTTTAGTACAAAACTATTATGAAAATACGGAATGTGTATTTGGAATAAAATTTTTCACACCCCCCACGCCCCCCGTAATATTTATATATATATACATGAAAATGCCAACTTGCAGATGGATTTTGTACCCATGAAGATTTCTGCAAGTACTTACACAGGTTCATGTGTATATATTTAACTACAGGGCTGTAGTTACACAGGTATATGTGGAAAAAAGAAAAGCAGATGTCATTATTTCTACCGCTAAGAGAAAATATTTTAAATTCATAGTACTCCAAGACACCTCTGTGAAGGAAAGGTTTAACATGAGGCAGTATCCTGAAGGATTGAATGATGCTCTTCTGTGACCTTCCTAAGAGGGGAAAAGTTTATTAGATATTTTGATGCTGCTAGAAATTTGTACTCAGATTTCATGTGTCACTGAGGGTTGAGCTGATATGTCTCAGTGCTATTCCAGGGCAATGTTGCATAAGCTAGATGTTACATTCAATCATGTTTTGGCCACTGATAACAACAAAAATCAATAGAAATTCCAAAATATGATTAAAGAATGTCTACCCAGGAAAATGTATTGTTATACTCAAATCCATACAATTATACCACTGTCTGTGTTAGTATAAGGCTCCATCTTTGCAATTTAGTTGATTTTTCTTTCTCTTTGTTTTTGTTTTTTTTCTAAATATTTTTGGTGGCTTTGCCAAAATTGAACCACTTCCAAGGAGACACAAATAACACTCTAAACGACGCTGTAAATCCTGAAACAACGTGTTTATACCAAGAGTTGTACTGCTACAGCTGCATCCCTAAATTTCTCTGTTTCAACATTCCTCACGCTATGCTTAAGCTTATTTAATACCTTATAACCTGTTGTTTTGTTCATAAGGAAGTGATGTAGAGAACAGCAGAGCTGCAGAATGGCATTAAAGAAGATCACTGCAGTTGCTGTCGTGGTGAAATACCAGACTCCAGTCAGTACAGACACTGTAATGGAACACACTGAAATGTACAATTTTCCTATTTATTCCAAAGCACATTTATAGAACCCTACATCCATATCCTTTGAGTAACCAAAAAAATTAAAACATCATTGACCTATTCTATTTGCTGTTTGATAACGGTGGATTTAATATTATGATGATAATACAAGACGTATAGGAAAACACCTTCAAACANTTGGAAGAGCAAAGGCTTTCCTGACAGGAAGAAAATACATATGAAGGAAGAGCAGAAATCAAAGTGAAGAGTTCAGGAAGTTCAGATTAATTTTCTAGTTGAGGCTCTTAGTACCAGACACATTTATATGAATTGCATGCAGCTGTCATGTGCTTGTCACTGATTTCTTACCAATTTTGTCTCTCATTAATTTTATTGCCTTATATTTTGTTATTTATTATATAAAGAACATATCTACAAATGAGAGTTACTAACCTCCTATTAGAACTATTAAAGCTTGGAGACATCAAACAATGCCTTCTATTTGACAAAAAGCACTTAATGAGACTCTAAAACTGGTGGATGCAAATGAAAACAAATGTCAAATATACAAATCCGACTTTATTATTTTAAAAGGTGAATAAAGATTTATTTATATATCTTTGCCTGCATCTGAAATGACTCCGACTCTGCAGTGAAAAAGCAATTGAAAAAAAAAAAAATCAGACAATTAACAGGTAGAGCTAGTGCATAGTCTGAATTAAGATGAAAAGGAATTGAACACATTTGTGAAATGCTTTTAAAACAAGGCAGTCTTTTTAAACTGACCACTGCTCAGAGGACAGGCTAGCAATTTATGGTGTGGGAACCAGTTTATACTACAGCAGCCCATAGTAAGGCTGCCACAGAACAGGGAGCCAGAAGCCATGGCACACTGAACAGATTTGTAAGAGGCAACTTCTAGTTTTTGGCTTCCACCTTATTCCAAATCCATCAGAGGAGTGTTATTGGCTCTATTACATCTGCATTAAGGAAGAAATCAGCAGCATCTTGGTTCCTATGAAGGAAATTCAGGAGGAGTCAGGAGATGATGAGAATACATAACCTCTAATTTGGAAAAGAAAACCAAATTTAGCCCTAAAATGAGGGTGCCAAAGCCTCACGTGCTGGCCAAACCCTCCAACTGTTTTGCTCAGTGCTGTATGGGAAATGAACACAGTCTGGGATGGGGGAAATGAACTGGCAGTGGGATGGTGCTGAACATTCTGACAGGCTCAAGGATATTACATTTGATAAGAGACTGACTGCAATTATTTATTTGGAAGAAAGTGACTGGCACATACATGTTTGTACTCACACAAAGTACAAAGACAAAGTGACATTTAGAGAAGTTCAAGAATATTCCTACCAATTTGAAGACATTGCTGGTCCTCTGGGGTCCAGAAGATCTATTAAATTAAACTGCCTGCCTTTCAATGGATGAGGCATTAGCACTGTGACTAAAGGAAGAAATATTGTTTCAAATTTTGCACAAATAATCCATGAAGAAATCAAGAAATGAACCCACTGATAAATAATATTTTTCTCAATAATCAATCATGACTCACCCTGACCTTGGGTTTAATTACATTCAAATGACAAACTGTTAGCCATTAATCCCAGCAATCAAACCTAACCCAGCCTTTAGATCATTTTAGTGACAAAAATAACATAACACTGATCCACCACTACTGTGTCAGATCACATTGACTCCACCAATATTCCCCAACCATCAGTTCTACTTTTCATACACGTTACCAAATGACCTTACTGTGTAAAGTGCACATGCCCCAGGAAAGATTTTGGCATCTCCAACCCTCACTCTAAACATCATGACCTCAGCAATACACTGAGTGTACAGCCTTTTTTTTCTGAGCCCAAACCTAAACAGGTACTTAGACCAAAACTGATCACCTGCGCTCTGAAACTGTTAATTCAGTCTAGGTAGGTGGGTTTGAGATGCAGACCTTATTGTTAACCAAAATGACATAATACTGTATGCCTTAAGAGCTATTTTGGAGATAGTCTGACTAGAGATGTGGACTATGTTAGAAAGCTTTGGTACATTATGGCAAGTAAATAGCTGTAAAGTAACATATTTATAATCCAAGTTCAATTAATCTCTAAAGAAAGCAAGTTGAATAAATACAGGCTTTTAATTTTTCTTCCTACAAAGAAGAATTTCTTTGTGAAGAAAATCCTGAATTGGCAGTTTTGCTTCAATTGAAACTTGTAATAGGAAAGCAAATCTTTCATGGCTTTAATCAGAAACATTAGGGCTTGAAGTCTGAACAACTGTTTACTATGCCAGCATCTGATAAAACTTCAGAACCCAAGGGAAACTAAATTAAAAGGAAGACCTGAGGTCTAGATAAGCTTCTGCAAATCTAAAACCAGTCATCCAAAATGGAAACGAGAGTTTCACTTTACCTGATAAATCTCTCTCTGAACAGTAGTGTTATAATTAACGAACAATAAGGAAGAGAAGAATATGATAACCACTTCAAATCCCTCAATTCATAACTCACCAGAAATGGAAGGAAAACAGGTTTCAGGGTAATTTTATGCCATAATGTATGTTACATTGTAAAGAAAAAGAAAGTTTGCCTAACTACTTAAGCATTAGTTAAAGGAAAAAGAGGGCGGGAAGGGCAATAATGGTGACTAAATAGAGCTTTGATCTCTTTGACCACCTTTAACTACAATTGTCAAGGTGTTTGGGGGTGAATTTTGTTCTTCATAGCCGATATATTAAATATCACTTAGGCTGTTATAGTTATGAAGCCCCGATTCAGCAGAATATTTAAGCAGCTAATTAAATCTTTCCCTATTCAGCAAAGTACCTGACATTATATGGACTTCTGTAAAGAAAAAATAATAAAAGAGAATTTTTTTTTTTAAATTACCTTTTTAGGGAAATCAAATTAAATAGAAAAGATGAAATAAACGTATATTACTATGGTCAAACATGTTTCCATTTCCTATTGTACAGAATAAGGTATTCTTTTAAAAACAAAGCGATGGTAAAGCTTTGGTGGTTCAAATAAAATCAGGAAGTCAGCCAAAGAAGAATTTAAGAAACAACAAGCACAAAGCAGAAAGTTGTTTTAAAAATCTATTTTAAAAATATATAATGTCAATACACGAAGCATATAGAGAAGCCAAATTCATTGCATATGGTCCCTGAGTTAGAAAAAGAGGTGATCCTTACTCTAGAATCCTTCTCTGTGGAGGACTAAAAAAGTCTGTCTAAAGACAAGGAGACCATAAAAGATATTCTGGGACATTTTTGCATCATGAACAATATTAAATCTCAAGAACTGAGCTATATTCACCTAAGACTTTTAATGAAAGTCAAATAACCAAATCACTCACGGCAATGAATAACCATTGCCTTAAGCATCTTAGCATCTGAGCACTGAGAAGGGACAAATATGGTACCAAATTCAGAAGGATACCAGGATAGATGTGGAGAAACAACTTGTCTGGAAGTCTGACATCTACAGAAACTGTAAGTAAAAACAAATTAAGAGGCATCTTTGCAAAAAATAATGTACTTCAAGAGAGTCAACCTGCCTTTTGTTAAAGGAAATTGCACCTTACAAACATAAAAATTCTCAAAAAAGGTCACCTTTGCACAGTTAGAGTGTTCCAGTTAATCAAGTCTACATATATTTCTAAAAGGTTTTCAACAAATTTCTCCATCAATGCTTTGAAAGAAAATAGGAAGCTATGGCATAAGAGGGAATGTCAAGGATAAATGATGGCTTAACAGATAGGCAACAAAATGTAGGAATAAATGATCTGCCCTCATGAAGAAGGGAGGTCACTAATGGCATTCTGCAGGGATATGCACTGTGGCTGCTGAACATTCACAGGATGGAAAAGGGATCGAGCAGGTAGGTAGGCAGGTGATAGTTCAACAGCAGAAAATCATTTGAAGGAGTAAGGACAAAGAGCAGCTGTGAGGAACTGCAGAAGGATTTTAAGTCAGAGCAGCTAACACTAACACCAGGCAGAACTCAGTGACAAAAAACATGAAGTGATGCACGTCAGACGAGCAGAGCAGAGCAATCCTAATTTCATATCTAAAGCTCTGAGGTAACTATTTTAATTTAGGACCAAGACATTGGGGGTTGTTATGAACAGTTCCATGAAAACACCAGCTCAGTAGCAGCCTGAAAGACATAGCAGGTGTGAATCATTGTATAAGATAACAAGATAAAGCAGCACAAGCAAACCCTGATTCATTGGTATATTGCTTATTGCACCCAGTTCTGATCCTCTCACCTCAAAGAAGATACAAGACCTGATAAGGTGCAAATGAGGGCCAAAGGTATGATCAAAGCTGGGAAAAGCCTTTTTTGTGAGAAATTATAAAGTAAGGGAAGACTCCTGTGTATCCTTCAGATAGAGCAGAAATCTGTGAGTGGCTTGGAGGAAGTAGCTTTGGAGCAGTTTGCTGATCAATCACCAGCCCATGTACAAGAACCAGATGGCATGAAATAAACTACAGGATGCAGGTTCTGACAGGTCCACCATTAATGCAACCACATAACCAGCATGTGAAATTCTTTGCCAAAGAACATCACTGACACCAGAATTTTACATGAGTTCAATAAGAGTCTGAATGAGTTCATGAGAGAAACTCCGTGTAAGTATGTATTACTGGCTACATAAGAAACTGCATCTGGTTTAGTAAATATCCAATCAAAACCAGTAGAAAGCAGGGAAAGCATTAGGTGTCAGACACAGCTGTCAGAGGAACCTGTCTTTTTCTTCTACCTGCATCCATTTACAGCCACTCTGATAGGGATTATGTGAACATATGACAAAATTCAGACCAATCAATCTTTCATTGCAGCAAAATACCATTGGTGAGATAGTCTTGGAATAAATTTGTCATTAAAGGAGGACCTAGAAACACTTCTTACCTCCACAGATACACACCCAAGGACATCCTGTCAGCTTTTCAGATGGACTGCTGTGCTGGCTGTACTCCACTTTCTGGCTGCTACAAAACACAAATCCACTGCATTTTAGTCATCTAATTTCCTAACCTGGAAGGCTGGGAATCAGGCAGGAATGGCATGTGACTATGAAAATGACTAATGAAAAAGCCGCATTATAACAGCTACTTCGATTTTCTTTTGGTAACAATCCCTCTGCAGAAAAGATGGAAAGGAAATTTACTAAATAAGTAAAAGTGCCCTGTAAGTTTTTAGAAACACCTACACAGTGAGTGGGTAGCTGCTTCTGTGAGACTACTATTTACACTCTTTCAGGATCTTTCCTCAGACATTTATTGTATTAAATTATTCTTAGGCAAAATATAATATCCCAGAAGACTCATACTGATCTAAAGTTCTATTTGTCTTTCCAAAGCTCTTCCATTCATTTTTTGGCAAAGATCTTTCTAATGTGATTTTGAGATTTTCTATAGCACAGCTCAATGAAAGAGTGGAGGAAGCTCAAAGCAGGAAGACATACAATTTATGATAAATGTACTCCTAGTTTATATATTGTCAATTTACCGTGTCAGCTGCTGCATCAGAAACAATGCAGAACTGCAGTGAGACACCACCACAAGCTGTTCTCTACTCTTGCTTTCCCAGAACATATCTAAGACAGGGCACAGAATGGTACTTCCCTTTTTTCTCCCACACCTTCACTTTTCCAGAACCTAAAAGAGACATAGCAATGTAGGTTAAGACCGAAACAATCCCTCTCACTACTTCCTTGTATTTGCAAAGTTATGATCAATGTCCAGGGTTCAACATTAAGATATGAAAAAGGAAATTAAAAAATTAACATTATTAAATTTGTAATTTCAAAATAAGTTTGGGGGTTTGGTTGGGGATTTTTTTCTGCCAGGAGTATTCAGAAATTCTTACAAGTATTTCCTCTTCAGTAAGAGGAATCAGAACCAAGAAAAATATGCAGAAAGAAACAGGGAAATGCTAAGTAGGATATTTAAATTTCACACAGACTATTTCTGTTAATACTTTTATTCAAATCTACTGCATGTGTAGTAATGAAGAGATGTATTATAGGCTTACCAATAGGATTCATAAAATCATAGTATAATTCAGATTGGAAGGGAACTCAAGCTCATCTAGCTCAGTCATGCAGCTCACAGCAGGGCTAAGCAGACCATCTTGCTCAGAGTTGCCCAGCTGAGCTCTGAGGGTCTCAAAGGACAGAGATTCCACATCCCTATGATCCCTTGTTCCAGGGTCTGACACTGACACGGTAAAAAAAATTCTTGTCTCTAACAGGAATATCCCTTGCTTTTTTGTCCATTGTGTCTGAGTTTATTCCCTACACATTTCCAGGAAGAGTCTGGCTCTGTCTCTCCTATATCTCCTCACCAGGGAGCTGTTGACAGCAATTAGATAACCCATTTGTTTTCTCTTCCAAATACTGAACAAACTGATTTCTCTGACTCTCACGAAGACAGAATAAACCCATAATGACCAAAGAACAGTCCAGGGCCACTATTAAGTGCCACTGCTTCAGAAGGATTCCTCTGTTTATATAGACCTGAATCCTTAATAAGGCTTTGTGATAGAAGCACAGTTTAGCCCAGCTTGTAAGGAACAAAACAAAGTCAAAAATCACAAAAAGAAAAATCCTCCTGAAGTTTCATATCTACTCTGTTACTATAGATAAACTTTGTTCCTGGAAGATATGCTTGGCCAGAACACACACCTGAGCTGCAGGAAGCTCAGCTCACGTGTCCTGGGGGATGCCCCAGGCCCACCCTGCCTGCCTGCCAGCCCATCCCAGCAGGGCTCTCCCACACCTTCCTGGACATCCCTGACACACAACTGACCTCCCACAGCACCAGGAACCCAACCCAGCACAACTGGCCCTGAAGCCCCTTTTATTTAAGTAACAATCAGGCAACAACCACAGGACTGCCAAACACAGCCCAGCTGTGGGCTGAAGAACCTTCTAGAAGCTTCCAGAAGCAACTGGAAGCAGCAACCTTATTCTCAGAAGAATAAACATAGTGAAAACAGGAAACCAGAAGCAAACAGGGAACTAAATGAACAAATTCTGATTAGCTATAACTGAAAATTAATTCACAGGGAAGGTGATGTGGTGCCAGAAGAGGACCTGAGCAAGGCAAGCCCCAACCTGATCAAACCCTAGCTCTGCCTTAGATGGTGGGATGAACCAGTGGTCTCCAGATGTCCCTTCTAACCAGATTAGCAATCATTCTCTGATTTATGCCAGTGCAAACACATAGATTAAAGTCTCATGTTCATTGAAATTCCCACCTGAGCTCAAGAATCTAAAGGGATGGGATGGCTATGAGTAAGGAACAGAAGAGAGGTTGCAATGGATACAAGCCAGAAGCCTGACTCACCCCGGGGAGGTACACTCTGATGAGGCAATAAAAAAATGCTAAAATAGGCACAGTACTTCCTCCTGCAACTCCACCAGGATCCAACCATTTGTAGCTTCAGCATGTCCTGAGCTGACATCGTTCCTACATTTAATAAAATAACCAGTGGATTTCTCTGAGGATTTTCTGTGTGTCCTCTTGAACCTTTTAAGCTCTAAGCAGTGACAGCATCTTGTACCCAGGAACATGAACTGTAGCCGTCTGAAGAGCCACCTTTTTTTGGCATACTTTGAACTCTTTGATAGTTTTGTTCTACTTCTTTGATGGGCAGTTAATTCCTCTTCACCTGTCAGACACCACTCATCATTTTCTAATATACTTCTAATCACTTCAATTTTGAGTTTATTGCCACTTTACACATGTCATTACAGTGTGACAGGACCCAACGAAACTTTGACTGCGGGGTGGATGTAGGCCCTGAAGAGATCCAGGCTTGGCTAGAGAAACCTGTGCAGTAGCTAAATCTCCTCATGAGGAAAGGGTTGAGTATTAGCTCTTTTGAAAGTCCCAAGACAACTGCTCCTCATCTGTACACACTCTCTGGTCACCCAAGGACCTGGATGGAACTGTGTTTGTTCCTGATGGAGGAACTGCATCACCAGGTGTCACTGGCTTTTGAGTCTGGAATAACTCATGCTACCTGCAGCTGATCTGACAGATGTTGAGTAAGACAGAGAACAGCATCAGTTCATGTGGGACCTGGCATATGAGAGCTCTCAGTATTAAAAACAGCTGCCCATCTCAGCCCTGGGAGATACAGCAGAAAAGAAATGAGCGAAGACAGGATAATGTCATCTTAATGATTCATGCCATGTTGTACAGCTGGGCCAATTATATTTTATGACTGACTGATAAGACAGGAAACTGAGATATTTCTCCCCAACATTGTCAGTGCTTTGTGTTCCATGTAATATACTTTAAAAGAAACCATTTTTTCACCAATCATTTTCTTAGGTTTTGAATCCCTCCCAAATCACACAATTGGGATACACCAAATTCACCCTGGAAAGTGATCCTCTGCCAGGCAGCCATTCCTTCATCCAGACAGAGCTCCTTCTGTATGGCTGCCAAATTCAGCCTATAGCACGGATTAGATCAACACTTGCCAAACACTGAGCTCAAATCAAAGCATACCAAGACAGCATATCACTGTAAAAACTAACACCAAGGCAAGGAACATACTACCGAAGGCAGGGTGAAAGGGGGTTAATCTTCAGAGTAATTATTAATTTACTGATAATAAATATGTTTTCTTTTTGACAGGTAGTGAGAATCAGGGCTCCCTAAAACAAATTAAGAAAAGAGATATTTTCACTGTTATAAGAGAAACCTTATCCATTTAGTGCATGATTCAAGATTCACTGAGAGCTGATGAAAGTCCTTTGGTCAACTTCACTGGATTTCGGCTCTGATAACTCAGCTCCTGAAAATTCCAGCTTCCAGCAAAGCATTTGAAAAGGACTCAAGATTTAAATGGGATAATCTATATTTCACTTCAGGTTATGTTCAGAAAATAATCTGGATAAAGAATGTTCCTAACCTTTTATCTGTAGCGTTCTGCCAACTCAATCATTCATCTTCCTGCCACATTTGAAACAAGGAAATATTTTGTCAGACAGCTTTCAAACAGCAGCAGAGGTTTTATCACAGGTTTAAAATGGAAAGTGATACTGCTGTTAAAATCTAGTCTTGCTAACACATAAATCTACTGACATTATTGAGGTTGCCCTTCCAGTGCATTTCAGCATGTTTTACTAGATTTATGATGAATACATATAGATGGAAAAACAGATGAGGTTGAATAGCAAATGTGACAAATACATTCTCTCTGGCTCTGCTTTNATATATATATATATATCTCCCATATATAGTATATCACTGAAAACAATTTGTAATGAAATCTATGTACCCATGTGAACATGATCAAAGCTGAGTAGAAAAATATATACTTGACTCTTTCTTATATTTCAATTAAATCTGATAGAAAGAGCTCAGTATGTACTTAATTTTATGTTCTCGGATTAATGCAAAGTTCTGAAGGAAATTTGCATATTCTCCAGGCAGAAGTTACTTTCCTTCAAGACCACTGCTGATTTGCACTGTTTTTGAATCACAAACAGACAAAATGTCTTTATTCCAGAGACACAGCACATAAAGCTGATGGGAATATAGGTATTTGGAGACATTTTTTTCCTTCAGGACTGAACAAAAGGGGTTTGTAAATCCCATAATTCCAGTTTGTGGCTTTCCCCTAGGGAAAATACTATCTGAGACAAAAAAATGTCTGTTGCTTTTTACTCTTTTTATCACAAAATACAAAGTACATTTGGTTTCAACAGATGGCCAGTGAATTCCTTGGAAACAACCCATTGATTTCAACAGGAATTGGATCAAGTTTGGGGTCTCAAACTTGCTGCTTGATTTGAGCAATAATTTGGAATCTCTGGTAATAGGAGCATGGGTCAAGCAATGCCTGCCAAATCTCAAATTCCCAAATGGAACCTGCAAGTTCAAATCCTGTTCAAAAGTACTACTTCCAGGTTGTTGATGTAGATATATGACTTATAGTGCAGCACACAGGTTACATTGATATTTGAATATAGAAAATATGTTCCTTCAGCATTGGCTTTCAGGCTTACACAAACAAAATTATTGTAACATAAAGGCTGTATAAAACTGTTCTAGCAGCTCTTAACTTACCAGCCCCAGTGACATGAAGATGGTCACTGTGTCTCTGAAGCAATTTGCTATTATTTTTTAGATTATGAGATGTAATATGTGTGTCTTCTTAAAGATGTCTTCCTCCCCTCACATCTGTCTTCCCCCTGAGAAAATTGCATTCATAGTGAAATACTAGAAAATGAGGCATGTATTGAGATGGCAAATTGAAACCAAGAAGGGAGACTTGATTATCCCAAGAATTCAAGGCTGGGTCACAGAACCACAGATTCTGTTCTCTTAGACTGGTTTGTGGCTTTACTTCTTTTTGATGACTATCATTGCTTTTACCAACTTGACATTCCTAATTGTTCCTCAGCAGGTCTGTTTGAATCCAGGAGAAATTATACAATAAAAATATCTAAAAGAAATGGCACTGTGAGCATGACATACTGTTGCACAGGACTTAGGAGCCTTCTATTTGTAAGAACAGGGTTTTGCAGATGCATTTAGAAATCAGGCACAGCTTCTTTTGGTTTTTTTCCAAAGAAAACTACTGGGGAATGCAAATATCTTTGGGGGATGTGGTCTAAATACCACGCTGTGAAACACAGGGTGCTGTAGTGAAAAATTCCTGAAGCAGTGCCAGAAAGCTCATTGACATGAATGGATTGTAATAGGGAGGAAATAAATTCTGGCTGCAGGAACTGTTTTTAATTAATTGCCTGAGATCTCATTCCTGTCTTGCCCTTGATGCTGTCACTCACTGGTTCAGAATGCTGCCAACTCAGCAGTGCTCACTTTCTCACAACAAGTGGTAGCATTTTCACCTGTTCCTTGCACAGCTGTTTAACAACTGCCAACCCGCAGCTCTCCAGTAACTGAGACATAATTCTGCTGCACAGGAATAGAGTTCTACCTGCTACATTTGAAACATGGAACACCTGCCCTTACAACTGTTCTCACGAACATAAACATTACTTTAAGAGGCTGCTTAAAAGTAACGAAGTGCAGAAACCAACCTTGGACATTTTTTGCCCTTGCAAGGTGGGCAAAATATATACACTGATTAAAAAGAAGCATAAAAATCCCATTTCCTGTTATGAAAATGGAGTAGTTAATATGACTAGAGGTTCTTTTTGTTACGTTGCAAATATTCTATTCACAATATTCAATTTGAGTACAAGTTGCACTATTTGAGGTTCTTTGAATAATTCAGATGCATTCATTTACTCTTGATTAGTGGATCAGGTTCTTCAAAAAGTGAGTATTTATTTTATTTTATGACATGTAACATTAATAATGTATTACCTTTCTCACAAGCTGCTTTTTAAAGAAAGCAATGAAAATATGCAAGGAGACAAGACTTCTGAATAGATATTAAGGAACCATGGAGTCACTTAAGCTGTCATTTTGGAAATAGTCTATTATAACTGCTATTTCTCAGGGAGGAAAAATACAATCTTGATAATGCAGAAGAGTGAGTAACCTGAGTTGAAGAGATGATGCAATGCCAGAGAATTACAGCACAGCTTTCTGTGCAGTAAATGACAGCAAGGCAATCGCATTCTATGCCTTCACTGTGATGAGCATCTCTTTGGAGAACATCTTCAAGTATTTTTATGCAGCAGTACAAGGATTATCAAATACTGTTTGAAAATTGCAGTGGGGAAAGGCCAAATAAAATTACTAGGACCAGCAGGAATATTAGTTATGGCAAATGAAAAATAAATCACAGCTGCAAAGTCTGAGGACTTTAAAGTTTGCATTCAAAGAAGAGAAAAAGTTTTTTAAAACATTTGCTTATGCAGAAACTCTTCTGAAGAGGAGCCATTTCTGCAGCCATACTAAAGAAGTGGTTCCTGGGAGACACAATTAATCTGTGAGCTGTGAGCACAGTTAATTGCCCAGATGTCCTTGACAGACTGCACAAGCGCATAAGAAAAGTCCCAGTCAGTGAGACCAGAAGAGTGTCCAGCTCCATGTTCTGGCTCTGAGAGGGACAGCTGGACATGCTGCTTCGGAGGGGCAAGTGAGCTTAGTCTGTCCTCTGCTGTCCATTCGCTCCAAATCCTCCAGCAGCCACACTTTCTGCGTTAGTGATGTCAGAACCTGTCCCCTGACCATCCCTTTTAGTGTCTGCTCATAGATCTGTTGCCCATGAATTTGTCTAGTCCCTCACTTACCGGGCTGATGCTGCCTCCCAGTACACCCTCCTGTGACAGGTATGTAGGGAAGTTAATTGCAACTAATTAAAATGTTGTCATCCCTTGTGAGTAAAATCTTCATGTGTGTTTAACGTTTCTGGAAATAAGATTATTCATTCTAACCTAAAATCTGAAGACGTAATAAGGCCAAGGTTGAAACTAGTAATAATAGAATAACAGTTTTATCTCTTTAAGGATATAGATTTTCAGACAGAGAGTCCAACAGGGAGCATCTGACAGTGTGAGTTGACTGTAAAGTTATCATGTTAATATAAATTTTAATGCTAACTTCATTCTATTACCTAATTCAACTCTTAGAACTTCATGATAGCTTTAGAAACCAGGATGTGCTTTGTTGAGTTTCCTTATTGACTGAATTCTTTGACCACTCAGCATAGCTGTTTTCTCTTAATTTCACTTGTTGATAATTGTGTTAACATTAGAAAGGCTCAATTGTTTTGGCTCTCTTAATTTCTAGCATCACATTTAAAAGACACTAGAATGCAATCTGTCTTAAAAGAGAAACTGAGAGGTACATTTCTGTTAATTTTTGCTGAAAACTTTATTTTGTTGCTGAAATTGTGGTAGTTGTATGGAAAGACCAGGAAGGAACAAACTGTCATATTACCCAAAGACTTTTTGATATTCTCCAGCCTTTCTTAGCTCTGCTGGTTAAGGGTAGAAGTGTGTGATGTAACACTGGTTTGTACAAATCACCTTTGTCACAATTGTTTCAATATATGTGATTTTCCATAGTAATAGTGCTACTATAAATTAACACTTTTCAGAATTAGAATGCAATTTTAGTACATCATCTACTGTAACAAATACGGGTTTGTTGTTTTGTTTTTTTTTTTTAATTTAAATAAACAAGGTTGCAATAACCTTGATTAATTCACTCTTTCATCAAAAAAATATGGTTACAATCTACTTATGTAAAACTTCTTAGACTTATGTTGAACAGCTAAAGCCTCTCTGGAGGGTCAGCATTCAATTGATCACTGAATTTGAAATCCTTTCTGGTAACTAACAGTTATAAAATCAATAGTCACAAACTGAAATAAAATAGGCACATTCCTCTGCAGACTAACCTTTAAGGCCTTTAGTTACTACAGCTGCCATAGACTCTGTTTAAGAAAATGGCAAATCAAGTTATAAAGTCTGCTTGAAATACAATATGAATATGGAACTTTATCAAGTGTCTGCACTTCAGGTACGAATTGTCATGTAGCTGTATAAAAGAATAATTCTCCTACTCTGGATATGAACTTTCTGCACTGAAATCACAAGCAGAAGTTCTTTGAATTTAAATCTGTTATTATGATATTTTTTATGTCACTTCTGATCTGTGAAGGCAACTATGACTAGGCAAATAAGTTGTAAGGATTTGGGAAAAAATGTGCAAAAGGTGAATAACTCGCAGTAAGAGAAGTATTTTTGAGTATTTAAACAGGTTTATGATACAAAGACTAAAGTGCCTGGGCACATTTCTCATGTTAAACTTATATCTCAGGTCATTTTTCATCAAAGAAGTGACTTGGAGAACACCAGTAAAGATGCTTTTCATTCAGTCTGAAATCCCCATTGCATCTGCCACAAACTGCCACTGGTATTATTACAGCTGGTGTTACTTTAATTAAGCTGTTGCCAACTACAGCCAATAATGGCCTGATGTAATAGGTGTTCCTGGCAATCTCATGGCTTGAGGGCCTTTCTGGAAAGGACAAAGTTGCCAAATTTGGCACCAAGTCCTAATTCCAGTGCCACATGCTGTACCATGTGAGGCAGATACGTTCAATAAGGCAGCTGCTATTGAGTTACAGATTTTTGGCAGCTCATTCTCAACCATGTGAAGAACACTCACTGTTGACACAGTCCAGCAAGTACTGAATTAATAATTACTAATAAATTGTTAAAACTAGTGGTATAGACTTAATCCAAATAAACTTGGGAAACTCAAGTGAGGAGTTTGAGATGTGTGTAGAGGGAACTGCTAAATAGCAAAATAATTTCGTGGGAAAACAGATTTCAATACTTGCCCTGTTAAAAATGGTTTTGTCAGAGCTATGTGACTGTACAGTGTGGATGACGGTATCTCAAGATATTCCCAAGTAAAGGAGTCTTGGTGATACCATCCAGGTCAGTCCAATATTCCTTCCTCAATTAAGGTCTATTTCCCTGCATGTGTCCTTTCTTCAGGTGGCAAACTGATGCTGTGGGAAAGCAATTTCATTGACATAACAGTTTCCTTGCTTTGTTGCAGCCACAGGTTGTTCAGATTGAAGCAGTTAGCAAACAGGTAACCTCATAAAAACAGTTCAGAAGAATTTTCTTTTCTTTTTTTTTTTTAATGAAGAGACAAGACTGTTTACCAATTTCTCTGCATTATGGCAACACTTCTTGCAGATTTTTTTATTCTTTTTTCCTCTTGATGTTTCTCCTGCACAAAGAGAAACATTATTTAATGTTTTCATTTGGTTCCTCTGTGGTACAGGTGCACATGCCTAAGCACAGTTGGCTCCCTGTTAGCTTTCAGAAAGACTTGTCACAGAAAAGAAAGTGATGTGCCAGCACAGCATTTAGCAAGGAGGGGAAGAAAGGGAAGTGGAAACCCAGCAACTGCACTTACCTTCCTAAATAGATTCTGTTTCACACTAGAGGAGCCCACTTCTCTGCTCTGCTGGTTCTTGTGCTAGTTAAGCAAAACTTGTCACAGGGAACAAAAATATTTGCCAATTTGGCTTTAGTGCAAAACCCGTTCTTTGTTCTTTTGCATACATCAAATGTCAGCCTCTTGCACCCCTCTGACAGGAACCTGGCACCAAGACAAAACACAACCAGGTGCCTCCTGACAGGCAAACCATGCTGAGGAGTTCGTGGTCCTGCTTGGTGGAGAAGGAGGGTTGGGCTTCTTATGTTTGATATCCACCCATCACATTTCTTTTCATACTTAGAATATAATCTTTTATGCAAATACTATGGTTTGGATTCATCTGATTTTAGCCATCTCAAAGGCAGACATGTAATATTAATTTTCTAGCTTCCCTCCATCAGCTGGGTACGTGCAGGTTCTGAAATTTGAAAAGTGAAGGAGTTAGCCCTGCAGGCACTTTCCCCCTTATACCCAGCCTAGAGATGCTTTAGACAATTAACTTTTAGACAAAACGCCTCCCTAAAATTATGAGTGATGTATCTGGCTTTGGTTATTGTGTCTAATCAGAAAGAATTTTTTTCCCCCAATATGTAATATGCAAATGTGTGTATATTTGTGTTTGTTTCTATTCAGCCTACTGGGTAGATTTACTTTCACAGTAATTAGATTCAGGTACACACATCAGATGTTCTAAGTAGAGAAAACAATAAGATCCCTGACTTTTCATTACATCTCAAATATTCTATGAATCATTTATATGCAAATTCACTCAAAATTTTACAGCATAAATCTTTAATATTAGTGTTTTCATAGTCTTTTCTTGAATTTTAGTAGCATATTTGGGGAGAATTTCAGACAAGCATTGCCAAAACAGTAACAGGTCTTTCGTAGACTGAAGTGACAGCTTTTGGGTTGGAAAAGTTGCTCTTTAATATTCAGTAGTATTACATTGACAAAAAGGACATTTATGATTCAATAGGCTGAAATATGATAAAAAGCAATTAAAAATCCAAGTAGATGGGTTGTGTGTAATCATTGCAAGAGAGTAAATTCAGCTTACAAAAAGGTTTCTTACCACATTTCAGTGTGAAAATTTTACTTTTATACAGACATGGCTGTGCAGCACATCTGCAGCACATAAGCTGCAAATATGACCCTTCAGATTATTTTTTCTGCATTTAAAATGCTTGTTTAGAATTTCTTTGTTTTCTTTGCCAATTTCCTCAGCATCGTTTTTATGAGCCAGTCAGCTTAGACAGTCTAATCTTTTTAGATGTCAAGGTCTTACATTACGTTTCCTATGTTACCAGGCAGGCACAGTGCTAAATGTCTCTGCTGCAATTAAACAAACAAACATCAACTTGTATCTGCCAAGACAGGGAGCTCTGACTTTGTGCACATCTACATAAGAAAATGAATATTTTTTAATTATATATTGTAATTAGTGTGACACTAAGTGATGACATTTGTCTCTTGTACATAGATGAACTCTGAAAACAATGGAAATTAAATTTGGAGTGTTTATATTTATATGTAGATTGATTAAACATCTTTCTTTTCTCATTAAGTTTCAGTTTTTAAACCATTCCGGTCTCTCTGGTAAGAATCACTTGAAAGCATTAACTCTTACACAGCAACACCAAGAGTCCCTTTATAGTTTCTAGAAATTAGCCTGTAAGTCTACCTGGTGAAAAAGCCTTTTAAAATAGGCTTAAAAGTATTCCAGGTGTGTCATCTTTCTCATTTCAGATCTTGATTATATTGGTTTTAACAGATATTTTTATGCAAACCAGAAGTTTTACATATCTATAAAATGCTAATAAAATCAGCATTGCACTGCAGGTCTGCAGACAACACAGTGTATTTTATTGTGTCTGTTAGCTGGAAAAGTTGTTCATTTTTCCTGCCTGTGTCTTTATAGATTTTTTCCAAAATCACTCAAAGTATTCACCTTTCCCCCTACCTGCTCACTTCATTTTTCACACTGATTTTAGCTTTCCTTTGTTCAATTAGTCTCCTGAAACTATACACTGGCTTATTGCAGTTCCATACACTTTTAAATAGAAGTTTGATCTACACAACAGAGAAGCAAAACCACATCTTTTATAGAACAGATGACATTTGGAAAGTTTAGAGAAGCTTTTGAGTACAGGCTTTTATCATCTCTGGTAACTAAACAACAACTCAAACTAAGCACAGGTTAAAAGCAATTTCTCTTAGTTTAATCTCATTATGTTAATCAACTCTTTTACTACACGCAGAACAGCTGCAGTAGCAAGGAAGAACTTCATTTCAGTGCCTTATAAAATACATTTTTTCTTTGCACATCCTACTCATCTGCTCTAGAACACATCACAGATGGTGGATTAGAGCTATGGGTTGAAGTCTGGTACAGAGCTTCCAGGCACCTAATTTATCTGTCTTTGATGGGTGTACATACTTTATTTTTTTATAAATACAGACTTAATCCTAGTGGAGACAAAGGGTGAAAAGAGATAGCATCAATTTCATGGTGAAAAGCTACCCAAAAAGCATGGAACTATAGATTTTAGTTCCTGATTGAATTAAATATGAAGACATCTATTGTTAGAGCTTTAGTTCTAAGCATTAAATTAACACCATCCAAAGATATCTAAATCACTAAAATAGTTAAAATTAAAATGGAAATATACCATTAGTCTCACTTCAGTTATCAGACATGATACATTTTCATCCTGGAATGTAAATAAAAGGACCAGGACACAAAGATTACATCTTGGAGAAATACTTATTTGCAAGTAGAGCTCAAAGTACCTTTTCAAAATATGACTTTCACAACCACTCATGGGAGAAGACATGTCTTCTATTTGCTGTAGAAAGTACCTTCTTGCTCATTTCCTTCTTCTGCTTCATATGTGGCACTTCTAAGGAGGAGCAGCCTCACTCCTGCTCAAATTACAGATCAGTCCTAAGGCCACACCTGGAAGAAACCTGAGGAAAAGGCAAGAATGCTAACAGATCATATGGGCAGCATATCTCCAAAATTGTCTGCTATTGGTAAATAGGTGTTCTTTTATATTTATATTTTATAAATAAATCCATGGGTATGTTCTAACAAGCCATTACCTCACCCTAACTTACGTGGCAGAAGGTGTTTGAGTCCATCCTACAGGTAAGAGATGCTTTTTGACCGCCAGCCCTCCCCCAGAGCTGCAGTGCTTCAGTGAAAATATTGCACTTGAAAGAGCTACACAGCAAACACCTGGGATTCAGGTGTATTCCACATGGCCACAGAAGGGCTCCAGGTGTTCCCTGTGTCCACAGGGAGGGAAGCAAAATGATGACTCCCAGGAAATGTAACTTCGCAACTGCCTGCAGCTCTGCACACTGACACCAGTGCTAGAATTATGCTCTTCTTTGCGTACTACATATTCCTGCCCTGCTCTATTATTCTGTTTTGCCAGAGCTGTGTGAAATTCCATAGTTTCCTTGCCTCCCAAAGTTCTCCTTCAAAATATTAGTAACTCATGCTTGACAGTTTCCCATGCAAACAAGGGAAAACCTCCATCTCCATAAGTTTTCATCCATTTTCTTAATTTGTAGGCTGAATACATTACTTAGCATAACAACTGATGTGTCAGCAGCTTTTGCCAGTAAAGAAACATCATTGTGCACAGTTATGATGCCAAAATAAATATTATTTTCCTGCTTGAAAGGGTCCTGCAGACAAGAAAGCTGTGCTTGCAGAGCCGTAACTGCATCAAAGAATAAGATATTACTGCATTAGTATCAGGCCAACAAAAGTTGCTCTTTAAACATGGACTAAAACAAGATAGAAAAATGCATAAAGTGTTGTTTATTAGTTCCTCGTTTGATGGTTATTTCTTTATATCACATTCATGGTGAGAGGATAATCCCTTTAGCTCAACAACAACTCATTAACCATGTTCTCTCAATTAGAAATAGCTTATTTTCTAACAAAACAAACCCCATAAACACTCCTGCCTCCAGCTCATAATGATTTTCTATAAGTAAGTGTATCAGAGGCATAGTACAAGGAGGGAGCTGGGCACAAAAAGAAGTGACATAGAAATGGAAGATATTTCTGATAATATAAGGCTTGACTGTTGTACACATTGTGTGTACTTTCTCACAGTTGGGGCTTCATAATGAAATGAGATTTGGAAAAATGAAAATGGGATAGAAGTGTAGCTGGAGGAGTACTTTACAAGCCCTTATATTTAAACATAGAGAAAAGACTGCAAAGGAGAAAAGTGCTTTTGTGGATCTAGTTTATTAATAAGCATTGTAATTAACAAGACAACATGCTGTACAGAAACCTGAAATAGAACTACTGCAAATTTACTGGACTTCAAATGCTGCTGGACTGTAGTATATGATGTCCAGCTGCATGATTTGTAGAGTGTGGTTAGGGCTGTTTCAATACACAGACATACACTGCTCACTCTCAGATCCTGTAGTATGCCATAGAGCAGGGAGATTTCCCAGAAATACAAACTCAAATATTTACAAGAAATCGTCAATCTCTTTCTTCACTAGGGATAACATAAGTTATACACAATTTTCCTATGTATACCAAATAAAATCTTTGCCTTCAACTTTACTTTGTGTCTGCACAAACCAATTCCTTCATTTTAATTTATCCAGTTAAATAAGGGTAGTAAACTGCAGTGTGATCATTTCATTGCTTATCGTTGATTAAGGATTGGTATTAAACCTGCAAAAGGAAAACATAAGAAATCAAATAAAGTCAAGTGTAAATTTTCAAACTTTAAAGCCTCAGATTTTCTAAGCTTGACTCAAACAACCTTGAGTTATTCAACTACTACTGATAGAGATTTTTTAGGTCTCTGTCTTCGGCTCGACCATGCTGGAAGCAGGACAAGAGTGGTAGCTTGGGGCTCATGGGGTTTCACAGCCTGCTCAGAATACAACAGAGCAAACCTCCCCTTCTCTAACGAAAACCCCAAACAGATCTCTCCACGCTGCAGTCACAGATGCAAAGGGGCTGCTCTCCTCCAGTCCTAAGCCAGGCAACAAGACCTGGCTGGGCTCAGAACCACGTAACTGATGTTATGTCAGGCCAGCCTTTGTGCTAGCATTCATAAGCCCTCAGGCCCTATTAGCATGGGCTCACTGCCACGATAATTAGGTAAATGACCTGCATCCGGCCAGCTCGCAGCCCAGAGAGAGCAGGTGCTCAGTAGTCTCTGTCTGGCCAAGCAGACATGCCTAATTATTCTTTCTTTAGAATTAAGTTACACTTCAGAATACAGCACACTTTAGGAAAACAAAGAGATAGCCTATTTTGCTTCAGTTTGACTCGGTTCTTTCTTTTAAGTTTGTTTGGGTTTTGGGGTTTTTTTTATCATATGGAAATAAGACCCTTCCTTTCTGCCACCACTACCCGTAACTTTGATGCAATACTTAGAAGTGCAACAAGCATGTACTGAGTTTGGAGAAATAATCTAGACTAGACTGTGTGACACATCACTTTGAAGGCAAAGGTTTTCCTTTATTGTTACACTGTATGAAACAAATCTAATCATGTAACTACCATTTTACTGTATATTGTATATAGGATTGTTTTCTCCACAAATTCACACAAGTAAGATAAAATAAGTTAAATGACTAAAAAAAAAAAAAATTACACGAAAATATACAGTCTATGCACTAGATAAATTATTTATATATATGGCAAGATGTGTAACGAGTCTCTAGTAACATTATTCCTCTGGATACTGACATGCTACTCAGAAAAATGTTGCCTCAAATGTGCAGTTCGAGATATTACATATGTAATATATAAAAATGAAGGAACAATTTATCTCCTGATACAATGTGTATTTACAATTAATTGTTCTGCCTCTTCTTGACTGAATTTTAGAATATCAGAACACATTTTCATGGATGTAGCATTTAATACTTCCTATAATCAGATTCATCTTTACAATGTTTACTGTATAAGCAATTTTTTGTTGTTTGGTTTGGGTATTTTTGGGGGGTTTTGTTAGCTGTTTTTAAGAGAAGGGGATTGGTTAAATGTTTCTGTACCTTTGGGGAAAAAAACCGAATAATCCATAAACATTTAAATTAAGTGAAGTTTGTTGTTTTTTCTCCCACTGCCAATGAAAAAAACCCCACTAATTCTGGATTCTTCGCTTTTTCCCTTGAAAATCCTGAAATTGTAGAAATTACTTCTTTGCCAGGAAATTTCAGTTACGATTTTCATCCAAAAAGGAACTGTTGCAGGAAAAAAAAAAAAAAAAAAAAAAAAAAAAGGACTTTATGAGGAGGNAAAAAAAAAAAAAAAAAAAAAAAAAAAGAAGAGCTTTCTAGTGGTGGAGCTGCCAATTCTGTAAACATTTCATATGGCAGCCCTCTGTAATAAAACCTGAAGACCTCTGCTTACAATAGGAAGCATTAGCTGTCAGCATTATAGTAAATTTACACAATTAGTATGTTTGGTAAATCTGTGTAAACTACAGATAAGCTTTTATTTTTTTGCATATCCCTGAAAAGAACTGCCAAATTCTCTCATTCTGACGCATCCAAAGCAAGCAACAAAGGGCTTTGTATATATTAGGTATGACTTAATTTGTCAAATTTTTAATTGTCCTGGAATTGGAAATGAGATGTGTCAGCTATTGTGTGTCAGTACCCAAAGGATTATTATTTTTTTCCAGGACTTACATGCAACTGAAAGCCAGTGTGCCACATCTTTTCTAAAAGTTATTGAAAACTACATTAAAATAAAAGAAAGCAAAAGAAATACATCATTAGATAATCTGATGTCCATTAATTAAACCCTATCAGTAGGTTAAAAGTGAAGCTTTTTTTGTTTTTTATTTTATTTTGCACATAAAATCTAAATGTGATTTGAATAGATTTACAGTGGGGACAGCGATATATAAAGCTACTTATACCTGCTGGGCACATAAGAGAAGCTCTTTTAGCATTCATTGGAAACCCTCAACATCTTGAACTTCTGTAAATTTTACAAGCAGCTAATATTACAGCATTTTTACACACAGGTTTTTTTTTTATAAATTACAGATTTAAGTTACATTATGAAGCCTACATAGAATTCTAGCCATAGGAAATATTCACACACTGTCTTTTTTTCCCCTCCATACAACTTCGATTGTCTCACTTAATGTAGCAATAGAACTAAAAAATAATGCATTTTCTTAAAAGAAAAATTTCTTGGTATGTACATACTGTAAATTACGAAATGGCTAAACAGCAATGAAATACTAGAAGGAAATCCTAGAGGGAAAAAACATTTTTTTATCTAAGAAAGGAATCTCCTTTTCATTCACTGTGGATTTTACCAATAGAATATTCTCCAGTACAGAGAACACTGAAACAAAATCACTCATCTTTAAAGAGAATCACCTTGAGACTTTATCAAATAATATGACCTGGGGAGTGTTTCTATTTATCCAGCTTTCATTACATAGATTCTTCTTTCTTTGCTGAGCATTATCAGTCATTTTCTAATAACTAATCCACAATGACAAGTACTTCTTAATCTAACAGGTTTGTGGTGAGATAACTAATATTATAATTAAACTTTTACTGAATACTTACAATAGGTGAATATATCTGCAAAAAAAAGTCATACATATCACTCTAATATTCTTTTAAACACCGGTAGCTTGCAGCCACAACATCACATCAGCCAAAAAAACTACCCCACTTTCCTACTGTTTTCAGCAGTGCCCGTGTAATTTTCAACTAACAGGAACAGTAGCCAAAGCAAGCTCTGTAAGATGGAAAAAAAAAAAAAAAAAAAAAAAAAAAAAAAAAAGAAAAAGAAAAAAAGAGAAATAAATTTAAGCCTTGAAAACATAATATGTATCATATTGTTCCTTGACTTATTGTAGAATAATTGGAAATTCAAAAAATAAAGTTACTTATATTTTTTCCAGTTTTGATCTTTCATACCCTATCACTGCAATGTTTATTTCACACAGAAAAGCCTAGTTAAGAGCTTTCTATTTCATCTATTGCATTCTTTCAAAGAATAAATACCTGTATATTGAGCCAATAAAAATTAAAATAAAAATCAGTTGTCATGCCTTTAAGTGCATTTTCCTTCTTAATTACATAAAAGATAAATTTTGGTAGAAAGATATACCATCTTTCTTAAGAATTAGATTTTAGGATCTTATTACTTCTATTATGTCAAGTAATCAAATGAGAAATTGCTCACTTGATCTCTAATGTTAGGCAAATGGAAGATGAAATCTATGAATATGCTATAAATCATAAGAACAAAGAAAAATTGGAGTAAGCTCTTTTTAGACTGTAGTATTCCCCAAACTGTACTAAGAAATTGCTTTCAAAGGGAGGGAGAACTGCTGGCAGATATTTGCACTATATGCCCATGTAAGAAAATGAACAGGATTTTGTTTTTCTTTCACTTGTTTCTGGGTTGTGGGTTCTCTTCTCCGTTTTGTGGATTTTACCAAGAACTGTGGTAAACACCTTTTAACTAAGCACTGAGGATTTAGATTATCAGTTTCAAATGTAGGTTCTATATACACGAATATTCACAAGCCTAACAAGTGTGTATAAGCCCGAGGAACAGTGTTAGGCTGTGACTATACACAGTCACACTTAAAGCCTGGAATTAGGGATTTGTCAGATATGCATTTATAGCTGGTGCTCGTGTATAAACGTGGTGCTGCTCCCAGAGCCCGGAGCCTGGTGGGACGCGGCGAAGTTTGCCAGAGGAATGACTTTGACGGCATCTTCGCTGGCACAATGTCTTTCGCAGGTGTTGTAGAACTGGGGCCTGGGCCCCCCCTGGCCTTTGTCAGGGTCGTCCTTTGGAAGGGGCCTGCCCAGGGTGTGCCGTCCCTCAGGCCGGGCTCCTCGGCCCCAGCCTTGCTGGAAGCCGAACGATGGCAAGGAGGTGTTGGGCTGCTGGTACTGCGCCAGGGCGGGCGGCATCCAGCAGTTGTCGGAATGGCCGAGGATGAGACACTCCTGTGTGCAGTTTTCAGAGGCTTCAGCCAGAGCTTTCTGGAGGTTTACTTCTATAGCTGGAAGGATGGAAAAGAGACAAGGCATTATCAGAGGTACAAAGGGAATCAAGGTCAGCAAAGCAATGCCCGTGCTACAATAGCGGCCACAGTCTGGGAAGGAAATACCTCCAGGTGTAAAACTGAAGCAAAGGTTTAGGTGTTTGCAAGTTTGTGGCCCAAAGGGATGTCACTAGACATCATCAGAGAACAGTTAATGTTTAATGAACTGTTGATACCTCTATTACAGCTACAGTAACTAAAGCCCTTTTACAGCCTGTTTCTTAGGATTATAAAGGTTGGAAAAGACCTCTAAGATCATCAAGTCCAACTGTTACCCCAGCACCGCCAAGGCCACCACTAAACCATTTCCCCAAGTACCACATCCACATGCCTTTTGAACCCTTCCAGAGACAGTGATTCCACCACTTCCCTGGGCAGCCTGTTCCAATGCTTGATGACCCTTTCAGAAAAGAAATTTTTCCTAATATCCAGCCTAAGTCTCCCCTGGGACAACTTGAGGCCACTTCCTCTTGTCCCATCACTTACTTACAATGATTCTTTCACTTTTTGAAATTTCAATTTCTGTAATAAAGTTAAAAGCTTTATGATAATCTAACACCATTGTTCAAGATGTTTGCACAGAACTACTTGGAGAAAATAGAATTATTAAATTATGTATTTTTAAAAATGTTTTCTTAAAACTAGGCTTTTTAATTGTTCTGCTTTGCTTAATCAAAACAAAACTGATTTGGACACTAGCCAAAGACAGCACATTGGCTTCAGAGATGCACTCAAGAGCTTTAAGAATGAAACAGCGCAACAGCTATTTTAAAGAGAATTGATTTCTCCATGTATTCAATGCTGAAAACCTTGAAAAATCAAAGGGTAATAGCAAAAGAAGATGTAACCTCTGTACTTTACTGGTAATCGAACCAGATTTCTTCAGTAGATGCAAGGTTTGTGCCCTTGAAAAAGGATTATAGAAATTATAATTTGTTCAAAGGCAAAGTAAACTATTAAATCTGAAAGGTGTTAATTTGCAACACATAAACACTCCTGACCAGTTTCATTTAAACTGTGGCTTTATCATGTTGTGTAAATTAAAAACTAATAGAACTAAATTTCTACACATGGAATAGTTTTCATATTACATGTGTTAATTTTACATTCTCTTGTTGTGTACTTGGTTAAATACATCAGAAGCACAGAAGAATATCTGCTTAGATATTTTGCTGTGTCATCTTTATCAAACTTTCCGATGAAAGATGAATACATGTTTTTTAACATCTATCTTAATGAAGATAACACTTCAAATTGGATTCTGGCTCATAAGCACGGGAGAAGGTATACCACTAAAATTACTTATAGCAAGAAGAGTGCTGAATTGAAGCCTCCCACCCTCTGAGCTTTATGTTTAAACAGATGCTGCATTTCTGTTTTAATAAATACTTTGCATGTTGAAATCTGTGTAAAGCTACAGAGCACAAACACTAATTTCCATGTTACAGCTCAATACAAAGGAATTAAGTTTTTCCTCAAGGCATTGAAATATGTAATGTTTCTGTCCAAAACACAAAATACATCTTATTGAAATCTACCATGTTTAAGTAGACAACTGGTTGCTTCTTTTATCGTGAGTGCTCTTTTCTTGATTATTTCTCCTTGAGTTTGCTGTATGAGTAAGTGTCAGTCAGAGAGGGGATTGTTTATAAATGTTATTTTGGCATATTACTGGCATTTCAACATGTCTTCAGTCATTTTGCCTGAGTCTTTTTCAGTGTAATCCTGACAAAGCTTTGGCACCTTGCTGTTGAAATACTAATCCAGTTATGATGGGCAGTAGGAGACATAAATATGGAAATAACTCAGTGGAGGAAACAGTCCCTTCCAAGAAAAATGTTACTACTGGTATATTAGTCTAATCTTTCTGTGTCCTACTATCTGCTATTGAAGACATAAATTTGAGTATATACAAGTTCTTTTAAGCTCTTTAATTCTCCACATTTGCTTCTATTCTGATCAAGGCAATTCACTGAAATCAGCTACAACCCTGGCAGGGTGTTGAGTTATGCCCATTTTATAACGAAACTGATTTTTTTGCATTTATTAAAAAAGCCCCCAACTTTTTGATACCAAATACCTGTTTCTTTTTATCTCTAACAGCATCAGTGCAACCCTGGGGCAATCTTTAGGAGACTGGTTATGATGTAGGAAATGTGAGGGAGGCAAGTAAAAATATATAAAAGGAGTAATATGAAAATTATTTTTTTTAAGCACAATGAAGTAAAAATTACTCTTGGAGAATAATTCAATCTAGAAAAAAAATGTAGGAAATTTTCTGCGTGAATATTCAATATGCATTATCTTTTTTTGCCTGCTCTTCCAGGCCATGAAATACGCCTTCCTTCTGCCAGTCTAATTCATTCTCTGTTTTCCTAACATATCATTCTCCTGCTTCTTCAGCACGTGAAATCCTTCTAAATAGTTACTTGGCACGGGCATTGAACTAAACAATATTTCATTTATTAAAAACACACTTTTAACAATTCCCTATTTAATCAGAGAAAGCTTTATGTCAGCAATACTGATGGTGCCAGCTCGGAACACAATGCAGCTGACTTAATAGTCTGTTACAGACTTTACATGCAAAGAAGCCACTGTCCCCAACACTGAGGTGTTGTCCTCACCACTCTGTCTGGCTTCCTGTCCACCACTTGCTGCCTGTTTTAAATGAAGGATACTCTGTCTGGCTCAGCTGAGCATCCCAGAGGATCATCTGAGGAGGAATTCCAGCCATGCAGCTGGGACAGTGTGAAGTTCAGTGCTCAAGTGGTCATCTACCAAAGGTTGTGTAAATTGACCGTGGCATTTTCTAGCTGCTACTCTTTAAACTCACTTCTATTTTGTATCTTTGCAAGTCACTGTGAGTGTGGATAACAATAAAATTTTCTGAGCTTTTCCTCTTTCATTCAAATATAATAATGTAGGTGATTATTCTGCACTGTCTGATAAGTAATCATGGGTAGGAAACATCTGTGACATCTGCCTCTACCAATCAGGGAAAAGAAAGTTTCTACTGTCTGCAAATGTTTTCAGAAGAAATTATGGGTTTTGCTACCGAAATTCAGTGTCTAGTACTATCTTCTCACATAAGATATGACAGGTTTATAAATGGAAATAGACGTGTACAGATTCCCTATGTCTATGTATTATGAATAAACAACACATTCCACCGAACTCTTACCAGTCTACTTCATTTCTCACTTCACTCAGTTATAAAC
The DNA here is from genome assembly GCA_013400415.1 of Scytalopus superciliaris. Classification (NCBI taxonomy): domain Eukaryota; kingdom Metazoa; phylum Chordata; class Aves; order Passeriformes; family Rhinocryptidae; genus Scytalopus; species Scytalopus superciliaris. The sequence continues at coordinate 256,015 of VXBX01004844.1, read as the reverse complement.
TCTCAATTTTATATATATTTTTTTTTCATCTTACATGGAGACTCTTCAAACATGACATACAAATAATATGAAAGAGAATTTTTAATTCATATAACAGATCACACTCATGCACATGTAAGTTTACCACTTTGATTTGAACTCCAGGTTGTTTTAGGAATGAAACTATTTTTTAAATTGTCTGCTGCAGAACTAAGAACATTTTTAAAGAAAGTGTCTGTCAGCTCTTAGGAAATGTTTAGATAAGAACTGTCAAATATAACTAAAAGCACAATAGTTAAAAGACTTTCTTCATTGTTCTACAGTCTTATCATTTATAGGTCAAAGCAGTTTTCAAGTAAGAATATTTAATTTCACACAAGAAAAGTGGAATTTCAGCCTTGCCAGATATCTGTCCTTCAGTCAAAACAGTTATAAAAAACACCTTTTTCCATTCTTCTTTTTTTTTTTCATGTTGTTGCTTTTGTTAGAGACTTCCTATGGTTATAAAGTCTGTGTGGGAATTTAGAGATAGCAAATAAAAACGTTTACTATCCTCTTTGATTTGGGGGGATGAAAACTGAAGAACTCTACAGTGCTACTCTCCTTCTCAGTCTACAAAACATGTCGCACAGTACTGCCTACTTCGGTATTTGCAGCTTAATATTATATTCCAGTTTTCAGACTATTTCTCATGGAGAATTCTCAAAGGCAGCCAGGCTGTCAGTATGACTGTGCTATCAGCAGTCTCACAATGCTGAGAAGTTGGAATCACAGAATCACTTTGATTGGAAAAGATCACTGGAGCACATACTTGATGTATACACAATACACTTTCTTTTCTACCACTAAGGCCTTCCTTCCATCCTCAAAAGAGAGATGAACTACTAAGACAATAGCAAGAGAGCTGGTTCTTTCCTCAGTATGCCATAAAATTCATCACTTGCATCATGACATCTCACAGACTTAGGCTGGAAGGGACTTTTGAAGATGTCTGGTCTAACCATCTGCTCAAAGCAGGATATCTTGGTTGAAACAGAAGAGAATAGTTTTTTCTAAAAGTTTAGGCCAACTTTCAGAATTATACATATCTCTTAAAAAACTAAACCAAAATCCGAATGCACATGTTGAAAGGGAGATGTTCATGTCTAAGAGTTGGGCAATCAAGAACATGAGCTCCTGGAAAAGCCTTAAAATGTCTCCACCTTTATCCACATATGTAGTAATGATCAAAAGACATTTGTAACTGTATTCATTAGCAAAGTACTCAGATTCATTAGAAGTTCAAAACCCACAAGACTGCACTTGTATCGATGCAGATTTAGGGGCTTATAAACCGTGCAAAGAAAATTTCAAAACCAATTAAAAAAAAAAAATAAAGAAGAAAAAGCTTTAAAACACAGAATACAGAGTGCTTGAATTTTAAATCCATGTAGCTGAAGTCTTAATGAAAAGCCAGTTTTGAATTTGACACATTTTGGATGCAAACCATCCAGTGTTACATTTAGAGCACTCTTGTTTCATAATAAAGCAAGCAACAATTAGCAAGCAATTAAGCAAATTGCCCATAATTATGCCATTGCTGAGCTATTTTTCATATTTTCACAACACAGCACATATATGAATACATGGCTTGCAGTGCCAACACTATTCTGTCAGCATCCAGAAGTGCCTCTCATTTACGGAGCGCTCCGTACTAAACAGCTCCCACCGCACTCTCAGTGCTCTCTGCTCAGCAGGAACCCACCAGAGTGATGAAGATGACAACCCCACGCTACTCATCTCAGCCAATAGTTCCTAAGGAAGGGGTCATGTCCCCCCCCATTTTTTGCCCATGTGTATTTACTAAATGTGGTACTAAATCTAAGCAGGAATTCAAGCATAATATGGGGAAATTATCGTCCAGAATTACCCTGGTGACCAAAAGTGGCCGCTTGGGTAACATCATTTAGAGGTCTCCACCATACGAGGAGAACAGAAATGACATTAACAATAAAAAAGGGAGGGGAGAATGGCTGTTAGTGTAAACTGGGTTACTTTAATAAGGTCAGGAGGAAGAAGCTTGAATGTAGAAACCTAAATGAGTGCTGCTATAATATACTCTAGCCTTTTGGTTTAATAATAAAATGCCTTTGGGAGAAGTTTCCTATGAATATTTTATTTCCTGTATATGTCTCAATAAATTAAAAACCTAAAAGAGTTACTTAAGTTCTAGCCTTGGAACCTTTTTATTCGAAGAACAAGTAGGACACACCAGTTTTTTAAGTTTTCATCCGAGTGTACAGAGCTTGCCCTGCTTGTGAGAAATCATACTCAGAGGAAGATTGATCCTCCAGATGTTCTGACTGAGGAATCAACAGGTATGCAGGAAATCACACATTTTCCCGTGCTACCGAGACTTGCCAGATTATGCTGGATAGCTTGCAAGAATCAGCTCTGCTTCCATTGCAGTGAACAGTTTATATGCTAAAAGCCATGGTTTTAATTTGAATTTAAACATAAGAACTGCCGTGAGTTAGGTTGCTTCTTATAAAACCCAAATAGGATGAGGGGTGAGTATTTTGCACCTGGCTTTAATTAGCCAAGCAAACATTATCAAAGATGGCCAAGAAAATTTGGTGATTGAGGAGACAGGAAAGAGTCTGCATAGGTAACTCCTGTACCATTAACTACACTTGTGGAATGAAGTGAAACTTTCCTTCACAAATACAAATAAAGCACATTAATCTCCCATTAAGTCATCTCTTATTGTTATTCTGACTAGAACTTCAGACTTGTATTAATCATAACCAAGAAATCATCTAAAGGCAATGCTCCCATAGAAAGTTCAGTAATTGCTGTTTTCCACAGAAAGATATTTCACACACACAAAAAAAACCCCAAACCAAGACCCCAAACGCTCTTTTTTTTCAGTCTAATGAACATGCGTGTGACAATGTTGTACCACACATGGCACTGACCCTTATTGCTTTAACAGGTCAATTGAATTCATCTCTTATGTCCATGTTTTGTTACTATTTTGAACAAAATAAGTATGGCCATTTGCAAAGGACACATGTTTCTTAGCCTATAAAATGTATATTGAGTTATCAATGAGAATTTTAAACATAACTTGTAAATTATAATCACCATCTAAAATGAATAGCCTAAAATCTAGCATATTGATTACAATACCGGGTAATACAATGTGCTTTATTTAATATTTAATTAACTACTTCACATTCGTACTGAACCTTCTTAATTATTAATGCATGGTTCATTATTTAACATGGAATATAAATTCAAATTCAAATCAATTAAACAAGGTGAAACTACATAGTGAGAAATGCCTTATCCTCCAGCAATAACCTTTGACCTGGAAACGCAGTAAAAAGTGAAATTAGCATTTTTTTCCCCCCATACCTGAAAAGATTATGTATTTTAGGTGACCTACATTAAAATACTAACACACCCTCATAGTGCCCTAATAAGAGATTCCAACAGTTGTGACAGCAGGCAGATCAGGAGAACCCCCCTCAGCAGAAGGCAGAGCCAGAGCAGTGCAGGGGACAAGCAGAGGTTCATCTTCAGTTGCATTCACATAGAGCAGCTCCTTCAAGAGTAGGTTTGGATAAAAGTCCTGCAGTTCTGCTTCAAATGTCTGTATTTACACCCTGAATTCACTTCAGTAAGTTTCTTGATGTATCTACATGCTAAATTGGACTCTGTTTTCTTTTTATTGACTTTACAGTAAAAACTAAACAAAAGTTTGAGCTAAAGTAGGATACTAAACAAAATCTCTTAAATTAAGTAATTGAACAACTGTGGGCAATTGTTCATGGCTCAGACACTTTAATGAAACATTAATTTTCAAAAGGGAATCATAAAATCCCCAAATACTCAGTGCTAACTTAAGACATAGAAAATAAAAAGTATTTTGAATTGTGTGTGTTTTTTTGTTTTTTTTTTTATTAGATAGACACAAACAGAAATTTAAAGTCAAGGCCACTAGAGCAGCAACCTAAATAAACATACAACAGTCTAAAAATGTTCCGTAGCTTTTATGTGGTGATTTCATTTGTATTTCAAGGAAAACAAAATTCTTTATTAGAATATAGACAAACAAAAATTTGCTTTTATTCTGAATACCCTGACTTTATCTGTTTTCAAATACTTCTAAATATTCTTACAATATTGACCTATGCTGATATATATGTACCCATTATAGCTTTTTGAGTGCTGATATCTATTACATTTTATTGGACCATCAACAATATTAATTAACCCCAGCTAAATATATAAATAAAAGCTTGCCGAAGTTTTTTAGACAAAAAGTTCTTCATCAAAAATGTAGTTTAAAAATTCAAATGCTTTGTGACAGTGTTGATTCATGTTACATTTGGGGGGATAAAATATGGTAACTAGTAACTTCTATTTTCTCTCTTCTTTTAATTTTCACTTGATTTTTTTTTTTTTTTAATTATGAGGATCCTTATATTTCAGCATTATGAAGAAATTGGATTATTGAAGGGAAAGCTTTCCCTCAGATTTTACATGTCACAATAAATATCAAGGTCAGGTTATGATTTTAGAAAACAGCACTGCTTATCTTTCACAGCACCTGCAACTGGCCTAACACCATCCTCAGCCTTTTCCCTTTTCCAAATTCCCTGCCACTCCCTTACCTTTGCTACAGGAGAAGCCTCGTGCTCCACCTGAAAACTTGAAAATCTATCATTCTGAGTAATTAGGATAAACACTGCAGGGTGAGAGGGCATGAATTTTAATTCCCCTGAAGTGCCCAGCAGCAGGTTGGCTCTGCTGTGCTTGTTGGACCCCTTAATGACCACCTGTAACCTTGAGGAAGGACGGAGTGGAGGAGTAAAACTTCAACATTCCGTATCTCCACAGGACAAAAGAATTCCCCTCCTGCTCCTCTCACCCTCCCCAAGAGGACACTCTCCTCCATATGGCTGCAGCTCAGGCAGGTTTTTCTCTTGGAAAACCCTCTCAACCACAGCCTCCTTGATGACTAGACAACATTTTTTATCCAATTTTTCACAGCAGTTTTCTGTCAAGACCACTTTGTCAATCTGCCACAGCCTGCCCTCAGTGGAACCACGTAGCTACTCATCCCTTTGACAAAGGCCCCAAAAAGTGTGAATACATGGAAAGGGCCATGTTTGATTAACAACCTTGTGATTGCTGTAAAAATGGAATTTGAAAGGTAATAATTACATTTGTAATTACTTAGGTCTAAATCTCTTATGCTTCCTACTCCCTCTATTTCTGGGCAGTTGGAGCAATGACTCATTAATAATAATAAAGTCATTTAACCCTGCAGGCACATTACAAGGAGAAAGATGTCATTTGTCACCAACGCAAATAGAACAATCACCGAAGGATACAGCAAGACCACTATTTCATATTTATTGCAAATGATAAAAGGGACATTTTGCACTCATTCTCACCATGACATCCCAATCTGCTTTTTAATTATCAGCAAACATAAGGGGACAGCATACAACATATGAGGGACTACTAATAATGCATTGTCCTGTGGTGACATTTCCATAATCACTTTAAATCTACCCTATACATATGTACTAGTTAAAGCTTTCAGCTCATGAAATCATACCCCCTAGTAAGGAATGAATTATCCTTTGCAGATTGAGCTCACAAAAGCAGCTCTTTCCCAGAGTTCGAGGGTCTGATAGCTGACATATGTATTGTTATTACTTTAAGTGATAAGATTTGGCATTCTGTTGCACTTAGAGTTGAACACGGTAGGACTTAAAAATAAGTACAATTATATTTTTAGGCCAGGAACTATACAGTTGTAAATCTCACTGGCAATAATTTAGGCAAGAATTTCTGCAAGGCACTTAATTTTCCATTGCTTTTCAGTGTTGTTCTGTACTTTGCCAGCTCAAGAACTCTGCAAGAAACATTCTTGTGTTAGATGAAACAAATACCCTTATTCATAAGGAACGCAAGTCACTTACTCAGAATTTACTGGATTTTTAAAAAGAATTGCTGATGAAACTGCCTGTCTACTAAATAAACTTCTGAGGAAGAGAAAAGACTCGTCTCTGGCTATATGATTCCATTCAGAGACATGAAACCTTGAGGAAAATTTATGCAGAGGAATTTCTATTATGGTATTAGTAGGAAAGCAAATGAAAGGAAGTTTCATGTAAATAAAAGTCACCATAATCCGAGTTTCAACTCTATCAAGCCAGAATTTAATTCTTCCTTGCTTGGCTTTTTCATAAGCACTTATCTAACCACTAGACATGTAGAAAGACCAGAGAACAAATTTAACAATGTGAAGTTATAAACTGTTATTGTGTGGGCGAGAAAGGAGGTAAGCAAACCTCCTAAATCTGTTTATATTTTCCCCAGGTACTACAACAGGCTACATAAAGACATGCTTTAAAAAAGTTAAATAAGTAGTGTTAAGAAATAAGACGCATCAGGAAAGAGTAAAATGCATGGAGTAAAATTCATATTTTCACTTCTAAGATAGTGACAACACAGAAAAGCTTATATGTGGAGTGAAATGTTTTGTCAAATTGAAAAAAGGAAATAATACGAACACTACAATTTTCACATCAGTTTGAGGTAAAATGTTTTGAATTACAGTCATTTTAATCTTGTTTTATAAAGAAAATGACTTCAAATGGGTGATAATTTAAAACAGCATAATCCAAACTTCATTGTGCTCCATCAGGCATCGGAGTGTGGCTCTGAGTGATTTGGAGCAATCTTTGCACATTAGCTCAGAGCCTCATTCAGAACAGACATTTGAGAGAAGGAAAAGGGTGTCTTGACTAGAGTTCCCATGATTTCCCTGTGAGTTCAAACTTACTTACAGCAATGGCTACGACTTTCTAATTGGGCCTTTACAGGCACTGCTTGCACCTTCAGGAATTTTGGCAGCACTTTCACAGTTTTCAGCTCTTTATGCCTTCCATTGTCACCAGTTTCCCCACTAAAGTTGTTCATGAAATTAAACTTCATTACTTCAAAGACAGAAATGGTTTAAAATCAGTTGATCTTTAAAGCATGCTTTTATTAACTTAATTATATAAACATCTTCTTCCTATAACCACACACTGTCTCATAATTATATAAACATCTTCTTCCTACAATCACACATTGTCTATGTGTGTCTATATGAAGGATTCTGAAGAGAGATATTCAAATTTCAGAGAGTAGGTGTCAAGTTTTGACTCAGCCCTTCTTATATTTGTATTTTTACACATTTAACAGACCATAGTTGTCTCTGCAAAAAAGTAATGTTCGCTCCTCTTTGATAAGCTTTGGCATGAATATGCCTGGGCTAATAAAAGCCTAACATATATTATTTAATGAAGTTAAAAACTAGCATTAAGATTTGTCAAGGAACTTATCACCTCCTTTAGTATATAAGCCTCAATCAGCCATTTCTCTGTTGCTTATGACAGAGGACCCCTTAGAAACAGTTTTAAAAAACACTCAGTTCTTACAAAGTCACTGAAGTTTACCATCCAGTTCTTTTGAAAGTCTAAGTTTCAAACTAGTAGTGAAATCCTGGCTATAGGAGCCACACATTAAAGGTAACCAGTTCTTGCTAGGAAGAAAGGTTCATGAGCTAACCTAATCTCTAGTTTATAACAGCAAAACTACAAAATCCCATAGTTGATGGTTTGGGTGTTGTTTTTTTTTTTTTTTCTTAACTTCTACAGAAAGGATATTTTAAGTCTGGGTTAAGTGCTGCAGATGCCATATAGAAAGCTCTCAGCATGTTTGGCACACAGTTTTCTGTTTAAGGTCCAAACCTGAATTCCTGAAGCTGATGTTCCCTAAGCTTCAGCAAAGTACGTTTCACAACCCTCTTTTCTACAGTTACTGTGAATGGCAGGAGAAGTTCACACTTAGTCTGTATTCCATAAGGTTACTTTAAATCTTTCTATGTTTTTTAATTAACCATAGGATATAATAGAACCTAAATGAAGAGCTACAAGTCAATTGCTGACTAAGTGTTCACCAGCCTGTTATTGAATCTATTTTCATCTATTTATTCCTTAACTCGTCCATAGTCTAGAGATGCCATTAATATGCTGAAAGTTAATTTATTATCTTCTATTGCTTCTATTCAAGTTCATGTTAACAGAATAAATTCATCACAAATGATCAGACTTGAAAAGGCAGATTTGGATTCTGACAGAGAATAATTTATCATGGCTGGGAAAAAGCCTCCCACCAACTGGGTTGTTGAAATGCTGGGAGATGAAACTGTAATGACTGCAGAACTTCTGCAGAAAAGGACATTAAAGTCTCAAGGGGAAAACAAACAAACAAAAAGCCCCCAAGTCTAACTCCCCAAATATGGAGGTTCCTGACCCTGACTTTTTTTTTCCATTTTCACACTCACAGGTCCTTTCTCTCACCCTCTGTGCTGCCCTGAGGCAGAAATAATCATTAAGGCTCTGCTCGCCATCATTTGCATACCACAGAGCCTGGAGACACGAGGAGCACCATCACACAAGCACGAGGAGTGACAGTGACATTCAAAGCTGTGCAGAAATGGCACTGATGCTCTGAGGGTCACAAACTGTTAATCAACAGATCCATGCAGCAAAGGGCTTCATTGCAAAGCTGCATAATGTAACATCAATGTATTTTATTTGTGATTTGCTGTAATTATCCCTCTTATAACAGAAGATCTTGGGTAAGCTAGTACTCTAAGTATTATACCACACCTGCTACGTATCCACAAGTTATCTGCATTCCATGAACAGCTGGATATAACAGCATTTATAGCACGTCTCAGGTGCTATTACAATGGGGGAAAAAAATAAAGTGCTTCTTTTTGTGCTTATAACTCTGTTAACACAGTGGAATTGGAAAGCACTGAGATACTGTGATGTCTGTGGTACCACCGTGATTGTGATATGGGTTGGGAAGATTTATTTTAAAGCTTGGAAACACTTGTTTAAGCATGGCGTTACAGTCAATATTCTAACTACTTTTGTTTCACACAGTTAATGTTTTGTCCCCAACTGCAGCACAGGGAGAATTTCCCCTCCTGTACAAATAGCTGCTCCAACAGACTGTTATTCCATTTATCCATCACTTCATATACTCGTATTCTAATCCTGAACATAGCAGACCCATTTGTCTGCTCTTGGTCTTATTACACTGAGTAATTATGGAGCTTCAAGGCTTAAGCAACCAATTTCTCCAAGGAAGAGAGGAGGAAAAAAACCAACACTAAGTACTCCAGACCTGCCCAAGTAATACAAAACTCACCAGGCTCTACCTGGATATTTTACAGAGGATCTTAAATATGGGTATAATAATAGATTGCAGTGCTCAAGTATTTGTAAATATGTGGCTAACTCAATCAAAACATCCTAGTTCCCTTTCCCCTCTTTCTTCTGTCATATTCCAGAATCCAATTGCATTGTACTTCCAACTGCACTGCTATCAATATTTGTTATTTCTGATTCAAGACATTATTATATTAATGGTTTGAATCTAAGAAATTCAGTGAGGTGAATACGCCAAGTATCTGAACAGTACATGTCCATGTATATACATACATGTATGCATATGTACATGATGTCCCAGTCAAGTATCACTGTACTGAAAAAAGAGTGAACATTTCCCAGAGAAGCATTGGAAAGTTAGAAAGTGCAAATTTTGCAATATTAATTCAGCTCCCTTGTGTAAACGTGTTTTGATGCAAACTTTAATTAAATTATCATATACTATTTTTCTCATAGGACTCTTGGGCCCAATTCAGAGAGTAAGTAGTTATTCAATATTTCTCTTTATCTACTCTAATCAGCATGTGGCCATACACCTTTTTAATTAATACTTTCAAAGCCTTGTGCTGAATGCAGATTTATTAATTTCCTTGTGTACTCTGTTGTTTTCACAGCACAACCAAAAGCTTCATGAACATTAATAATATCCCACCTGCATTATTTGCTTTATTGATGCCATTTGCATCTGGGAAACTGAGGAATAAAGGAATTGAGCAAAATTATGTAGTCCCCATTACTTCTGAGTGACCAGTTTGAGAGAGCTTAAACCAGATTTTTGCACACTTGAGCACTGGATATTGCACTAAGTTTTCAAAGCATATTTGTTGGGAGTAGTGGATGATGTTTCCTTGGCACCCAAAGAAACCTGAAGGACACAACATGTTAGCAACAATTCAGTTTTCCCTTTCCCTAAAAGAGCTTTGTTGCATATTTCAAAATGCACAACAAAATATAAACATATTAATGATTTATCTTTCATTGTCCTTACAAAATCTAACCATATATACACTTTAAACAGTCCTTCTGTGAAGAAGAACTCATAATTTCAATAAACCACAAAAAAACCCAGGATTATATGTGCTCTGATGATTTCTTATGGTATCAAAACTTTCCAAGAGCTAAACCTTAAAATTTAACATTAACTGTAATGCAATAAAATGTAATGATTTCATAAAATTTTCCATGGTAAACCAATTCTAGAAATTCCTCAAAGTGCTTCTCAGAATTAACTTTCATTCGTTTGTAAAATAGATTGGACTATAGTTACAATACTCCTACTGTAAAATCTTGGGAGGTTTTATGTAAATAAAAGTAGAATGCACCCTATGCAATTAAAAATGGACACATGCATCAGTATTTCTCAAAACTGCTGTGCATTTTCTCTAGCTGATGAGTGTTTTATTTTGAAGATTTTTTTTTCCCCCTGTATGTTTTTGACATGGATTGTAACCTTTTCTCCCTAATCACTACAGACAGGCTACAGTTTTTAGGCAGTGAAGCTAAATACTTATTTCCTTAGGGAAGGAGCCAAACACAAAGACAGCTAATGAAGAGAAGGGAACAAGACATATGCAGAACAAAGCCTGAAATACTTTTGATAGCAGGAAGTCTGCTCTCCCTTTCTACTTCCAACACAGTCATTATCAGTGGAAAAGTAAATCTTCCAAGTTGTTATCATTCAGATGGCAGCAAGTTCAGAACTCAGTGAGAAGGGCTCTGTGCAGTTCTGCAGAGTAACACCGAGGTGTGTCCTGCAGCCAGCACGGTGTGCTCAGCTCAGTCAGTTACACCCGAGCTCAGGCAGACCTACGAGCACTTAAGCTGCATCCACGTTACTTGAATTTCCTTGGATAAACTTGCATCCGTTTTCACTAGAATGGTTATGCTGCAGATACAGAGGAACTAAGATGCATATAAAACCAGGCTAGAGCTTGCCATTTCATGTTAGTGTAGATTATATCAATATAATTATGGAACAGAAGGAGTAAATGGGCTTGAGGACAGGACAGCTATAAAGCAGGAGGGAGAGGAAGGAGTATTGAACTCATAACAAAAGAACTTTACACTTGGTCCCCATAATTATGTCAACTGGAAGAATAAGAGTTCATATTCTTGTATTCCAAAGAAAAGAAGGGGAAAAAAAAAAAAAAGCAGATATGGCTATCTGTCCTTTCATGAAAGAGGAAAAAAAAGGAAGTGGGGAAAACAAGGTGCACTCCAAAAGAGTTCTGGTCTATCAGGTTAATGCCAGACTTTTCATTACAAGGTTCCATCTTCACAAGCAATAATGTGCTTGCCACACCAGAGTGGCCAGTTCAGAAAACTGCATTTTCTAATTTGAGCCTTAAGTACCCACTAGAAAGGCCATTTGCCCAAAGATTTTTAGATACAATTGGGCTTCAGCAGTTCCACAGGCTCACAGTAAGTATCCTGACTGCAAGCTTCTCTTTTCCTCCAGAAAAAAAACCCTGTTATGAAATCTTCACAACTTAAACACAACCAAAGTTAGGGCTCATAACTTTTGCTGATCCTGTGAATCATCCTGAAATGGTAATGGGCACATCTAGATATGCCAAAAAATGAAAACAAATATTATTTTTTTTTAAATGGCCAGAGAACATAGTTTCAAGTACCTATTCAAATCAAAGCTAATAGTTGCTGTACTCCAGTCAGTTAATAGATTGTTACAAGAAACTCTTGAAAAAGAATACAAATATCTGCTGTAATTTAAGAGTACAAGTAACTGTGAAATGATACATTAAAGGAAAATAAGGTGTTCTAATAATTGCCTTTCATTCTGTCCATTGGCCTTGTAGGATATCAGAATTCGACATGTTTATATATTGCTGACGAGGTGATTCAGTACTCTCTTCTGACATATATGCCAGTTTCTGTCCCTCACCAGACACACATTGTTCATCACACATCCATTTTTTTTCTGACTTATACACAGCTTATCATAGTACCAAAAAATGGATCGGCTTGCTGAAGAGAAGGCACAGAAAAGTTTTGCTTAATTCAGATTTTTGCATGGCTCTGAACCCTGCATGGTGTGTGTGAGCTCCTAAGAATACTTGGCTTGTGAATTCTTAGTCCAGCGTTCTTGATCTACCAAAGAATCATTTTCTTTCATTTTAGATACTGCTTTAGCTTGTCCACCAAGAAGAAATAAAGGAGCAAAAAAGCCACAGTGCATCTAAAATGCGTCTATCTACTACGAGGCAAAAAGTTTCATCAATCTCCTTTAAGCAAAGACTTGATCTTTTTATTTCTTCCACTTCATAACAAAGCTGGATAATACATGAAGAAATCTTTATTATATTCTCAAAAGACAAGCTTTTATGAACCTGATAATACTAAAATATTACCTTGTTAAATGGTACACCATTACAATAAGACCACATTAAATCCATTACATTAGCATGCTATTTCCATGCTAAATGATCAATATAAAATTACTGATCATGCTAAATGGCTAGTGAAGTAGATCTTCTCAGAGGACATGCTTGATTTGGCTGCTGTCTCATATACTAGACAAAAAACCCAAGAGTCATCTTTATATTCAAAGAATTGAAAAGACCCTTATACTTTCCTAAAATTGGGTCAAAATCTCAAATCCTGAAACATATTTGAATTCTACTGCTTCTGTGCATGAATCCCAGTGACAGTTCATGCCAATCATTGTGTGGATCTTTTGTCATAAAAAATGGTGAATAAATCACAAGTTATGTTGGCGAGGAAGAAGTAGGTGAAATGAAAAAAAAAAATCTCTTGAAAGCAGCATTTTGAGTTTGGCATGTGGGGTTTTTTTTGTGCATAAAGATGAGGTGATTATCAAAAAGTTGCATTAGGTAAGTACATCATGTTATCATAATTTTGAGATAAGCAAGGATTGGTGGAGATGTGGTGAGAAGACACAAGAACGGGAAAAGGAATAAAATTAAAACCATGGAAAGTGATTGGGATATTTCCCTTACCTACATTTTACTGATATTTTTATGGTAAGTCCATAATATGCAAGAGAATAATTTCTGAGTATTCAGGAGTCTATTTAAAGGTAAGATTTTTCAGACTACTTTTCATAAACCCAGCAGAATTGCTAAAATATTATTATAATTAATTTTTATTTATAAGGAAAACAAAATATTATTTTAAGAGGTGATTGGTTATAGAAAGTACACCAATACAAAAAAATTAAGCTCCATTCAGAAGGAAAAGATTTCAGGTCACAAAATATATTTGTCTAATTTATCGATTGTTTCTTCTTCTTTGCCTTTCTTTCCCCTGCCTTTCCCCTCCCTCCCAAATACCCTGAGCAGAGCTGGGCCCTTCTGTTTAGTCAGTAGCCAATTACAACTTCTCAGGCGCAGTTTTCCTTCCCAAGGCAATTTGGTAATCTTACACTGATTAATTAAACTCGGGTCTCTAAACAAACTGCTAAAACTCCTACATCCAGAGCTTGCATATCTAATCCAGATAACAGGATAAGCAACGTGACTGTCAAAGTTCATGAAGAAATGAAAACAAGAACACTCTGTATTCATTCTTCTTTGTAGAGTTCCTAAACAAAGAATAAGTTGTACTTCTAGGTAGAAAATCTAATCTGCATTTAAATAGAATTCCTCCAAATAATAAACAAAAGCCTGAAGCAATATTTTTACAGCAAGTCTTGCTGCTAGTGCACAGTTTAATCCTTCTATCTCTATCTGTAATCCCTTCTACCCTTGTATATTAATTTCCTTAGCAGTTTATCAAGGCATCTTGGAAGAGTTCACCCGAACAACAGTCACTTTGCACTTCAACTTTCTTCAAAGCTGAACCTAAAACTGCTCAAACTTTGGGTGGCCAGCAACCCAAGGCAAATTCAGATGGAATCATTTTTATTAAAACAAAGGGGAGTTATTAACCCAAAGACTGAGAAGAATGACAGCTTGAAGGGACGTGCTTTGGCTAAGAAACAGTAAATACAAGAGAGGAGCTTCCAGGGTGTGGGTACAGCATTGAGTGTGATGCTCCTGAAGGGCGCTGGTGCATTTGGAGGTGTATTCTCTGAGTTCTCCACAGCTGGCCACCCAGATCCTATGGAGAATGACACCCACCCGGTGTGATCCAGAACAGCCAGTGCCACAGCAGATGTCACCAAGGTCACTGTGGTTACCAGCTGGTCAGGCGCAGCAGTGGTGACAACGATCTCCCTTTGGGAGCCAGAGCACGAGCTGTGCTTTCATGCCCCTTTACTGACCATGCCTCTGCTTCTCTTTCAGGCTGTTGGGTAACACCTGGGCCCACTTGAAGAACTCCCCAAATAAGAGATTTAGGTTTAAAAAATGAGGGTGTTAAATGCTAGATATTACTTATCAAAATCTTCTGAACAGAGAAGTTAGATTTTCAGATGCTACCTTGCTACTCAGTAGTTTATTTTTATGTTTGAAGGCAAAGGACCTGATTCTACTGGAACTACCCACCTCTCCCAGTGCATTCCATTGAAAGTAGTATTTACATATTTCAGTGCAGAAATGAAGATAATTCTACCCCAGCCAAAAATACCAAACCAAAAAAAAAAAAAGCTCTGTCCTAAATTTAAAAGCAATGAAAAAACTCATTATTAAATGAAAAGATGTCTCAGAGGAAAAAACAGAAGGACAGAATTAGCATTCGAGCTGAGATTTACCGGATTCTCAGAAAGTTAGTACCAGATGAGCAATAACTAATTTAATTCAGTCAGCTCTGCTTTAATACAGGTCACTGCTAATTAGACAAATGCCCAGTAGATTTGTCTACCTGATTCTCACTTTAGTCCTAATATTGACAGACTATCAGCACATCAGCCTTTACAATATTTTCTCACTCTAAGCCCAACAAATTTGACCTAGAACTCTATTGCATGATTAGAGGTTGTTCTAGGCTGACTTGGTCTTTAAAGGACCAAGGAGACTTTCCTGCCTTTGAACCAACACAGTTTGCAGTCACAGAGACCATTTTGTTTACAGGACTCCACAGTATAGACTATTTATTTTCCTGAAAACTGAGTTACAACTCACAATATCTGAAAGTGTAAAAGACCTTTTTTTTCATTTCAAGAAAGAGAGATAACTTAAGGAATCAGTTCTCCTCCAGACTCACTGGAACATTTATTCACATTCAGGGAAGAAAAACAACAATATTAAGGATTCTGTAAAAGGACTTGATAAGCTTGTTTGGTAAGCAGAAAAAAACAATCCCAAACCAATTACTCTCTCAAGGAAACATTCTCTTTATGAAACAAAGCTATATGCCAATAAGTATTTCTTATTAAGGAGAAGGCTCTTGCTCTTCAAGGTAGGAGATGGACACTGCATAAATTGAGTAAGTGTTAAACTGAATGAGAAAATGATTCTAGGCAGGGGAGAAACTAAATAAAAGAAAATGAAAAACCTTTCCACTTCACAACTAATGACAGCCAGCCAAAGAAAGAAAAGCATATACATTAATGCTTTATAATTATGGATTAATAATATATTTATTAGAGACAAAATAAACTTTGCATTATTATAATGCCATAGAGACTATGAACTATTTTGCAAAATATATAGGGAATATTTTAGCTATGGCCAGAGGCTGAAATGATTCACCATTCCACTGAAAAACATAGAGGCATCCAGAGGGAAAACAAAATCCTATGTAAAAGACAATCAAATCACAGCAAGAATAATTAAAACACTATTTTATGTTACTGTACAATAAGCTATGGAGATTATTATTGTGTTTCTACAAAAGGTCAGGTTTCCTTGCCTAGCTGGCAGGTACAGATGTAAAACACAGAACTTACACCGTGCAGTTTAAAAGCCAAGTACAGGACAAACCTTGGCTCTCCTGATGGGCAACGAGGCACAGGGAAGAGAAAGAGAGGAAATGCTTTAGGTATTCCCTCATTTCTCATCTGGCAGAAGAGGCTGACATCTGCCCCTCTTTCTTTTTTTTTTCAGAAAGTGCATTTTTGCACTACATTTGCTATACCTTGGCACCAAAGACATCCAATGACACATAAGAATTGTCATGTCTCTTAAACCTGAGCAACCAGATGACTTTCTGAAAATGAAATTCAAAGATCAAGCAAAATGTCACACTTAAAAGAACATTTTCTAGAGTTACATTCACCTCTACCTTTATGATTTTTGCATCTTCAGGATTCATATTTTTAGGGGTTTTTATGTCAATCCTCACAAGTAGAAGCTTCTTTTTAAAATGAAAGCCTTTCCAGATGCTCAGAAAACTGAGATCCTGATCAACTAGCATGAAAACAAAAGGGGGAAACTATTAAACAGAACTGAACATCAGCAATTCATAGAAATTACAAAATTTTGAGTACCATAGCCTTTGGCCTACATGTAAAAAAGTTTAAGTTCACCACATTATAAGGTCTTATAAAACAAGTTTACCCACATAATGATCTATTTGAACAATGTTTCCTGTAGGTATTTTGCTATTTTTACTGAAAAAAAATCATAATATTATCAGTTTATCCTTAAAGAGTCACACAATACAAATAATGGTATTCATAAAGTCAATTGGAAGTCAAAAGTAAATAAGTGTTGAACTGAAGTAATTAAATAGTGGAATAGAAACGATTAATCCATTAGAGTTCACAGCAAAGGTAAGATGCTGATCTGGCCTGTACAGTGGAGAATAGATCTAAAAAACTCTCTAATTAGGTGGAATTAAGTGGTCACCTCTCTTAATTGGAAGGAAGGAAGAATTCAAACTTCAAGAGGAAAAGTTCATGTTTAAAACAGGAAGGGAGCTCTCCCTTCCCTCTGGCTCTGTCCCTTCCCTGAGCAGCCCCAAGCACCCAGATTGGATCCCTCCCTGTTGGCACAAGCCACACTCCATCCAGCAGGGAATGGTCCAGAGCCTGGAGCAGTTCCTGCTGCCTCCCCTCCAGCCTGAGGAAGGGGCTGAAGATGCAGTGCTGGCTGTCCCCATCCTGCTTCAAGGAAACGAACACACTGATTTCCTACCAAATTACTGACAGTCCAGCCAGAGGCAGGAGATGGAAATAAAAAGGTGTCATTTGTAACTACTGGGCCAGTGGACACTCCAATAAAACAAGCTGCATTTTGCTGTATTTCTTAAAAGAGGTATTAGCAATCCTGCTAAATCCCTTCATGCAGTTAAATTTTACCTCGAGTGACTGTGGCATTTGCTATATGAGAACGTTCTGGAGCCAGATGTATTAAAGTACCACCCCAGGACCCGTGCCCAAATTATTAGCATATCTCCACGTTAGCATTTTCTTGGCAAGGAGAATCAGAACTTTGGCCTTACACCAAAGAGAAAGAGGTTTCTATTTTTAAAGAACACAGCTTAAAATGTACCAGTCACCTCTGATCACTTCTGTTGTTTTTTGGGTTTTTTTTTAATTCAGTTTGTTGTGAACATAAATCACACTTTCCCAACAATCTTTCTGGTACACATGTGGATACCATGGCAACTATCACAACGTACAAATCCTGTGCTCATAAAACACACAACTGGGTGATGAAAGGATTGCTATCTGTAAATCTACAGATCTGCAATCACCCCTCAGCCATGGTTAAATAGTATAAGCCATTGTGGTATGTTTTTTTTAATATAAAAATCCAGCAATAATGACAGAAATTCAAATATTGCTTTTCCAGTTCAGCTGTAACAAGATATCCAGCATTACAAGTCTCTTAAGAAACTGAGTCATTAATTACATTACCTTCAATGTTAGTGAGGAACTGCCAGGAAACAGACTTAAAAGTTGGATTCAGTTTTAATTTNCGATTCAATTTTCACCAATTTCAAAAGGAGTTTTTTTTGGGTTTTGGGGTTTTTTTGTTTGGTTGGGTTTTTTGTTTTTTTTAATTCTTTCTGTGTATAGGTCCTATAGGAGTATTACCCACTATAAATTGAGAAACACTGCTTCTAAATCAGCATTTCTATACTGGGATTTCTGACTGCAAAATATGATGGATATACAAAGTGAATGCAGCAAATTGCTAAACTCTGCTTACAAACCTGTTCCCCACAGAAACCACAGATTTGCATTGAGATGGGTAGATTCAGCAGGCAGGATAGAAATTCAGAAGTCTTTAGGTGAGCTTGCCACCGGCTGCCGCAAGAGAGGAGCCTTGAAGAAGAGATACAAGGACTCCCTCAAACAACACCTCAGCCTTGGCCATATTGACCACCATCAATGGTCCGCTCTGGCCTCCAATCGGGAGGCATGGAGGCACACCATCCATAACGCTGCTGCTTCCTTTGAGAGCGCACGCAGGATCAGTCTGGAAGAAAAAAGACAGCACAGAAAGAGCCGTGCCTCGCCAATACAGCCTGGGGAGACTTTCCACTGTGCCTTTTGCGACCGGACTTGCCTATCGCGCATTGGCCTTTTTAGCACCAGCGCGCTTGTAGCAAACGTGGGGAGAGCCCTTCTCAAATCTTCGTTCACGAAGCCCAGCCATGATGATTGTAACTTTCCTGTAAATATATGTATATAGGTTTTTTTCCAGTTTCAGTTTTTTTTTTTCCTTCCCTCCTTTCACTGGGACCGCGTGGGTCTTGGGGAGGTTTGGCATTTTGCCAAGGCCGAACCCACGACAACTAACTTTTCAGATTAATATCATATCCTTTTAAAACAACCTTAGTCACCCAAAACACATGCTTGAGAATATATTCACGCAATGAATATGAGTTCATTTTTAAAAACATGGTTTAAGTCAGGTGAAAGAAAGAAAAGAGCAACAAGTTCTGTTCAGAACTATTCTTGTTTTGCCTGAATTGCCTTTTTTCCTCCATCCAAACTAATTAAAAAATGTTCAGAAGAATGAGATTTCCTCAGCTTTCTTACCATGGGCAGGGATTTATTTCTGGGTTACAGGATTGCAGAGGTATTATTCAGATAATAAAAAAGAAGGCCAGAGATTTGTAAACAATGGAATAACAGCTTAACCATTTGATCTGCACTTTCCTAATGGTCACTATTATAGAGCTTATTTTGTTATTATATTCCATTCTGCCAGAAATATGCAGGGAAAAAACCCGTAATTCAGCTTACCCGTGAAATAAATTTTTGTTCATTTTAACAAAACTTAGGAGTTTCTGAGCATTTATATGCTTATATCTGTATTCCATAGGACTCCACATATCCTGAACAGCTGAAGCCCTGAGGAAGAATCCTTTGGCCATATATTCCCTTTATAAATCCCCAGATGACGCAGTTTCCAATACTCCACTGAACTCCTGACTTTCATTTACAAAGCTCAGAAGAGAACTCATAGCCAGTGCCACACTATTATGTTCACCAAAGGATATATCCATTTGATTAAGGCTCATCTTTTATTCTCCAGATTGGAACAGATAGAGTAGGAGTAGCTTTCTCTTCTTTTTCTCCTCAGTATTGCAGTTTTTTGTTTTCAGTGCAAGCTACTGCCAAACAATATTTAGCTAGAAATAAACCTTACAAAAAGAAAAAAAAAATCTTCATAGTGGGAATATATAGATTACATATAGAAATGGAGGGAAAGGTGCAGAATTAATTCTCAAAGGGCTGGTAAAATTGCCTCTGAAATGTCTGAAAGCACAGAACTGCCATGTATTAAACACCACTGAGATTAGTGCTTTCAGGAAACAGAAGAGTCCCTTAACTTTTTCTGTTTGGAATTTTTTTTTTTTTACATGTGTTACAGGTTTACTTGTTGAACTCAGTTCATATAAACCCCAGCTGCTGTTTCAAACGTATACGTATGGCACTTCAGCAGTAAATCCGATGTGCATTCACCTGTAAGCCAGTGGCAATTAAAGCAGCAATAACTAAGATAATAGTATTTTATTATTGCAGGGCCAGAGTCATGAAAATTATCAAGAATCTAATTAATGGTTTTGCTATGATGTGCATGACAACTGCCATTCATTAAAATACAATCAACAGTAATAGATAAGTACATGGTAGATCCCAAATGATTAGGGGTTTGAGATGAACCTGTCTGGACCTGAATTTCTGCCAAAGAGACCTGCCGTGCCCTGGCCCACTCCTCCTCCTCCTGGGGTGCTCATCTGGTAGAGCAGAGCACGACAAAACAGTCAGCATTGCTGTCTGCTGCCCAGTCACACAAAAAAGAGAACAAGTACACTTACACTGAACTGTGAGCAAACAAACCAGAGAGCATCCGTCATAAAGAGTTACAGGGGATCCATCTGGCATGTTGGAGTGAGGGCTCCTGCATTAACCAGCACTGCCCTGAGCCCTGATTATCACGGCACTGTAGGGAAGCACAGCTGTGTTCTCTTGTCAGTGCAGCACTCACAGCCACGGACAAATTGAAATTGGTATTGGAATGCTGACTCACAAGTATCTAGCATGATTTAGCTATACAAGAGCATAAAATCCTGGGGAGTTTTTATTCCTTATGTGAGGGATAATGGCAAACCCATCTGTGTTCATTATCTCGGAAACTTTCTTCCATCCTTGCATTTGGCCAAGGCAGAATATGTCTTTGCAGCGTTTTACTTACTCCATGTTTCTGGGAACCTTAATTAAAAACATAAAAATCAATCTTCATCTACTTTTGTGGCATGAAGAGGATGAAACTATTTTAAACAAATGTCTTTGAGAACCACAAATAACATAAGACATTAGCTGAGATCCTAGTAACAAGTTGTTTCAAAAGTGTTACACACACATGTGGGTGCACACCTATGTATATTCTTTTGCTATTGCATAACTTGAATTCTCAGGGATCATGATAAACTCCAGAACCCTAGATTAACAATGTTTGGATGACCAAGAATATATTAATGCAATCTTGAGCCGCACTTGGTAAAAAATAAGTAACATATGGTATGAAATAATGTTAATCTGTTACTGAGGAGAAACATTTTGCGATGGAAGGTTATGAGAAAATCTATGGTCCACATGATGAACAGGTTATCTGACAAAATACATGGATGTCCAGAAAATAGATACATTAGTAAATTAAAGAAACAAACCAAACCAAATCAGAAACCCTCTGTAGGAATTAACTTGATACAGATAAAACTCAGCTGAGACATGGAGAACCAAAGTTGACCCTAACTAATAGTAAAGGTGAAACCACATCTAAATTGCTTAAGCCATGCTTGCAACAAACCTCAGTGATCTGTACACATTGCTCTTTTCCTCAGAGGTGGGTGAAGCAGAATTAATTGTTCTGATAACCTGCACTGCTTCTTTATTTATAAATTACTGTCTCATTATCATTAGAAGGAACTGTATCCTGGGATCTTAAGGCCACTTCTATTTCATTGGTGTGGTTATCTTTGAGAACACTGGTGAAAATATCAGCTGTTTTCATTCCAGTCGTAACACCTTATTATTTATTAAAATACATTTGGCTGTGTCAGAGTCTGCCAAATGTAATAATTAGGTGTCATGCCCCTATAAAAATGTAAGCAATATGACAACCACTAATGAAGAAAGAATTGAAGGCTAAGTGAGAAATAATGAATCAATGGAACAGATAGAGATTCAACAGAGGAATCCCAATTTCTGCTCTAAATACACTTCTAATGGAATTTGTTTAAGGTCTCCGATCACTTGTAGATGAGACTTTCCCTTTTCTGAATTGTAGAGTATGAACATTTTGAAAAGATCTAAGTCACTGCTAATTAATCCTGTAACATGAACAGCAAATTCACATGTTTGGCCTGAACTTTAAGACACTCATTGCAATCTCCTTGAAGACATGACATTATGAGAACTCCTTACAAATTAGCTTACATAACAGAAAATAAAATTGAGTTTACCCTTTAGTAACACAGAGTTCACAGTCCTCAGGTTCTGAAGTAGAAATTGGAGCTGAAAAGAGGCCAAATTGCTTTAACATTTAACCAATTTGGATCAGAGGGACTAAAGTCTATGGTCACAATGAACTAGGTGAAATATAAAGGAAACTTAATTTTCCCATTTTGTTCTACTGAAAAATGGGTTTCTGGTAAAGCACGGTTAATCACAGTGAGGAAATGACATGTCACAGTCATGGCACAATTGTGACAGCAGTGCTGCTGCTAATTTATGAACTCTGTCCCCATTTGTGATTCTCTTCTGTATGTACTGTATCAAAAGCTGACGGTCCAAGTACTCCAGGCTTGCACATGACTCTGCTTTGACAGCCACCTTGTGCAGGATATCCTTATAAGATAAAGACATTTATTATACTTACTATTTTGTAAGCTTGGGAACCAGAATGTTAGGATAACTGAACTAGCTATTATTGCATGGCTAAAGTTTGATGGGCAGCCCTTTTGCTTTTTTTTTTTTTTTTAAATTCATTTCAAAAGTTAAAAATAGTGCCATTCCCAGCAAAAAGCACACCAAGAAATACCAGTTAGATTACAAGAATAATTTTTGATTGATTCAGGACACAGTTTGCCCTAATAATGTTTTTCCTTTACATTTACTATCTAGGAAGCTTCTTAGTGAAGAATGGAAAGGGAGACAGTTGAACGAAAAAGTTTCTCAAAAAGTTATTTCCCACAGATGAATCAATGCAATGGAGATCTTTTCGTTACTTCATGTACTGGCTAATAAGAAAAGACATCCCAGCTTTTAAATCCAATTGCACTTCAGCTGACCTACAGTTCTACTTATATGGAGGTAGATGGGAAAAGGTAACAATCACACCTGACCCAAAATTTCAAGACAGTAATAAATTTCAAAGCTTTTTATTTCTGCAGGCTGAGTAGCATTTCCATGAAAGTGAGCAATAAATGTATTTCTGCTGATCTATCCATTTCATTCTGATGAAAATAGGTGCAGCAATTCACATTATTAAAGAATTTTGTCTGCGAACCACAATCCAAATCAAAAAGGTTAAATTTCATTGTTAATGAGCAGGTGAAGTTCCTCACTCAGTAGGTTATGTACCAAGCAGAACCACACCACTTTCTGCTTGAGGAAAATAAAACTCCTTCTCCAACACTGTGATAAATAAATCACTCCACCACAAAAGGTATAATGATGATCATATAAAAATACGTCTGGCCTATAGTGGACATGCTGCGACTTAGATGATACCTTAATAAGCAGGAGAAAGAATAATCATGTTTGTTGAAGATGTAACATAATTCTGAAGAAATTGAAATTGTTGCCTCTGTATGTGGTAGGCTTAAACAATATTTGAGTGGCTATTATTCCACTTTGGAAATCTGTTCTTCCGTGTGTTCTATTGAATTAGATCAAGAATAAATTTGGATGAAGATAAAGTGCCAGCTCCATCAGTGAGAGTGGAACAGAGATCACACTCAAGTCAGAGGAATAAAAGGAATGATTAAATGAGGTCTGCGTGCTTTTTGTAAGATGTACGGCTGGAGGCTCTTTTATGTGAATCAACTTCAAAGCCACCTTGTAAGAGTACATTAAAAATAAAATAGCACCCAGAAAAATATATCACAGGGCAGACTTTTAACCCTGAAAGTTTCTGCTTATCTTGGTAAATTACAGATAACACTCATCAGCAGTACTTAAGCCACTTCTGTTCCAAGAGCTCGACAGTGGCAGCCAGGAGTGTTGTGACAGTCCAGGTTCTTTAAGTGTTTAAGAGACAGACTAGAAACACCCAAATGACAGGAAGATAGTCTTAAAGGTACAATGATTGTAGGGACAAATCTCTACATGCAGAAGCCACCTACCACGTAGACTGTAATAAAGATAACCCTTCAACACAGAGAAGACACTAAATTGTACTTTCTAATCTCAGACACTGACTTTACAGATTGATATTTGTACATTTAAATGCACCAGTACTTCCTGTCGCTGCTTCCAACCTAATATTATGTATGTGCACTGCTGGAAGAGAAGGTACTCTGCCTTTATTAAAGCAAACACATTTGATATGCAATCTTTTCCTTTTTTTACAGTGTCTGTATTTATCCTGATGCCTACACACTGATGAAGCAAAAACCCCAGAGACAGACTTAGGTATTATACTTGTGATGGGAGCACTTGCTGAGATTTTTCAGCCAATATACGATCTCTTTAACAAACATTTAATATTGATTTCATGCCAATATATTTGTTCCATAATATATCTGTGAAACACTTAGATGTTTCAAATCTCTTCGCTCCTCTTTTAACTACCCCGCTCTCTCTTTGCAGAGCTATAATCTATTCAAGGATGTAATTGTAGCAAAGTTGCCAATAGAGGCAATTTTGTGTGAGGGGAGCCACCTCCTCTGCTCTCATTTTGGTGGGGTGTAGTACTGCAAGTACCCTCTTTCCTTACATATTCCTGAATCAGACTGCCATCCACCTTGTCCATGGAGTTCCTTTGCTCTATGTCCCACTGATGGGAAGAGGAAGGTGCCTGAAGCCGGGGAAAGGAAAGGGGACATAAGAACATAAACCCACCTGCCCCCAGATTTGCTCCATTTCCCCTGCCAGGTGGGTTGGGAGTTAGACCAGATTCTGCACTCTGGTGTAAAGGAGGCCCAAGAGTAAAGCTGTAACACCTGTGCCTACCACATCTAGCATGGTCTGGGGTCACATACACCTGAGGATCACATACATAAGAACAGCAAACTGAGGATGATTAAATTGTGATATACTGACAGCATTGATATATTATTGCCCATCATCACCAGCTATTAGAGACAAACTTTAGCCTACTGCCTTCCCGACTGAAAATCTTGCTTTGGCTAATAGCTGGGAAACTCTTATATTTCATTCTGACTTCTGCTGAAACAGCGAAATAGCGATTTTGCTGGTTCAACAGATGCATAATACCATGCCTGTCCGTACCCTTATTTTTAGGCAGATGTTAATATCTGCTGATGTACACCCAAGATAATTTTAAAGTCATGAATTCTATAAAATTATATACAGTATACACTGGTTTATATTTTTAAGGGAAGAAAAATTATTTTAAAATCAGATATTTATACTTTCTCCAGTTTTTCACTCAGGTATAGCATGTATCAGTAAACTAGGTAGAGTTAGACTCAAACTGAATAGGTAAACTTTAAGAATTCACAGTCTGAGCGTTTACAAATGAAATTACAGCAGTAACTAGTACAGTGACAAGTTCATTGTTATTAGCATGAAATATTGGGAGTCTCTTTAGAGTTCAAGCTCAAATGAAATTAATAGAATATTTAATGTAATTGCAAAGTGATCAAAACTATCCTACCATGGTCAGCATCTAAAACTTTTTGTGAACAACAAGTTATAATGTCTTTTCAGTGAAAAAAAAAAACCAAAAACCTCAATGTTATTACTTTGCACAGATTTGGTACTTTACCTAAAAATGGAAGGTGAAGGGTTGTTAAAGCACGAGCTGCCTGAATTTTTACGATGACAATTCAGAATTTTCAGTGTCTGAGGCAATTCAAACTGAAAAGCAATTTTACTCCTACATTTACCTTCAAAAGGTATTCTACAATAGTAACTTTCAATTTGTAAGCCAATGTGAACCCATTATTGCTTACAGAGCATGACAGCACTTCTGTTAACCCTTCGGTGCAGCACAGAATTGGTAACTTTGAATACATTCTCTCTCTTTGGAGCTAAGGTAGAATGTCACCATTTTGGAGAACTAGACCTATGGGAACAGCACCCTGCCCTAATTTTGCTGGGTCCAGGAGCCACTTACATAATGTTTTTCAGATAAAGGGACAGCAGAGTCAAATGAGGATTTGTTTTCCCATTTGCTGTGGACTGAGTGTTCACATCAACCAGCCATGAAACTGGGGCAAGGGGTTGATAAAACAAGGATGGAGATCTTTCCAGGCACGGAACAAGAAGAAAGCTGGACCACCAACCACTCCCTCCCAGTCCTAACTTTACACATGTTCCTTCCCAGCAGGAAAAAAAAACCCTTAGAGACTCTTCATTATTTTACATTTACCTCATCTTAATTCCATTTATGAAAGACTTTGCTCTTTTGGGCAGTATTTCTTGAAACTTTTTTCCACCTTCTGATCTCCTACATATAATAACCTCTGTGCAAGAGATCACCATGTATAGAAATCAGGCTGGTCATCTCCTGATGCCTTTTTGTGGCACCTCTGTAAGAGAGTACACAATATATACACAGGAGATTTGTCCAAGTATTAACCTCTGTACTCTTGAATTATAATAAAATATCAAACCACTCACCTGTCAAGTTTTTGGATCACTTCACTATTATTCTTAATTTATTACTAGCTATGGATTGGGGGGGAGTGGAGAGCAAAATAGAGGCTAGAAGGGAGGGGACTTATGAAACAATTCCACTTGTCACTTTTTTTTTAAAACTCCATGAACCTGAAGGCAATTTCCAAAAGAATTTTCTCCCTTACAAGTTAAATCCTTTTTCTCCTCCTCCTGTTCCACTGCAGTTAACAAAAAGCAGCTCATAAATCAAACTTTAATCAAGCTGAAAATCCCAGTTTTATTTCTTCACTTCCTTAGGGGGTCAGAGCATTTTGCAGAATCTTTTATTTTCTGAACTTCTCCACTTCAGAACTTCTGTTTGCTGCTTGCTTTCTCTCCTAATAAAATTACTTTCATTTAGGATTACCATCCTCCTCTCCTTCCTGACATTGCACTTGCTTCTTCAGCCTCCTGTGATTGAAAGTATTTAAAGCCCTGCAACTTAATTGGAAGAAACATGATTGTAAGGGATTAGCAACCCCTCAATTCAATATACAGAATTATGTTTACACAGCCAAGGAGAGATTAATCTGCTATTTCTCTAATTTTTCTGGTGTTTTCCTAGCTGTAGACTTCAAATCTTTATAAACTAACACTAAGACCATATTCAGGCAGGACAAATGATGGAAGCACAGGACATTGTCACTAACAACTCAGACTGTGAATGGAGATTGTGCTAAATTCACTTCCAGTATTATACACTATATAGAATTCTGCTTTCTTTAAAATTCCATGCTACGTATTTGAGAAAGTAACAGCCTGCTGTAAAGTTTAACTGACACAGCTTATTTAATGAATCTTGAAATGATTCCTGGATTACTTTAAATATGAAAAATTACTTTTTCCTTTTAATCCACAGTTAAGAAAATATTGATTTGGGACAGATAGGCATTAATTTAAAATTTGGACTACCTCATAAACTTTTACACACACACCGCCGCACACCACTCTTTGTTATCATTTTAAAATAAAGATTACAATGTTAATGTTGAGGCACTGCAGTCCCTTTGACGCTTATTTGTGAGTAGAACAGGGGCAAGAATGAATAAAACTGAGCAAGCTGCCTTTGGATAGCATGATAAGAGAAACTCAACCAGAGTAAGGAAATGAAAGGAACTTTTCCTGTGAGACTACCTTATGAGATTTTCAGAATGACTAAGATTGTCTTTAAGGTGATAAGCCAAGTTTTATAGTGCAGTTTAGGGAATCACTTCCCAAGAATGAATAGAATTATGCCTATGGCATTTAGTAAAAATCAATGTTGAAGGACAAGAAAGCCCCCCAGCTAACACTTATAAAAATCTGCCCCTTTTACTTCATTCTGTTACATACTTGTTTTCTTTTATGACATGATGGTGATAGCTCTGAGCTGCAAGATGTGAATAAAAGAGAAAACTTCTTCAAACAGTGAAACTTCTCAATTGAATCTGTAGTAAACCCAGGCATTCCAGATACGGAATTTAATTTCTTTTAAACTTACTTCACTACTCAACAAAAAAGATAAAAACCCTCCAAGAGAGTAAAGAGACAGTTTTACACAGGAGGCACCTTCTTTATTCCCTTTAAATAAGGAGCTATTTTCCTGCAAAATAAAAGTTCTGAGTAAAGCAATCAAACGGATATCTCTGCAAAAAACTGTCCTGAATCAGAGTCCTATTCCAAGTACATATTTTAATAGCACAGAATCCACATAGCAAAGCCTAGGATTGGATTTCCTGTCATATGGAAGTGGAAATGTCTGGACTCTCAGGGCCACTTTTGGGAATGGCATGCTTTAAATGCAGTAACTGTATGGAATGGGCACATGAATATCAAAGTAAAATATAAGCAATACATGTAAATTAATGCTAAAATCTACTCAAAGGCTACTTGGCCTACACACAGGGTTTCAGCAGTGATATATTGCAGACTGCCTGCTGTTCTGTTTCTAAAGGTCTGAAGAGTCTCCAGGCAGCTGCTGCGTTTTACTGATTATGATGAACAGTTTAATATTTTTTGGATTTTGCTGACTACCACTTTCTATCAACAATTAATAATACTGGGGTGGGGCTGAGCACAACACCAGCAGTAATAAATATTGATTGTCAAGAAATCTTTCCATGTGCTAGCTCTTTTAAGCCAAGATGGTCTTGCTACTCTATGACAAGAAGAAACCTACAGCAAGGTCACAATCTACAGATGTTGATGTACCACTAGATTCTGTCACCTGAAACACTTCTTCTGGTGTACAAAAGCAATTGTAATCAATTTGGCTGAAAAGTCTTTACACTTGATTTAAGTAAGTTAAACTGTTTGGTTCAATCAGCAACACAAGCAAAAAAAAAAACAAAAAAAACAAA
>VXBX01004844.1:162341-219676 GCA_013400415.1 Scytalopus superciliaris | reverse complement strand
ACTTCTTTCCTGAAAAAACTGAAATTAGGATTTTTTTATTAATAGCTGCTTGCATTAAATGAGGTACAGTTTTGTGGGGGGGGGTTAGTTTGGTTTGTTTTTTTTTACAGCTTAGAATCCTTCACTGATGCTGGCTTCTTCCTTTAAATTATTAGAACCGCCTGTACCTTTGAATCTCACGTTACTGAATCCTTCTGAAATCTATTATTACATTCAAGACTTTAATGACTATCCACTTTTGAAGAGATCCATGAACCCTGCCATGTTCCCTTCGTATTTGAAAGAGGTAACAAGAGCACTTCTTTTCAATAATTAAAAGTTCGAGTCTTTTTGAACAAAAGAAAGGATTTTTCTTTTACAATTATGTACCTTCTATAAAACACCCTAGCTACAAGTCTTCTCAAACAGAGATGCATTTAAACAATCAAACTGTGATTTGCTAACGGTAACACAAAATAAAACGACAATCTGATTGTACTTCAGAGATAATGCTGCCATCTCATCTCCCCTTCCACTCCTATCTCTTCTCTGCCACTCAAAAAGAATAGTTGGGGTTAGCTGCCAGCCCAGACAAAGCTAGCCAATACTTACTACCTACTCAGACACTGATAAACAAAAGATCAAAGTTATGCATTCTAATTATGGGTCCATTATAACCATCTTCAATCAAAGGGTTGGGTTGGGGTTTTTTTCCTAATTTTGTATTTATACACCACTTAATAACATGGGAATAAAGCTTCATTGTTAAACATACATAAGTGGGGATCATCTTTCAATAGAGCGTTTATTAAATTAATACATAATTTAATACAGTACAGAGAACAACAACAAAATTCAAAAGCATTGGTGTTTTTATTGAATCTGAGCCCCTGAGTGTTTAGAAAATAATGTAAAATTAAAAGCTTTTTCAACCTTAGCTCCTCTAGTAGTCACAATTATTTCACTGTGTTTGCCTGAGAGTTCAATAAAAATCTACTGAAAATCAGTGGAAGGGCTTTGTTGAATTAAACAAACAAAGCAAATAGAGCTAAAATTATTGGANATATATATATATATATATATATACTACATGATGCATAGAAAATCAATGTTTTGGAATTACAACATTGAGTGAGATGTGTGACCTTGTGACAGTGTGTCTCTAAGAATCCCAGCCTTACCAGGACTCCTTGACTACTCCCAGGAATGTAACAGCTTTGTGCTTCTGGCTTAGAGCCCTTAAAAACCCTGGTCAAGATAAAAAAGCTCCCAAGTCTTCATTAAGGTTCTATAATGAAAGCTGGAAAGGTCTTAGAGAATATAAAGCAGAAAGGATTAGGCCTGTTGTGTTCACTGGGTTCAAGACTCTGGGGACATGAGCATTTATAGGACAATTACCCCAGCCAAAGACAGCTGTGAGCCTTGTGGACTGCACCNTGAATCTCACGTTACTGAATCCTTCTGAAATCTATTATTACATTCAAGACTTTAATGACTATCCACTTTTGAAGAGATCCATGAACCCTGCCATGTTCCCTTCGTATTTGAAAGAGGTAACAAGAGCACTTCTTTTCAATAATTAAAAGTTCGAGTCTTTTTGAACAAAAGAAAGGATTTTTCTTTTACAATTATGTACCTTCTATAAAACACCCTAGCTACAAGTCTTCTCAAACAGAGATGCATTTAAACAATCAAACTGTGATTTGCTAACAGTAACACAAAATAAAACGACAATCTGATTGTACTTCAGAGATAATGCTGCCATCTCATCTCCCCTTCCACTCCTATCTCTTCTCTGCCACTCAAAAAGAATAGTTGGGGTTAGCTGCCAGCCCAGACAAAGCTAGCCAATACTTACTACCTACTCAGACACTGAAAAACAAAAGATCAAAGTTATGCATTCTAAT
The DNA here is from genome assembly GCA_013400415.1 of Scytalopus superciliaris. Classification (NCBI taxonomy): domain Eukaryota; kingdom Metazoa; phylum Chordata; class Aves; order Passeriformes; family Rhinocryptidae; genus Scytalopus; species Scytalopus superciliaris. Next base: position 217,790 of record VXBX01004844.1, on the reverse strand, counting down.
TATGGGTCCATTATAACCATCTTCAATCAAAGGGTTGGATTGGGGTTTTTTTCCTAATTTTGTATTTATACACCACTTAATAACATGGGAATAAAGCTTCATTGTTAAACATACATAAGTGGGGATCATCTTTCAATAGAGCGTTTATTAAATTAATACATAATTTAATACAGTACAGAGAACAACAACAAAATTCAAAAGCATTGGTGTTTTTATTGAATCTGAGCCCCTGAGTGTTTAGAAAATAATGTAAAATTAAAAGCTTTTTCAACCTTAGCTCCTCTAGTAGTCACAATTATTTCACTGTGTTTGCCTGAGAGTTCAATAAAAATCTACTGAAAATCAGTGGAAGGGCTTTGTTGAATTAAACAAACAAAGCAAATAGAGCTAAAATTATTGGATCAATTAAGTCACATTGCACTTTGTATACAGTTGAACAAGAGAAGAGCAGCTAATTCCGTCACCAGGGATCACCCTTGGATCTTGCTCCAAGTTTCCTCTCCATGCTATGCACATGCTAACTCATTTATGAAATCTCTTTTGGACTGGAAACAACAGATCTCCCACTAGATGAAATCTGGGACTGCTGTATGAGCTGCGATGGCAGAGGATGCATCAGCATCACTCGTCCCAGCTCAGTCTTCAGAATGGGCTTTCAGAACCCCCCAAATGCCATCTGCATGCTTCACACCCCTTACTGTCCTGGTACAAAAACACATTTACAGTTGTCTCTGAATCATGCTGAATATANGTGAGCCTTGTGGACTGCACCAGACTGGCCTAGAAAACAGGAGTTGTGTGGATATGGTTATATTCTGCATTAAACAGGCAAAAGATCACTCTGAAGATTGGATTAAAAGACAGAAACAACTTCAAAACAAAAAGAAAAACCAGTGTAGACATAGTCACTGATGCACATGTGAGAACAGAGCTCAGTGGAATTACTTATACTCAGCCAAGTGAAGAAAGAATCAGCTTTTTTGCTCAATTTTTAAAATGTGAAGACACTGACTTCATCATTCCCCCACCCCACAAAAATCTTCACCTGTCATCAATAACTGAAAGAGATAATTTTAGTAGAGTCTTAGATGCTTGTACACCCAGGGTGTTTTAGCAGTAATGGCAGTTTTAAGGAGAGTTTCTGGTTCAGTGTCTGTTGTGACAGAGGATATGTCCAAATATTTGTAGATCTCCTTGCAGCCTACTGGTTTCAAGGTAAACTGTTCCTCTGTGCAATGTCACTGATCCACAATAACTATGATCCAAATTTAACACTTCCCAAAAATACAAAGTATTGCTATTGAATTTAAGCAATCATATACTCCTCTACAAGCTGACTTTTTGGGTTACATTTTACAAGTGAGCATTAAAGAAACTAAATTTATACAGTAAGAGCAGCTGAAACTTCAGTCTAAAAATCCTGAACCAGGATGGGCACAGTTAGAACTATTAACTACCACACTCCATCGCAGGACTCTCCAAGGACTGGAGACTTTGCATGCCATATGTGCTGTGAAGGTGTCCTAAAAGAAAGACCATGTAGTGTTTTGAGTAAAAAGAAGAGTGAGAGTGTACAAGCATTCACTGCCAATGTTTCCTCTGGTTAATCAAAATAAAATCTGTCACTTCTAGACAATCCTATTGTTTCATTACTTATTGGGTAATTCTTCAAGTATGTAATAATTTAATTTAGTATTTTCACCCAAATTAATAGCCCAGTTTATGACATTATCTACTTGTCAAAGGCATGCTGACCTTCTATAACAATAATAACAACACTTCTGAAGAGATGTAAAATGGTAGCATTCGGGGAATAACTTCAGACAGCTTCTTTTTCCTCTCTCAAANGGGGGGGGGGAGGGAGGTGAAATCTTTAATAGATTATAAAATAATCTTTCAAAGACGTCCTGATACCCTCTTAATTACAGTAGCACAGGTTACTCCAACAGAGCTAATGGCTCCTTAGCATTTCCATTACTATCGACTACTCCTGAGTAGGTGATAATTTGTCACTCAACTTCACTGCTGCCTAAAGATTGACTGAAAATCTCAACACATCATATCACTGTGGCAGATCAGGGAGCAAACTCCCCATCTCCCAAGGCAGACAGAGGATCAAAACTCTTCAAGGCCAAACGTGTTACGCCTAGAACTCCCTGAGTGGAGTGTCAAGAGGAATGGCCAGCACGGATCAAAGCAATCATCCATCTAATCCCAAATCCTGTCTTGAACAGTGACATTTTACAGAAGAAAAACTAAAACTCTTCATTTAGGAGACAAATCTACCCTGTGAAAAGTGTACTTTTTACCACATGTGCCACAAGACCATTTATGCAAGGAAGCATGAAGATCTGTAATCCTTTCAATACTCTGACATAATTTAAATACTAATCATTTCAAGTAGAGTGTTATTTTATTCTTATTAATGTTCAGTTCAGGATACCATATGGCAGTGAGTGATGCAGATTAATCATTAGCCCCAAGAGAAAAACAACCTCTCTGTGCTGGTTTTGAACCGGCCAGCTTTCCATTTCTGTGCTCTTCCTCCTATGAATCTATCCTCCCCACATCTTCCATGATCCCATATCACAGCTTTATCACACTGTGCCTCAAAAGTTAAATCTTTCCCTTCTATTGGCAGAGTGCAAGGAACAAAAGTGAAGACCTGACTAGGCTGCTGAAAAATAAAGTGGATATTGTTTTCTAGGGATGTGTCCTGGGTTAAAAGTCAGGTGAGACTCAGTCCTTTGCACTTAAACTGACAGTAGGGAAATAAGGTAAAAACATGACAGGCAGTAGCGGGGAGAACAGACCAGCAAGTCCTACAGATGGAGGCTATATGTGTCCTCCATCTGACATCCCCTTCGAGTTATTTGTACCTGCTCTATGACCTTACTCCTTGTTCCCTTCGCTTCTCCCCTATCAGAAATTTTGTTCTCAAAATTACTTTACGAGGTTCATGAGCATTCTGAACTATTCAAATGCAACATTAGCGGGGAACATATAAGTGCAAATATAAGGATAAAGAATCAGGCCTGAAGTGCTGTAGTGAGTGATAGCTGTACTATAAAATAAATTAAACTTAGAAAAGGTGGAAAGAAGTACGGGAAACTCATTTTTTGTAATGGAGGAAAGTTACATTGATTGAAAGGAAAAAACTGCGGATTTCTAGTCACATCCTTGCTTCTTATCTGCCTGGTTTTCTTTTTGTGTAGGTCCTTTGGCATCACAGCCAAAGTTTCATTTTTATACAGTGCCTGATATGTCTTGGAGGCTATTATTAATAATATATAATCCAGCTAGACTTGCAAATTATTTTTCTTTTAACATTTATTACACCTGCTCAGGCAAGTTTGACAGACTAAAATATTCACTTAAACGATGCCTCAATTTACCAGAATGTAGCAGGTCAGTGTAGGCCATAACTTACATTCATACTTTAAATTGGGCTTCCTAAAGCAGGAAAGGTATTTAATTAAAACACCAAATTCATTCATGATAACTTGTAAACATCCATTAGGAAGTTTATACCTGAACTACTGTTAGTGTGGGATTTGCTCCTTGGCTACTCTATGGCTCATTAAATACCTGGTTTTCCTCTTGCTGCTGACAGGTGATTTGGGCCAGGTTGTAACTAAGGACACTGGTAACAGCTGTACAAGAGACACATTTTAGTGAAGCCCAACCACGCTAAAAGACCTGAATTAAGGTGTTCCATGAACTTAGTAGATACTACACTTTAATATATAAGACAAAATAAACATCCACAGACAGCAATACTACTGCAGTACAGGTGCTGGCCTTGCTAGATACGAGATATTCAGTCAACTGGACACTGGCCGTTTTGGACTTGGAGGGTTTCTGTGGGAAAATTATCATTCCTTAGCATGTAGATATACTGCTGAAACAGTGGCTTGGACAGGCACAAATCTGTACTGCTAAAAGGAGTCCCACAGGTGATAAAGAACTGAGTATTTGACAAATGTAAGTTGTCAAACTTACATAATAAATTCTCATTCTGTATGAACATAAGAGAATGTCTCTTTAGGTGGGTTAACATAGGAGGGGCTACCCAATGGGAAAATGGCATGACAATCCTAAAATACAATAGAAAGCGACAAAAACCAACAACAGTGGAAAAAAACCCAGACAAATTGCAATATGAATACATCGGTTACACGAAGAAGAATTAACAAGNACTAACTCAAGTCAGGAGAGTTCTCATTAGCAATCATTCATTAACGGGTCATTGTTGGCCTTTTGTCCCAATGAAATAAACAGCCTGAGAAATCGAGATAGATGCTTAGGGGTGAATATTTACAATCAGTCCTCCTAACTGTTTGACAATTAAGTTTGCAATAGACAAAAGTGAACATGCATTGAATACAATTGCTGCCAATCAGTGCTTCCAGCTACAGATATCCAGACAGTAAATCCTAGTGTGTACTATTCTATCTACCCTCATCTTCTTTGGACTATTACATATTTCAGTATTCTGTAAATTAATCTCAGTAAAGATATATACATTACTATAGTTTTGCTCTGGAAAAGGCACTGCAGAAAAAAATTTGACTGTATAACATGTCAGTTTTTTCTTTGCAGAAAAAAGTGATAGGTGCACTGCTTATACAAGTATCATGACAACCACATCAAATAAACTTCATTTTTCATGGAGTAAACTGACAATGACATTTCACGTGGGGAACAGGGGACAGATTTTCAAATCTATGGAAATCTTTGACAGCTTAGATACAAAAACAGGCTGAGGTACCATAGACATGTCAGTGAAGAATAAAATCAAACTTTTTTCATAGACAATAGACAAGATTTTACAATTTGCAATTTTATAGACATGTTCAGTTACTCTACAGCAAGGGGGATAATCACTATATTTTCTCAAATCAATCAGTAATTCACATTCATTACATTTACCTACTCTCCTTTATAAAAGGGGTGCTGAATATCCTGGAAGTTCAGGTGCAAGATTTTCCATGCTTTGCCTTTAGATCTTCAAGTAATATATTCAATGAATTAAAGACAATTTTTTTAAAAAATAATATTTAATTTTAAATTTTGTGGGGCAAAGAGAGGAGCACTTTATAAAATCCCTAAAGGCAATTTCTGCAAGATGATAACAGTTTCTTTACTTCAATCCCTGGAAAGTAATTGAAGAAATACACTGAACAAAGTTTAGATTATCATTGCACTGTATAGGAACCAGATTACTCTGGAATCCTAAATGTAAATTAATGCAAATAGTACTTTTCCCTATGGTACAACATTATTTGAGTGATATAAAACAACAAGAAAAAGAAAATCAACTTTCTATGGAAATGAAATTTGGAAGTGAAACAGTAACAGAGGCTTATGAATTTCAGAACTTCCTACATGTTATGCTTTCTTTGGTAAGATTTTGAAAATTTTAATTAAAATTTTCTATTTCTTCTGTTTTCAAGGACAGACTCTCTCTTCTGCATAGGAATTCATGGCTGTCTTGTTTGTTCCCAACCAAAATCAAACAATAAGGCACTTACCAAGGTGTGAACAGCCCCCGTTTATCTGAATAGAATGTAAAGATCCAAATGCATTTTTTGCAGATTAAATATTAGTAGGTGTATGGATAGTTTGTTCAAAACAAAAATTACTTACTACTATATAATATAATACTGCTAATTCAGGATAGAACACAGCGAGCGTCTCTCAGGAGTTTATAGCATAAGACAGTGTGAGTAGTGATTATAAGCAGTGACAATGGTTGCTGATAAGAAAAGAGCATCATAAAATAAACATGCTGAACTTTAGGAAAAGATTTTGCCAAAAAATCCCCATACATTTTGTGTTTAACCTAACACATATGATAACCCACTACCTTACAGTATCAGTCCTCTAATTATTTATGTTAATTTTTGTAACACAAGTGTCAATAAATATAGTAGATCTTCATACTGAAAACAAACCCCAAGTATTTAGATCACATTCTATACGTAATTTCAAAATCTTATTAGGTTTGCTCATAGACCCAGAGTTTTAGGTAGGAGAAATATATACTGGTATAATTTTGATTGAATATTTTTGCAGGAACTCAGAATCAAGTATTAGGTTTCACTGAGAGCATAGTGCAACAAACCATTTGTTAGTCACTACATTTCAGAGGGGCAGGACAGTGCCAAGGAACTGACCCTGCCTCTTAGAAATAGTGATTATTGATTTCTATAACCTGCTGAGCCAGTTCAATCAGGAAACAAAATTCTTTAAGATTGGATATATTCATAGGACTTGAAGATAGTCCTGCAATGACTGTCATTGGTCCAAAATTACCAATAACAAAGTGCATGTGATTTTCCTGCTCTGTGCATGGAATTCTACTTTAGATACTTGGACTGTTCTCATGAATCAGATAATCAAAACATTCCCAAACCACACTCTCAGGCACACTGCAATATTCCATTTTTTTGTATTTGAATGCTCATGTCAGATGTTTGTTTTTTTCCCAAGGAAAGAAATTCAGATATAGTTTGAATTATTCAGAGAAACAAGTCAGAAAGGCAGCACTCAGTATAGTGCATAAAAACATGACTATTATAATTCCACAAAGGAAAAAAAAAAGGCACTTGAAATACTTCCTGTCTAAAACAGGCTTCAGACATACAGAAATAAACTGTCTTTTACTGTTCAGTTCTTCTGTGATGATTTTCTCTTGAACACAGAGGGAAGAAGCCTAAAAGTTATTATTTTACTTAAAAGACATGGAGGTATATGATAAATGGGATGACATAGAGCCTAAGTTTACCCATGACTCTGGATGTCACAATGATAACTGATTCTATAGATAAAGGAAATGTGGTAGAACTAACCTACCTAAACCTTAATATTAAGTGTTCGACACATATAGGAAACTATTAGTTAATCTGCAGAAAGTGGTAGCAAAAGAACTGTAAAAATAGATAAAGCTGCTTAAAGCGTACATGGCAAAGACATTGTGAATGGAAAAGGAAAAAGTGAGCTGGAGGCTTTGCTATCTAATGTTAATGGCTCCGTAAAGGAGCAGAAGGTGCTCTGGGGTCTTCTGGTGGCAGGAAGTTGAAAGCCACCAGCTCAAAGGGCACGAGAACATCAAACGTGAAGAAGGAGATGACCTTGAGAATGATGGCAAAATTAAATTTAACACTATTAAAATTTAAGTGTACTAATAACAGGAAATTGTAGCCTGGGGGGCAGTTCATGGGAAAAGTTACAAGATGAAAGTATCTTTGGAATACTAATTAACAGGATGACTGTTTCCCAAAATTCTTCCACCTTAGCAAATCCCATTTACTCCCACATACTTCTTTTTAATGCCTCCATTTTCCCACCTCTTTTTCAAACTATCCCCTTCTTCCTTACAGTATAGATATTTATAGAACTACAGAGGGGTTTCTGACTGGGAGAGAATGGGTCTCTGCAGAACTGCCCCAGCTGCTCCTCTCTCTAGTTAGCATAATCGTGAAAAAGATAAACGTACTTTGCTTTTGTATATAAGCATTTTTTGTATTTTTCTACAGATATCAGGAAGGATTCACACTCTAATTCAATACATGAGGGTCTTATCTAGAGGGTTTTATACAATTTTTGTAAACAGCAATAAGAAAAATTAAGTTAAATCGATACTAAGGCCAACAAGTGAATGGTGAACTCTACAAGTAGACCAAAGGATGTTTGCTCCTTTGCCTAATAAAATTAATTCCAAAATACAATTATAATTTATTTTTAAAAATGGAACAGAAGAATAAAAAATAGTCAATTAAAAGAATAATATCGGTACAAAACAAATGCTATGAATAAACTGTCATGGAAATCGGAAAACTTAAGAACCATTAAAGGAATTTGATAGCTCCAAGCAGTCATAAGAATCATTTTTAAGACAGAGCCTGACATAAAAGACATTATGTGATATGGTTGCCAGAAACAGAGCTGATTTTGTTTACACAGAAGTGTTCTGTGATCATAACTCTGAATTTGGCAAACTGTTTGTGCCTAAAATACATGACATACTTTAACCACAGGGATCTTGCTTAGTATATACAGGGATAGTAATATAAGACATTTGCTTTAAAATATTTATATATTCAGGCAGGGTTTATCCAGAAAGAAACACATTAGATCCTTATATGAATAATTTTACCATAAAAATAATAATTTTGAATTGCTATTGTTTTATGAAAGAAAATATCTCTATTATATATAAATACACACACGTGTGCATGTTTGTGCTTAAAACTGTACTTAAAAATTGTACATACTTGGAGAATAACAGGCATTCTTTGCTCTTACTGTGGATCCAATTTTGCAGCCAACAAAAGTATCTGTTATTATAACTATGAATATGAACTATAAAACTTCAGTGAACTAAATTGCCCTGACACCACTTGTTCCAGGAGTGGAAGGCCTGTGAGCAAGTCCAGTTGTAATATTTCTAACAGCTTGAAAAATTCACTATACAATAAAAAAACTTAATATCAACCTTTTTTTAAAAAAGAAATTTTTATTGATAAAAATTAACCCCCTTTTTTCCCTGATCAAAAAGTACAGCAAGTGATTGTGGTTTTTCTTCTATAATGTGCACTAGAAAAAGATGTGGGGGAAACCGTGTGTTTTCAGTCATCTATTATTTTACACACATTTTTTGCTCATTTTACACTCACAGTCTCTCTGTTTTTTAGTAAAATTAATCGAGCTTGTTCCTTATTTCTCTCCAAAGGACAGCTACTGCAAATTCCAGAACACCTTCAGCCTCTGAGGCACTTGTCACTTATATAACCTGCATATGACTCAGTATGTACAAAACTGCATTATAATATTAGGAGTTTTATGGAAACTGGAGTGGTGTAATAAATATCTGTGAAACTCTTTATGATTTACATCTGCTTAGACCTCCCTGTAAAACAGATACACATAGCAAAAAACCTGAGTTTTAGTATCTGAGTAAAAGTTATGTCAGGCAATAAGTATTTTAAGTCACAGAAATAATTTTAGGAGCATTAACTACCTCTTCATTGCGGTCCCCAACTCTTTTGGGATAAATATCCTTAAATCACAACACAACGAGTGTGTAACATCTCACACTCCATAGAGTTTTCTGAATTGCTGCTTTGAAAACACATCAAACAAGCTGCTTTAGTTTTGTTAGAGCATCAGTTTAAATAATTCCAAGTGACAAAGTGACCCCCACACACATTTAACTATTTCCTGTCACCCCCCTGTTTTCTCTCACCTGCACATGCAGGTCACAACTCACCGTGTGACGCTGTTCTCACGCTCCTCCTGACACCCGGGTGTGCACTCTGGAATTCACACCCCTCTACTCCAAAGACAGAGACTTTAAACCCTGCTCCCTTCCATCATGTTTTACTGGCGTGTTGATAAAAGCAGGACACAAAGGTTGGGGTGGATGATGACGCCCAGGAGCTCTTGCCAAAGCCTTCTCTCCACGGGGAGGACCTCACCATAGTGTCTCATGTTTGGTTTGTGCTCCTTCAGTCACGTCCCCTTGCTCTAAGAGGTGACCAGCTCAGGAAAAGTCCTTGGCAGTGAGGGAAAACCACTCAGCATTTAGGGGATAGTTGGAAGTCCTCCAGAGAGGAGCAGGCAGGAGGACACAGGACTCCCATACAGCAAGGCCTGCCCATGCTCCTGTACCTCACTCAGGGCCACGTATGTGGGATTTATGTTTTTTCAAATTGAAAAATGTCCCCTTGGGAATGCTAAAAGAAGAGATGGTATTTGATGCAACCAATATACCTATGGCTCTGAGATTTCAGAGTGCTGTTTGTTTTGCAGAGAGGCTGCTCCTGCGAGTGCATTAATCCTGAGAATGGGTCTCAGAGTGCTGCAAGATCAAACTAAGAAGGGACAAAGAATTTAAGAAGCTAAATATGTATGACCCCAGAAAGAAAATGTTTTCAACAGAGATTAATTTTTAAGAAAATGGCTTCATGCTGTTCATATATAGTTCAAGCCTTCATTTATTATATACAAGTAACAAATGTGTATTTCTTTGGATGGCTTGTCAAGACGTGTCAGTTTGTGATGTTTATGATAAAATGTCAACACAAAGCTACAGTATATCAGGCCCCTTGTGTTTTAACCCATTTAGTGCTTATGGTTCTATCTCAGTAACTCTGTACATGAAAAAATGCATAATATTTTTTTCACTTGTTAAGTCTACACTTCAGGGATCCTGGTGTATTGAAACAGCTATGCATGCCCTGCAGGTTACTTTATTTCTTCTTTTGCTCCTATTTCCAGATCCTCATTTATTTTTGTTTTTAACAGAATTTAAAATTAAGGGTTTTTTAGAGCAGATAAAACAGTCAAGTGCTCACTGATTCTTTTAGGAAAATCCCTCTTTTGAATGCAGAAGCTGTTACAGTTCCGCTATCCATAGCAGATCACACAGGAAAGTCTAACAAGCTTCTGGTGAAGCAGGGAGCTTTTTTGATTATTATTATTCCAGTCAGTCAACTGACAACAGCTCCAACCCGGTTAGAAATCCTTTAAACTGCACTTCAGAAATCACCATCACAATTGCTACTAATTGGCACTTTTGCTGGCAGCCTCAGGAAAAGAAAAGCAGCAGTGACTGAAGGGGACAAGGGGAGCGAAGCCCCTCCTGGCTGTCAGCGCTGAGGCGCTCCTGCAGCACTCCGGCTCCGACAACAAACGCCCCATGCCCGCTCCAGCCTGGCTGTGCCTGTGGGTACCTGGGCAACATCCCCCGGGGCACTGGCCACCGAAAGTGAGTCAGAAATCCTAAGAATCATTTAGTAAAGATTGTTAAAATATGTTTTTAAATGGTTACCCTTCGCACTTGCCGTCGCAGGTTGTCTTTTGTTAGTTTTCTTGCTTACTGTAGGGAGGAAAATAATTGAGTCAGGACAAAAGCAAGTCATGACCCAGGCTGTGCCCTGTGAAATCTGAGCTGAGCAAAGATTAAAAAACAGAATGAATGTGTTTTAAAATTTTAGAATATTTTTTCTCATTTTCAATAAAACTATTAGGTCTATGTGCTGTGCTTTGATTGCAACCCACAAACAACTTCTGAGCCCACTTCTTGGCTATAAACCCATTTTATACAGATCATGTGCAATACAGTCCTTCCCTAAAACACCCAACTGTTTTTCATAAACTATCATTTTCAAGACTTTTTTTCGATCCCTTTTGATACCTAATGGTATGATAGACCACGACACCTAGATTTTGTTAGGAGCTTTCCATGAACCATTTATCTTAAAAAAGGCCAGGCCTTAACTCCTTTTAAGGCAAAAGCTTTTACACATGAGTGAAACCTGCAGAAAGGATGTAAATTACAGAAGCAATTGCCCTATTGATTGTGTGATAAAATGGCTTTCCCACTGTGTGGCAATTAAAGGACTGTGGCATTCCTTTCTTGAAAGGCTCTTTACTGCTAGACAGCCAAACAGCAAGGTGTAGGTTTGCACTTTACTTGGAAGTCCCTGAGCACAGCTGGAAACGCGCAGAATTCCCCCATAACTATTGAATTGCTCCTGTTGTTAGGCTTGCTGGGCATGGAATGTGCATAAATCAAATCAACCTGCCCACCAAGTTTAAGGAATGGCACAAGAAATTATTGATATTATTTCACATATTAATGGACAAATAACATTTTCCTGTTTTGAGCATGTCTGGGGGTTTTTTTGCTGAAAGCTTCTCAATGCCAGATGTACAATAGCTGGAGAAAGTTCATGAAGTAAGACTAAGACTTGGGCCTACTGCTTATAATTCCTCACCTTTTTCCCCAGTGATTGTTTAATAAGACTAAAGTCTATAACACTGCAAAGTTCACCTTATGTTGAACAGGTGGAGAATTGCAGGTCAAACACACCATCAGTTCATTGCCTGTGTACCATGGAAAAAGACATCTTGAGTCTCTATAAAGCAGCTGGCTTTGCCAAACTACTGATCCTGAGCTGTGTCACTGCACAGGAGATGAAACAACCTGCTATCAGGACCAGGACAATAGCTCTGCTGTGCAGTATGGAATGACTTGGATGGTTCCTTGGATCCATCCTACTTGGATGAAAAATCTAATTCGCTTCTGCATTGAGGGTAGTGAAACAGTCACGGTGAAGTTCAGGTACCAAGTTCAGTTCTTCATCTTCTGAAAAACTATATTGAAAATGCCCAATTTAAAAATTCACTGTTAATAGAGACATAACTGTTAAAAAAAGCAGTATCAAAACCCCATAGCCAACCCCAAACCTCTTGGCGTTTCAGGATAATTATGTAAAAATTGAACTCTTCTGGTTATTAAAGGTTAAAACATTCTTGTCAATATACAATATACTTTGTGTAAATATTGTGAGATATAACAGTTTTGTGCCAGTGTAAACCAGCAACTACTGTTTTTTTAATATATTGGGAAAAAACCCAAAACTTAAAACCACTTCTTTTTCCTTACAAGGGAAGCAATTGCTAGCAGCATTAAATATGTTTTCTACTTACTGATTTATTTATTGTTCTGTCAAGCTAAGAACATTTGAAGTACTTCTGCACTAAATATATTCAACTTATCAAAAATCATGTACAGAATGAGAAGTGTCAGAATAAAATTAGCAAGATTTTCTTTCTGTGTAAGTCATAACAAACAGAGCTTTATATTTGGCACAATAAAATTCTTGCTTTAAAGTCAAAATTTAACCTTTAAATAAACTGTAGAATTAAAAATTGGAATCCTGTTTTTCTGAGGAGAAATTTAGAAACAATATGTTGCTATGCATATAATTTTAATTAATGGAAATAACAGTAATTATGAGACCCACATTTGAATGACACCTGATATTCAAGTGGAAAATGAGTAATTATGTGATTTTTGGAAAAGAAAGTACCCTAATTTTTTTGTTCAAATGTTAGCCAAGAGCAGTAAGGACGTGGAGTATGAGAATTAGCACTCACAAGCTTTTTGTTTAGTAAATCTCTGCTGTTTCAACTGCCAAGTGAAAAAGAGGAAATGAATTAACTACAAAATCTTAGAAGAAATTTTCACCAAATTGAGTCCCTAAGGAAAAGCGATTTTAATCAGACTTTTGATATGCTAGTTAAGACTTCTTCAAGTAAAATGGTAAAACTGATAGATACTTAGCAGAGGCAGGTGATTAAAACATACCAGGCTTACTCTCTTGGAGTTATCAGTCAACTACAAAGAGCTAAACTATACCTGATATCCAGCACACCTAATTTTCATAAATGCCAGGTTACAAAATACCTTTTTTGCTATCTATCATCTGGAGTCAAAAGTAGTCATAAGTGCAAATTTAATTTTAGTGGCAGTTTCTGGTAGTTATTGCTGGGGACAGTTACAGAACCTCTTACAGATTTTTCCAGAAACTTCTTACACAGTCATGTCAGATGAGCAAAAAAAAAAATACTGCTAGAGTTAAAACTCTGGAGTGGAAAATATGAGACTTATTGTATTGAATGACTGAAATAGGCTAAAAATTCAGATTGTGTCATATCACCAGGATAGACTCTAACTTTCACAGTCATTAGCCCTTATGCCAGACAGATATTACAATAGTAATAGTGTATATAGCAGCCTAAATTATGATGGAAAAATCTAACACCGGATATATGATTTGGTCCATTCTCTTACCCTAATTAAATGAGCAGCAGAATGTTTGGGGATGTTTGATTTCTGTCCTCTATGAGTGAGAAGTGTTGTATCCTGCACTGGCTCCATTTCAAAATGAGGGAAACCAAGTATTTCTTCTCATCATTCAATGGCTTGGGTGATATTTTTCCTTTTAAGACCTAAACCCAGGATAATACAGAAGTGGAAAGCTAAATAGAATAACATGTCTTCAGCTGGTAGGAAACCCCCTCTTTTGAAAATAAAGATGTTCTCACAGACACTTAGAGATGCATTTTAAGAAGGACAACACTGTACTTGAGTTGTATGCCTAATTTGCAGCGCAAAGATAAGAAATCAGCTACTTGTTCTTGACTCATATTTTCAATGAGCTTGTTACTTGCTCTGCTCAGTGTTTGTGCAAGAAAAATTGCTCATTGGAAAGTAAAGTAGAAATGAACAAAGAAAAAAAAAGCATTTTTAGCTTAATTTTAATTTGTGCATGCTGGGCAAACAGCATGCATTTTCCTATAAAAATTGAGTTGAAATTGGAGCCATTGAGATAGGGAGTGTTCAGTCTCAATTTTGCTTGTTTAACCAGTTCTTGATTTCTGTGCAAGTGAATCTAATGCACTCTGCTTGGGGATGTTTCTTACTGTATTTCATTACAGCTGCTGAGAATTTAAAGCAATTAGCTTTTCATGTTTCTCTCTGTTTCTTTTTGTGTAGCGTTCCCTACCATGGGACTGCTCGTATTATCTTGTATGTTAAAGCTCATCAAATTTGCATCCTTGTTTGTCAGGCAAAAATTAGCTATGAACTATATGAGCTGAGCTGGAGTTCTGTTGTGTACATGCTTGCTGATTTTTGCAATATGCTGCTGTTCAAAGATCAGCTCATAGGTTACTGCTTTGCCTTAGGGCTTAAGCAGATGTTCTCAGTGTTGGTTAGTTCGTATGAATTTGGACACCAAACATTGTGTCTAATGTAAGAAGGACACTAATGTGGGTGTCCTTCTTGTCAAAGTTATTTGAATGAACTGCCACACTGTACAGTAGGACATGGATTGTAACTAGTGAGTTACAGTCCTGCAAGAGAAACTATACAATAATAATTCTATTTTGCACAAATGGAGTGATAGTCTAAATTTCTATAAAGCTATTCTACATCCCTACTGTCCCCATATTTTGTGACCTTTTTTGATAATAATTCAGATGTCAGCTTACACAAATGGGCATCCAACTCCAAGAAACTGAGATAGGCATTTAGTTATTTTAAACCAAACTCCTGAAATCTCTAGCACAGTGGTGCACAGCTCCATTCGCAAGCTGCTGGTGACACTACAACATTGTGCACTTGGCACTACGGAACACAAACACAGTATCTGCAGCTCTGGATAGGAGCAAGACACTCTCCACTATCAGATACAATTCTGTGAGATGTATCTTCCCAGACACTTTAATAGTTCCCAGAGTTGTTGGTGATGAGCAGTAAGCTTATCCTTGAATGTTGTTTTTGTTTTCTCCCACTTCCTGGATACACAAAAACATGTAGGCATTAAAACTAACAATTGATGGAAAAGTATGAATCCTTCAGTTGTTACAATCTCCCATCTAACTCATGATGAAGATACGACAAGCACAACCTGAGAAATGTTTTCAGAACTGAAAACTGTTTCTATCCCATTCAATTCTTACTCTATCTGCAGCAGTTAATGATGTGCAAGTTAACTACGGTGCTCTTTTTGTTACAACCATTTTTCCTGTAGAAATATGTGAACTCCCCTTTAATCAGGATGTGCAGGAGACAAATGAAGGCTCTGTAAGTACTTCTTCAAGTCTTCTGAATGCAAAAGACCCTCAATCTTTCTGCCACCTGAGGAAAATACCCATAACCAGTCCTAGGCTGTTTGTCCTGCAAATAGTAGTGTGTGGGAAGAGGGACCTTTCTGACTGCACAGGCTGCCTTTACCCTAATCCTGCCTTGCTGATCGAGCAGCGGTAGACACAGTTCCCTGAAGCTCTGGCACAAACAGGATAGTGCAGCCACATTTTAACTTGTTTTGTTAGGAATTGTTAGGAAATGGACCATGTTCTTTGCACTCTTTCATGAAGACTCAAGCAGCACTCTCAAAAAAGTTGAGGACAGTACCTAAGACATCCTTTATATTTCATCTCACACGTTCTATTTCTTTGAGTTTGAGGGTGGGGTTTGGGGTCCTTTTCTTAAGACCGTCACAAGGTTAAAACATTAAAGATTTTTTTTTTTTTTTTTTTGGAATAGAGTTAGTACTTTACATCTAAACCTCTGTTCTGCATTTTGACAGTAAGCTTGAATCTGGTAATCTAAGAGAAGGAAAAAGCAGTCTCAGCAGACATCCTCCAACCTTGTGTTCGACCATATTAAGAATTAATACTTAGTCTTGCCGTACAACCCAGCTTTAATAAAGCTACCTAAATCCTCTTGGCTGCTGCTTTGACAGGGCAGCATCAATCGCAGTGCTCAACTTTTGTATTTGCTAATTCAATAGGCAGCCTGACAAGGCTTTCAGAGCTGCGTTTATGGGATAATGAGGCTTTTTACATAGTTTCAATTTTTGCCATGTTGACAGAAAAAAAGGCATTTTTGAGAAGGGTGGATTTAAAAAATATTTTCAGCATAAATGCTTCCTGCATATTGAAGGCTTCTGATAGGGCTAACTGATTTGAACTTTCTTTCAAACTCTTGAGTACATCTTCAGGAATCTTGGACTTGGGATATGCCTCCTTTTTGTATCCTCACTGGTCATTTTTGACATAGGAGAAATCTTAAAGTACCATGAGTTTAGGGTGAATATAAATCTGAGATTTCAAACAGGCTTTTGTGCCTCATTTTCTTGCATTTCATGTAACTTCTACATCTCTAAGACAACATTGCTACTTTTTGGCAGTTTCAATTACATTTTAATATTGTAAAAGCACAAACACACATGTTTAACTGGAGGTTTGTGCATCTGAGTGGAAATTTAAAAGATGGCTTAGTGCTGATCCAGTTAAACACACCATTGCCCCAAAGAATTTTGTCTCAAACCTGCCTGCAAACAGTTCTTTGTTAAGCCTCTCAGTGCAGCAGAACAGCTCTGGCTCATAGAAAGGGAGCTTTACAAATTCTGACTTCACTCCTTACCCTGTCTTTAATTAATAATTTGTTTGATTAAATAAGTGGATCTAGTCAAATTACTTATTTACTTTTTATTTTTGGCCCAAATGCGTCAGAAATTTGGATTCTTGCAGATAAAATCCAGACTCAAAAGGTCAAAACCAATATTTACACTGATTTGACAGTGCCAAGACTATATTTATGATTGAGGAAGATAATTTTCCAAGTACAGTTTTTTAAGCAAGCTTTTTTCCCCGCTCTGGAGGCTCTACTCTGAGGCCTCTTCTCTTGCATCTTTGGAAGTTTTAATTCTGTTCCATCTGATACTTTTTGTGTTTATGGAGTTCGTTCATTCCTTTTTCAACCCATATTTAGTTATTTTTGGATCTTGATTGGGAATTTTGACCTCTGAAACATTTCAGTTTTAAAAATACCTGTAGTGATCAAAATAGTTCTGATTTAAAACTCATTAACATTTAACATTTAAAATTAAGAGTCTTTCAAGCCTAGCCTCAATCAGCAGTTAAAGGCTGTGATAAAGCTGTTGACTTTATGGTATTCATCCCTTATATGAGTGTAAATACATATATGTTGTCCTGAATGCTGCAGGACAGTTTTAGTAGGGTTAGATGATACATAAGCACTGTGTATATGCAGGTAATGGAATAATAAGACATGCTACAAAGAATTTGCTTAATTAGCTGTCCTGACTTAATCAGAAAGACTCACCTAAGCAGGCAATATTGTGTATCAGCAACACCACCTTTTGGCATATTAGTGCTTCTCTAGCAATAGATGTTTTTAACATCAATAGGTGTATGAACATGAGATCAGCTTCACATATCTCTTTTATTCCCCAGGGTAAGTTCAGATCCAGCTCCTGTAAGCTATTCACACCTCAGCCACTTTGCTCACAAACATGGTGAGTTGGTTCCCCTTTGACTCTGTACTTTGAGACCTAACACCCACTAAATATTGTTATACTTTTCTTTTTTTTTCTTTTTTTTTTGATGGAACATAATTTCAGAGGCTTTAACCTCTCGTTATTTTTGCAACCAGGTGATGTTTGGAACTGCACAGAACAACAGTTGTTTAAAAAGCAAAACAAAACTAACCAAATTGAGTTAGGAACTCTTAAATTGTCGTGGAAACTGAAAGTGTAAGAATACAGAGCCTCCTCTCTCATTCTTGATTTTTTCCTCACCCTTCTGGCAGAGACCTTGTCTCTGTAACCTAATAATTTAGTTGTTTCAAGCTCTGAATCTTCTGACATTTGCTAAGGTCCTTCATTGATTTATCTTAGTTAAGTACATTCATATGTTGACAGTTCTTGATCGTTTATTCTTATCTGCCCAGTCGAGGCTGCACAACCCAATCTCTCTCCATCTTCCAAGGAAGAAATTACCACAAATCAATGTTCTTAGTTAACAAAACACAAAACTTAGAGAGCAAACTTTGCAAACTGAATCACCTGGTACTTTCTAAAGGTTTTCCTCACTTCTTCCTGAGTTCTGGAACCAACCTGAAGAACCCCCTGAACAAATTTGCCATATAATAAGATTCAGTTGTGTCACTGGCTCTATGTATAAGGTTATCTTATGGAAAAACTTCCATAAACAGAATAATTTGGCACCTTGCTGTTTAAGAGCCACCCCTGCTACTTGCTCAAGTTAGGACTGGTAGTGCTGATGTTCTCAGGGAGTTAGTCTCCCATAACACCCAGGTGAAAGTAGATGCCTGTTCCCATTAAAAAACATTTCTCATGCAATACAGCGTTGCTCAAAACGAGCACTTGTCCCCTGCTGCTGCTGAGCCATCCCTTCACTTCACACACTTCTTTTGCCCAGGGCCATGCTGGTTTCTATTCATAAAGGCTACACATCAGTGTCCCACTGCTGCCTAATTGCAGCTAGGAACTCAAAAGAGCAGTACTGTGGCTTTTTCTAATGGGTCGTGGTTAGAAATTCCCGTGTATAATCTGCTGTGGCGGGATATCAGATTCCTGTCACACACCGACATTCTAGTCAGCCATTTGAGTTGTAATTGTGTTAACAGCAAATTGGCTGTTGCTGAATTCTTTTTAGCCCAGTAACAATTTGTAAAGCTATCACAGAGTTTTCAAAGTAGAAGCATAATCATATTTTCACTAAATGTGTCTATACTTTTCCCTGCCCTGGAAGTCCTGTTTGCATTGCCGTTCCTGAGCCTCGTAATTGAGCGAGTTACTGAGTCCGGAGCTCTCACCACGACTGCAGGTCACAGATAGTGATAGTTTGGCAGCCTTGAAAAACCTCCCTGATCTCTGAAGCCCCGTAATGACAGATTTAGACAATTATCAGCATTTTTAACTCCAGTCACTATGGGGTTTGTGGGTCTGTCATAAAAATAATGCTGCAATGCTGAAACCTGACACACGAGCTCTGACTGGTGAAGTTATTAATGTTGGGTTATGCATTTTAAGGGGAAGTCAACAGAGCATTTTTCACATCGTAAGTGTACAACAAATAAATAATCAGTGTGGAATCTCTCGTCATTATTACACCCTTATATTGTCAGATCTGTTTCCAAAGAAGGTATTTGATGAGGTGAAGCACTGCTGATGACTGCTTATTTAATGCAGCAATGTTGGCTTGTTATCCACATACACCTCCAAGCACAATGAAGCTTTGATTGTCCTTGCATTACATACAATCATCAAATAAAATAAAAAAAATAGACTACTTAAATACAAACACTACGCTTTGAACTTTGCTTGTTAAGCGCTGGATGTCCAAAATGACTGAAAAAAACCCATATATATCAGTCTAACTAGTGGCTTAATAAACAGGAAAGATGAAGTAAGAAATTATAATTACAGAAATTATTAAAATATTTTATATGGTCTGCATTGTAATATCTTGTTATAACTGATTAAATTAGTGTTGACAAAGAGCTACAAGTTTTTTTTAAATATCGATAAGGGAAAGCTATACCTTGTCCTTTTTAAAGAGGTTACTGTCATCAGATAAAAAAATTCCCTCAGTGCTATGGATAGATTTATGAGAGAATTTTATGTTAAAAATTGATTAAAGCACAATCAGACTTTTAAATAATTTTAGTATAACCCTAAAGGAACTCCTAAAAGCATATGTGCCCACTGAAGGAATACTTTTCATTTCTCTTCTGTCTCCATCATTCATTTACGGCCAACAAGCATTACATATGTGATCTATAGCAGGAAAATGCAATATAATTAATATGTACATATAATTCACTGAGATAAAATTCCTGGTATATCTGGAGTACTTGAAGGTTATTTTGCTACATAATCTCACATTAGAAATGCTAAACTTAAAATTTTTAATCATAGTTTGCATTGTTCTTCTCNGGGGGGGGGGGGGGGACAAAAAACCCCCTACCTGTAATGTTAACAGTCATGTGTGATTTTCTTGTTTCCTTCTTTTTAAAGCAAATCTGTGCTAGAAAACAAGTTTTCCTTATCAGCTGATTGATAGGTACTCAGAGAAACTTTAGAATGATTATCAGTGGGATCTATAAATGAACATAACTAGACTGCACTAAGTAAAACACTCTTAATCACAGAGATGGATCTTACATTAGAAGAGGAAGGTAGAAGGACAAAAATAAAGCAACTAGAGATGTTCCTTTAAATCTCCAAGTGCGAAATTTATGGAACCAACAGCATTAGTCACTTCTATGCTTATTTTCACATTTCAGTGTTTGAGCCTGAATGTACATATGTATCCATTCTATGTCCACATCCACTTGTCCTGTGAATAGTCTTCACCTGATAGAGTCCAGAATCTCACCTACTACAATAACTTGTTTCAAAAAGATCTTAATGTTTAAAAAATCATTTTCCTTTTTGCATTTTAACTGCTGCACTCAATATATACCAAGACATTTCTAGCAATTTCAAAGGAAGTACTTCTCCATCAAAATACAGGGTTAAGTGGGACCAATCAATATAAAATATACAGCAGGGATTAAAAAAAAAGTTCAAGTCAGACACTTTAAGAGATATAAAATGTCAGAGTTAATTTTTCATTCATCTAGACTGGAAAGGAACTGCTGAATTATCTATGAAAGTGAACTAACTTTGATAATATGACATCAATGCTGCATAACATTATCCAGAGTACAACCATTCCACTATTTACTGTATCACTTTCAATACATACTATAACATATATATATATATATTAAAAAAAAAAAATAACATATACAAAATCTGAGCCTTCCAAATTACAATACTATAGTCAATATTAATCTAGGGAAATAGAGAGGAAAATGTACATAGTGGAGCCAAAGGATGTACGTCCATATATGCTGGCTCTCTCTGTCATGCCATCTATGTAAAGCTCCCACAAGACATGCAAAACTATTTCTGTGCTCAGACTGCATTTGGCCCACTGCAAAGTAAATCATTGTTTTCTTCAATGCTGAACTTAATCAACTTAATGAAATGAACTTCTGCCAACAGCACTTCCTCTGAACTTTATTCTGCCTACTCAATTGCCAAATTGTTTTCCTAATCTTCAACTGTTCAAGTGACTGCTCTTTACAAACAAATAAACAAACAAACAGCCCTCATTTGTTAAAAATCCTTTGAAAGATTTTCTTCTGGTTTTGTTCCTCTCAAGTATTCACCTTCAGGCTTTTTGAAGCCAAATTAAAATAATTACTCGCCCATGGTAATGGCTGCTCTCACACTGAAACTGCAAACACTTTTGCAGATGCCCTGTCCATCAGCTTGGAACAGGACAAGTCTGTAACACCTCACAATGCCAAAAAATCTCAATACTGCCTACCATTTATAACTATCTGACAATCTTTGCCATCTCAGACCCTGCACCAGTCATATTTGCTCCTTTGTTTTCACTGAGACGTTTCTCTGACTTGCCCTGGTGGTAACTATGGTGACAGTGATGTCAATGAAGAACAAACCAAAATGCATCAGATAAGACAGAAATGATGAGACCCAGGAAGGTACTCTAAGTTGTGTGATTCTTAGTATGTTCAATTGTATTTAATAATTAATTCATGAAATTAGGGTTTTCACATATAGATATACAAAAATACTGGTACTTAAGTGGCAGCCATCAAGTTTCTGCAGCCTTGAAAATGAATTCAGGATTGGATTACACACACACCAGAAAAAAAAAAAAAAGGCGCATCAGTCATACTAAGCACCCATCTGGAAATTAAATGTCAAAGATAAATGCAAGAGGGGGAAAAAATCAAATGAGAAAAAGTCAGTGTGCTTTCAGGAAGACACAGTCTGTTCTGAACAAAATTACCAAAGAAATGAGGTATTTGCTGAATGCCAAATACTTGCTTTGATTTTTTTTTTTTTCATATTATGACCATCTAAGTGTTTTTTTAAAATACAATCCTTTTTGCAAACTCTCAAAAAAAAAAGTATTCCTGTGACATCTTTCAGAGGAATTAATTCAGGAAAATATAAGTAGAGCTCCATTTTCCATCTTACAGATGGCAATATATTGATAGATAAGGAAAAATCTTTTATCTGTACATGGATATGTTTTTTTCCTTCTGTTTCTTGAATGGATTTCTGCCCTCCATGCACACCTTGTAAGTGATTATCATTAGATGACTGATTGAATGGGCTGCATTGAAAAATGCAAAACTTCTACGTGGTTTTATGGCATGCAGTAAATTACCAAAATTACATGAGAAATATCTGCAAGCCCACAGAACAACAGCTCTGAAGGAACAGATAGGTAGAACTTTATCTCTGATTCCTTTAAACTTCAAGGAAAAATAGGGTGTTTTCACTGTATAATTTATTCTAATGGGTTCCTTCAAACCTTTTTAGTCTGTGTCATGAGTATTGACAAGCTCCATAATTATACATGTGGAAGTGTTCAAACTTGTGTTGGAAGAAACCACCAGAGCCTGCACATGGGCGAGTGCACAAAACCTGAGCATGAAGGGGGCTGAAAGAG
Organism: Scytalopus superciliaris; assembly: GCA_013400415.1. Lineage (NCBI taxonomy): Eukaryota > Metazoa > Chordata > Aves > Passeriformes > Rhinocryptidae > Scytalopus > Scytalopus superciliaris. The sequence goes on along the minus strand of VXBX01004844.1, from coordinate 195,059 downwards.
AAGTTCTGGCAGGTCCTGCCATGACAGTCCAAGGAGTTACCAGCTGCTCCTGCAATGCTTCTCCTGGAAGCTCCCACGCACAAAGGAGTTGGTGGAAGAACAGTGAGAACAGCTGGTGGCTCCATGGATTCACACACCCACAGCTGTCGACAGAGGGAAAGGTCTGTGTGCATCTTCAGTGCTCCACTACAAGGTATAAAAGTTGAACTTACATCATCCTTGCAGTGAGGTTCATCAGAGTTTACTCATTAATAACCTCTGTCACCTGCCGGAATTTTGGACACCTGAGAGCACCTTCCTTATTGAGCTGGTCTGAGAAATGCAAGTTTGCCTGAGAAACAGGGCTAAAATCAGCTCTCAAACACATTCTGTTGCACAGTGTGCACAGACATGTGTCTTTATGGTGGACTTTATCAATTGTTAGGTCACTTGTCATTTGTCTCAAATGTGAAGCTGTAAAATCTTGAAAAATTCAGATCAAATTCAGGTTTAGGACCTTAATTACAGACATTGCTGTATGCAGGGGATCAAGTCCACTTTTGTCAGTTTTTATACCAGAAGTAGAGATGCACAAAACCAGTGGTGAGCAATAGTTATGAAAATGAGGTGTATCCCCTAAACCACTTGTTTATTCCTGCAGTCTTTATTTTATTATACACTAGGTCATGACAGGATGAATGGTGCTCTTAACAGTGCTGCAATAACTTTGATGGTACCTTCCTAAATCTGCAAGTATAAACAAGGTGAAAGTGTTATTGAATGTTATCACACACAAACATCAGAGTGTATAATACAATGAGTAGCCTGAACACTCCCTTATTCAGATTGGGTGCTCATTAATGTGTGATTCAGATATTATATGTCAGATTTGAACTTTTGAGAAATAATTCTTTAATCTGCACAAAGTTGCAGTATTTGACACAGAGTCAGCCCTTTTGTACCTGATTGATTTGCCCTCCTGCAAAGAGCTGATACACCTTCTTTCTGTCCTGAGAATTTTCACACTTGAGAGAAAATAACGGCAATATTGAATGCGGTCTTTTTTATTTCTTGGTAGCTTAGAATCAAATGTAGATCAGATTACTTGATCCAGTCTGACCTTTTTTTTCATAGAGCAAGAAAACATTTTTACAAATGCACTTTGTGAATTAGATTTTGGTAATTCAGTTAATTTACTGGGAAAGAAAAAAGCAAAAAATATATGGTTGACCTGATCTTGAAAAAGAAAGAAGAGGCAAGATAAGAAAGGGCACGAAACTTCTCTGGAATTTCAGGAAAACGCTTATAGGTGTTACAGTACAAAGGTGAAGTTCAGATTGTTTTTACTTTTAGTGACAATTTAGGAAAGAAAATAAATTTTCTAATTAATTAGCAGGAAATATCCTGAGATAGCCATTAGGGAGAAATGTCTATGAAAGCAGTACCATAATCAATTAGCAGGGATGCATTCTTAATTAAGGACAAGCAAAGGGAATGGTATATGCTGCAATGCTAGTATTGAATTAATAATTTGTAAATAAGACTGTGGATAGAAACTGCAGTGTACAATCCTTACGAAGAATTGACTCTAAAAGCAATTATACATTATATTTACTTTAAATTTGGCATGTTATGACCTTTAACCTAAACTAATTAAACTCAGTAATAAAATTAGAAAACACAGTGCCTGCCCAGTCTAGAAGCACTTAAAAATTACTTTTGATTCAGAAGTGACTACCCAAAATCATTAACATGAAGAGCATGACCAACCACTAGAACAAAATATTTATTCAATTTCTACTGAAGAAATGAAAGTACTTTTTAAATTATTTTGACCACATGCAGGGCAGCAGTAGAAATATAAACATGTTTATCATGCTTCTTCTTGAAGCACACAATTCCAGCATTCCCTGGCCTCCCGGTGGTGGGTTTGCCTTCCCCATGAGCACCTTTTCATAAATAACATTACTAGGGATGACATTTTACTAAAGTTTCACTGCTCTCAAAGTCTTTCTCCAGGAAAACATAATTTCCAGTCTAAGAATTAGATTTTTTTCTAAGGTTCTTTTTAACAGGTACAATGGAGCAGCTCAGAGCAAGGAGTGACCTGTGTCAGTCCTACAGACATTCAACAGTGATATTGTTGGACATCCACCACTCCGGCACCTCCACAAAGCACTTCACACCCCTTGCCCTTTCCAGGCTGCAGGAACGACAGCTTTTCCTGTGGCATACAAAAGTACTTATTACTTTTCTCATTCTGCTCAGAAGAAGAACAAGATTTTTCTTGGGCTTCCTGTATAAATAAAGATCAAGAATAAAGTCTTTACTTACCAACAGTGTTGTGCTGCTTTTCCGGTGGCATTTCAATTTTCACTCCAGATGACCTCCAGAGATCCTTTCCAACCTAAGTGTTTCTGTGGTTCCAGTATTTTATTTGCAACATTTCCCTCAGTATGGGAGATGTTAAACATGCTGGTCACAAACTATAATACACTGATGTAAGAGTAGAGAGGTGCTCACTTGCTAGTGTGTAAGCATAAATGAAATCACAAAAAGCGTTTTCTACAGCTCAGACTAGTTTTTATCCAGAGCCATGTCATCTTGGAGAAGAGGGAAAATGAAATTTTCATGTTAGATTTGTAGCTATTATCACATATCCAGTGACAGATATGTAGATGAATTTTCATATCTTGACGGGTGTTCAAGGAAGCCATTAGTCCATACTGCTTCCTTTTACTGGCACATCCCAAAATCAAAGGATAGCTCCTGTCTCGGGGTTTATTTATATTATGGTATAACTGAAATAACTTAATAATCATACATTAATGTCAAGGAAGTTATTCTTTAGCCAAATCAAGCTGTATAAAAATAATATTATCTTACTCTGCAACAATGTGATAAACATATCAGCAGTAACTCCACCTTGGGCCTCCACCTTGCCTCTCCCTGGCTCATGTTTGAGACTTCACGCTTACTGGGTGAGAACTTTTCAACATTGTTTTCCCTGACTCTGTGAGGAAAAGCTCTTAAAATATGTATTGGTCTCTAGTTCTGTCAGCATGGCACAGCTCTAAAACATTCTCTGCATACAAATTTGTAGCTGTCATCACAGTTTTGGCATAGCACTGTTTGGGTGTCTACACGTCCCAGTTCGAGTTGTGGTGAATGTGACACGCACACATTCTGGGCAAACAATAAATCTGATGTGCCCAACATCAGGTTTCCTCTGCATGCACAACTTGCCTGCATGGAAAATGTGACTTGCTTTGAAAATCTGATGCTGGGCTGGCGAGTCTTGGTGATTCCTCCAAACCCTGAGCAGCAGCTGCACAAACCCAGAATATAAATGGTGGCAGATCTAATTTTCTCTGGGATTTTATTATTAATTTTGGATTCCTTCATTCTGTCATTCCTTAACCATGAATTAAGAGGGGGAAGAGATTACCCTGAGGCACCTGTAACTTTTGGCTCCCTGGTATAGTAAGTTTAGCTACCAACGCATGTAAGAGTGCATTTTCAGGAAAAAGAACATAATTATCAACTCACTTATTTTTGGAAGCAGAGGTGCCTTCAGCAGTTAATACAAACCACTAGGCTACAGCTACAACTCCTCTCATTCCTAAATGCCTTACAGGGGACACCAGAACAAGCAGATCCCAAGCTGGATGCTCTTGGCAAGATCCTGCTTCTTTCTTTGCTCTGTTCATGAGGAGGCAGACTGGTAATTTAACAGATTAGAACCTAATTTAATTTTAGCTTTTAGTCATCTGTTCATTCATTAGTATCTGATCAGCTGAAGAACATGACAACTTATCAAAACAACCAAAATATGTGGAATATTTTTTATTAAATTCAGCCTTAGACCCACCACCTTTCAGTATAATTTGTATTAAGAAACATCCGCAATAGTGGTCCTCACTAGTGAAGAAATACACATTTACACGTTAATTTTGAAGTGACTCACTCATTTTCATGAAAAATTGTATATACAATATTTGCTATACCTTAGGCAAAGGCATCTATCCTTCAAATATGCCTTGTTAACTTCCCAAGGAAATGGGATCCAAAGATATTACCATGGATGAAGCATCTGGGGATGGAGCCATTTTTCGAAATGTCTTTGATTGAACAGCATTGCTACAGCAGGTATGCAAGAGTGCACGCTGAATGCATTTTCAAAGTGACCCTGTCAAACTCAGAGTGACTGTATCTTCTCTCTCTGAACTTTTGATAAAATGCTCATGATTACATACTGATTTTGTCAGAAACTCCATCCAGGCATGAACAGTGTATCTACTGGCAGCAAGGTCACGATATAGCAAGTTTCCATCCCACAAAATAACCTAGCATTAAGAACTCATCTTTACCAATTTATTGCCAAAGCTCCTGTGGAATGTATCTATAGATGTTTTCTTTTTATACACAGTTTAGCAGATGATCTGGTTTCCAGTGAATTCTAATGACTCAGAGAAGTGCAAAGAAACACTTCGTATATCCCATGTTTTAAAAGTATCCACATGGCACCTACAGCACTGGAATGGGAAGCGTTTCCATGCCTGGATGTTGGATCCGTTTCACACACCTCCAACATTCTAATTATCCATATTATCTCTGGCTGCATTTATGTTATAAAAATCAAAATTGTGACAAACCCACTTCTAGATATTTTTGCCGCTTGCACACACGAGCCTATTGCTATGAGCCCATTGAATGCTCAAATGTAGAGTTTGCACTTGAACCATCTACCTCAAAGCTCTGTGGCACAGAGCTCTTCAGCCAAAGTTTTCCCTATTTCCCCATTACATGAGACTCATATAAAAACAATTATAAGGAGCATTTAAATAAATAAAAATAGCAAACAAACAAACCTCCTCCCCCAAAAAAACCCAAAAAACCCAACAATAAAACTAGTTTCAAAAAGTAGTAAAGATTGAAGGGATACACTTAAAGTTGTCATCACTTTTTCTATAAACTGCATTTTTCATCCTCTTTTACTGATTGTATTTTGCTTCTATTTCTTGAATTTAAAGTAATTTTGGCAGTGCTCTATTTTCTACAGTCTAAATAGTCCTTTCTCCTTGACACTTAGGCAGTTTTCCCTAGCAGGACATTAAAGGGTAAATGCTTTCAATGAGATTCCTTCACCTGTGCAGTAGTTGAACTTTCTCCCCAGGGAGGAAAAATTGTGCACTCCACAGGGTGTCTTTTGATTTACTATTGAACCTCTTTTGCATAACAGGACACAGAATAGAGTCAGAACAAAGTACTTATGCCATTACTGAGATTTACTACTGCATTTATGATGAGTCCTGTTGCTATTTTAGGAGGAAGGTACAAAAGGTTTGTTAAAAATAGAAACAAAAATCATTAGGTAGTAAAGGGACTGGCACAATGCTTTGATCATTTCACAGAATTCCTCGCATCCTGAAGGGGTTGTTGATAAAACACTTCTGCCGCTGCTCCAAAGCATTGCCTCAGTTTGGAAAGCGTTCAATGTTTAGCTGTGCAAAGTGAGTAAACTTCTGACAGATGAGTTTCCTTGAGACAACTTTTATGAAACACTTACAAACCAGTCCTGACTGAGCCATTGAGACCTGAGGAAATACTTAATAAATACTGAGCTTTTTTTAAAGTCTTCCCCTTGGTCCCTCTGCCTTCTCAGAGGAAAGTAATTGCTTACAATTATTTACTTCATAACTTCACAATCCTGTCACAATATACAGCGTGCTCGCATCAATTCTTTTCTTGTACACTGACTTTGCTGCACCACATAAGCTGAGACACAACCCTCCTGTATATTCTGATTACTAAAGATTGACAGACCCATGTTACAACAGTATCTGTCAGGACAGGCCAGATTTGACAGAAACATGAATCCTTGCACAGTAGTTGACTTGAAGGCCTGTTACTGAATTAGAAAACTATTTTATATAACATAAGTGTTTGATGTACTAAAATATGACAAGGGTGACAACATCACTAGTGGAACCAACCAAAGTGTGTTAAAATAACTACTTAGTCAATTCTGAAGCGTGCCCTGACATATGTCTTGGAGTACTGCCAAGGAATCTTTCTGCCATTCCTCAGCCACCTCCAGCACTGACTTTAGTGAGAAGGCTTTATAGTGCTGCAGCTGTCAGCCTCATAGCTCTGCAACCAGATCATCTTGTTTCCTCAGCCTTGAGATTCTCCAAGGGAAAAGCATCTGATCTCTAAATCACCAGTGACCTCCTGCTCACCACAGGTTGAAAATAACACATATCTTTGGTTTAAATTTAGCATTACTCCTAATCCCAATATTGCAGATTCTTCCAAGAGCTGTTCCTTTCTAAACCCTTGGTTGGAATTACTACTGTTCTTGTTCCTTTGAATGGTCTGTATTAACTCTTGTGTGATCTTATAGCCAAGAGGCACAGACAATGAAAAATGCAAGAGAAAAAGTTTTCATACTTCTGTGCTGGTCAGAGTTGACCTCCCTCTGACCTGCACCAAACATTAGGCTTATCCATAAGACAAGAAGAGCATCATTAATTTATCCTTGGCTTACCTGCCAAAGAGTGACTTTATAACAGGAACTGCATGGCATCCTTAATTTGCAAAATCCAACCCAACAGTGCTTATTGTGCAAATGGCTGAACCTGCTGAAATGCTCAAGCCAAGTGCATGTTCAGCTACAAAGAAAATGTATTTTACAGGTTCTGCTGAAGATCTTAGATATTCAGTTTAGGATTTTCTGCATAACTAAACTTATTTAAAATACAGTAAAAGTTCCTATTTCAGAGATGTCAGTTCTCCATACATACATCTCTGTGGGTACATGCTAGATATTATTTTGTGTCTGCCAAGTTTGCCAGATTTACAATCATGTGTAAAAAAGTTCTATAATAAGCGGTTTTAGGCAATGTTAATGAGAAGACAGGACTATCACAGCACTGTCATATCATGGACTCATAAAATAGATATGAAACTATTTTCCAGAAGATCATAATTTTTTAATGCAGGAATTAATGGAGTAATTTCCTCATGTCATTATCAGAATATTAGACCAAACATACAAGAAAGAAAACAGAAAATTATATGTAAATATAGAATATTAGAAAAAAAATGTGGAAGGTTTTTTTATTTTTTTATTTTTTTAATTTTTTTTTCTGTGGCAATTATTAAACATTCCAAAACTTCCACTTCAAGTTGTGTAGGGTTTTTTTGTAAGTACTGAATTTGGAATATATGCCGAAGCACGGTAGGTTTTTGAATATTTACACAGTTGAATAAAAAATTTCTTTTGGTCACATTTTTCCAGTAATTTTTCTTTTTTTTGGGGGAGGCCGATTCTTGCCCATAAAAGGTTTCAAATTAAAGAGACACTTGCTTGACACACCGTCTGCAATACTGCCTCTGAACACAGTGATTTGCAAAGTATTGACTTAAGGTGCCATTTATTCAATGAAAAGATTCTAAGAAAAACTTGGATGCTTCAGGAAGAGCACGAAGTATCTACCTAATCCAACCTTGCTTAGAAAAACTGGCAATAACAAAATTGAAATAGTACATCTGGAGGCAAGAAGAAAAAAGCCTGGTGCCTCTACAATTTACATATTCTTACAAGTAGCAGCATAAAATAAAGCCTGAGCTGCTGTTGCAAAGCAAACCTTCTGGCTATGTGTAAATCTCTGCATAAAATCCGGGTAGCAGATCCTGAGCTGACACAGACTCAGACACAGGAATTTACATCAGCAGATGATCTAGCTCTGCTTGGGTTTTTATGCTGCAATGTGATGGAAAGATCTGGAATCATGTTGCAAACAACCAGCTTGAGCAAACCATTTCCCAGGTAGGTTGTTGACCCCAGGAAGGTCACTGTGTGATCTGAAGTTACTGAGCTGCACATCTTGGCTCATAGTGCAAATTTTCACAAGCACAAAAAGACCCACAACCTGAAAGGTACTGGACAAATGTACTTTACAAAGGATTACTGACTCTGCAGCAGCAATCTGTGGAACAGCAAATCTCACACCACCACTGCAGATAAGCAGATACATCATCCTTAACAGCAGAGGCAGAGTTGGAGCCTGGTGTTTGTAGTCTTTCTCTCTTTCTGTGCTTTGTAAAGGCTGCACGTGTTTTTTTCCAATATGCCATTTTCACCATAAGACATTTAAAAAAATTTGACATGCACACATCCTCTGTTATGCCCCCAAACCAGTTCCACCACTCAGCATTTCTTCAATGAATAGTAATTGGTCATGTTTGATCTACACTTGGAGGTTTGGAATCTCCTGTATCATCACCTTTCCAAGTGTCTGATTGGTTGCTTGTGTTCTTCAGGACCCTTGCTAATCAGGTAACCACCACACTTTTATCAAAACAGGACTTTTTCCATCTTGGTATGCCCTATTTTCATGTATGGAGCCAACTGCTATTTTAAAAAGCTTATTTCAGGAGCAGTTCAGCTCATGTATAACAGAGACAAAAGTGGAATTGTGTCAAAAATGTCTCTACCCCATCTTGCACAGACAACTTTTGTCCCATAGCCCACAACTGTCCTTAACCTCTGCTTGTGGCTGGCGGGGTGGGTTGAACCAGGAGGTGCCTTGTTGGGGGAGTCACATCATCCCTCACTTCTCATGGTTTGTTGTCCCACACTCCCTTTCCAGCCCAAGAGTCCCTGTGCATGGTGATTTCCCTTCTGCAGCTTCATGCCACAGCAGTGATTTTCTTGCAAGAAAAACAGTAAAATAATAATATTTTTTAATCAAGTTTTGAATCAACAAAAGTGTAAAAAGTCTGCTTAGTGTGATTGCACTTGTAATAAAACAGTTTTTTCTTCATTGTTTTTGCTATTCTTCTGCATCACAATGATTTTTTATTTTCTTTTTCTGGGGGAAAGGTTTTTCTGTTTTCATTTCTAATTCAGTATTAGTTGTGAAAGAAGATAATTGGTTAGTTTCTATTTTTAAACAGAAAAGTTAAATTAACTATTTTCTACCTGAGGTCACATGGAAAACACAATATTTGAGATTACAGATTCATGAGTTTAATCTTAGACTCTGAGCAAGCTATTATTGAATCATATATGGACAATAATCAAGGATGCAGATATTATTATTTGATGTTTAAGGGCATTTTCATTGAAAAGTTGAATGTTGTAATGGAATAATCCTACACTTTGGAGTGAGCTTTATGGATATAGCCTTATGAATATGCATGGCATAGCTGTTTTTCTTTTCTAACTTTATATAAAAAGTCTCATATGCTAATTCCCACTGCAGAGAATCTCTGACGAGCCCTGAATTTACTTCCAAGTTATACTCTCCTTTATTAGGGACTAACCCCAGAACACTTTTTCTTAATGTTCAAGATCAAAGTTAGCTGTACTCAAAGGTCAAAGCATGTATAAAAGTCCAAAACACCGGCATATTTGGAATTTGCAATGGCATAATCAGTATCTTTTTCTTGTAAATAGTATAATTTAAAAAATGTTCTTGCACTAATATCAGGGGCAAAAATTGTCAGCCCTTCTTGATGTAAATTTTGGGTCATTCTGCTTCCAAAACTCATAGGCAATAGCATCCTTTACTCACTATGGTGGTTTTAATTAAAAATTTGAAAGACTCGATCAAATTTCCACTTGTAGGTTCAGGAAATGCTACTTTCAAAATCTTATCCCTAAAACTTGGATGTTTTGAAGAGTGAAATCACCTAAAATTTTCATGTGCGAGTAAGATACATTGACCATAATGCCAGCAGATTTTGACATTGATTATCTACAAATTGCAACTCTGTTCTAATGTTATTTCACTGAAAACCACAGAAATGCAGTGTGTTGCGCTCATTAAAACAATTTAATCAACTCAACAGCAGAAGTTGATGTTTAACAAGCCATTTCATTCCTCTCATGTCATGGCGTGGTGTAGAAACACTTTGTTTACCCAGAGAGATGCTGTTGTGTACAGACTGTATGATATTTTGGTGAAAAATATGCACAGGCTTCATACAGTTTTGAATATCTTGGACTTCTGGATATGGACTTTGACAGAGGTGAATGTTTGAGGTCTTTTACGAAGTCACTGAAAAATGCAACATAATTACTCAGAATGACTTCTAACAGAATACAGTGCAGGATGAATTATTGTGTTTTGGTTTATTTTCCTCTCCCATTTTTGCTTATGTGATGAAACATCACTAGTATAATAAAAAGATAATGTAGCATTGTAAGTACCAGATGAAATACTTACAGTGCCTCCATGTAGGTGTGATTATTACCCTATACCCAGCCCTAATTTACACTCCTCTAAGGCTACCTACTACCTGGAAATGTTGCTTAGCTTTCCACTTTTAGATAATGTCTTAAAACTGTTGATGCTAGTACCATGTTTAATTTTAACCATTTTAGTTCTAGAAGTTATTTTTATTGATGTTGTCAAAATTCTTTTCTTACTTAAACTTTACTGGCTTCTTTGGATGAAGCAATAAAGTTTTATTATTTGTACTATTAAAAAAATGGTAACTCTAATTATGAAATAAAAATGTATCTGCTCATAAAGAACAAAACACAGGCAAGTGGAAGACAGATGCAGGTTAATTCCACAATGAGATGAAATAAAACACAAGAAATGACAAGATAAAAAAAAAATAAAAATAGCATGGCTGATGGGTAAAAGTATCTGACGGCTTAGATAAGATGAGAATGGCTTTAAAGTAAACATGTGAGATTAAAAGTTTGGTAGCAATAGTTTTATCTGAGCTCAGAAGTTGGAGCAGGGTAAGACTGAGAGGAAAAGAGCTCCAGGCAACCTTAATTAGAGCACTGCATAAACCAACAGAAAACAAAGAGCAGAAGCAGTGTTTTCAGGTGCTTGGTGACTTTAAAGGTTGAGAGGCTTAAGGCTTAATCATGTTTTTATTGTCAAGGGAAATGAAAGGGAAGTAAAAAACAGTGCAAGAAATATAAGGAAATATGATGGGACAAGCAGAACAGGTAGACTAGGAAGTCGATGAGAAACTTGTGCTTCTTTGTAATGAAGGATGTTTGTGATGGAGAAAAGGATGTCAAACCCACAGGAAGGCACAGATAAACACCTCATTTTGTCAATTTTTTTTCTTTTTCCCAGAAGAAAGCGACAAGAGATTATGCAGTGATATAAAAATAAATGGAAGCAAGGGAAGAATAAGAAGGAAGCACAGATTTGAGAGAATTTTAAAACAAGTCCAAAATATGTCGGGTGCTACATGCAGGAAAAAGCTGATGGCAGTATTGAATAAGACATCTGTGGAAGGAAAGAAACAACAGCATGCCTCAAAGGAAGAGGAGTGCTCAATAAAATAGTAAAGAAAAGCTATTTTGGCGCAGAGAAGTTTTCTAGCAGGGCCATAGATTAAATGAAAATGCGAAAAAGGAAATACAGAGCTCAAAAGAAACTGGTCATTAGCCTGTAAGCATCCAGACTAAGTGTAGGATATTACAAGGAGGGAAACAAAGATGCAGGTGGAAATCTGGTGCTGCTCATGGGAAGAGCTGATTGAAGGGTAAATGTCAGTAAGTTAGAGTAAGGAAGGGAGGAGAAGCTGTTTGAAATATCACTCTGGGGAAGTGAAACCATATGAAGAGAGCAAAGTTGTTGGGAAAAAAACCCCACAATTCTGATCCAAAATCTGAGCCAGAAGCCAGAAATGTGTGTTTCCTTATGTGTTTTGCAAAACATGTACTCATTTAGATTATGTAAGTATTGCAGATTCACCTGGGGTTTGCATCACAATTTACCTGCCTCAAACCCCCACACCTGCTCTGGCAGTGATGTTAATCCTGCACAGCTTCCAGCACAGGCCCTGCTTTCCATTAGAACCCACTCTCTTTGCAATGAGGATTTGGGGGAGTCATGAGGGGTCTGCCAAAGGTATTGGCCTCACTCAACTGACATGGCTGACTAGAAAAGGAAGAGACAGATCCTCACTATTTGGGAAAACAAACACAGACAAACTAAAACACCCCAACACCCTAATGGTACAATGATAAAGGAGTGAGACTCCAATGATGATGCTGTGTGGTGATGGACACATTAATGTATATGTTTGTAGGAATACAAATGCTTAAAGGTCTGTAAAAAGTCCAGAAAAAATGAGATTCTTGATCTTTGGGATAATGCTTACAGTCTTTTGTTCTTCACACTCAGTTATGTAAAAATTGCAGCATTTGGGGCATTTTGTTCTTCCTTAGAAAAGCAAAGAAGTCCTGGAATATTCCTGAGAAAGCCTGTCCAGTCAGACAAAGCAGAGTAACATAGTCCAGAAGAAAGACCCATCTTCAGGAAAGTTGTTCTCTTCTCTAATTCTGAAGAGAGATGCCAGAAGCACTCCTGGTCCTCCACATGACTACATTAGAGAGAGGCTGCTTGTTGGAATTTACCAACATGACAATACTCCAGAAGGTTAATTGGAATTAAGTAAAATGTATGAACTTTGAAGTGGATTAATTACATTATCCTAAGTCCTTGTGTAGCTATTCTTATTTAAAATTAAAATGATCTTAATTTAGTTTATCTTATTTCACTCCTAAACTAATGATAAAATGAATTAAGATAATTTCAGAGCTCATTTGCATTAATTTTCCTGTGTACACATGTGTAAACAAGCATCCTAAAACTTGAAACCTCGTTTAGTTTCATTAAACTTATCAATAATGCATCAGAACTGTAAGACTTGTTTCCAGACACAAGCTCTTCATGATGACATCATTCGGGATGATCCCAATATCACAATAATGGAGAGCACAAATCTAGCTTTGTAAAGTTTTCAAATCCTTTAGAAACAGAAATTCCTTTTGCAGAAAAACCTTTTTTTATGCAAGTGTATTAAAAAGTGGGTCAGAGTAAACGGAAAGTTATATAAACATCCTGATTTACACATATTTCATCTTTGAAATAATAGCATCCTAAAGACAGGAGAAATTTGCAAAATACTTCACAAAACCCCATATATGTTGTGATTATGTTGCTGCTTTAAAGGCCAATGAGCATAAAACATGATAAAATGTGCAATCCTGTAACATATAATTAAGATCAAATAAATTTTCTAGCAGTCCTGCTGAATGAAGGCTGACTGTTTATTGAGGTTATTCAGCAAATGGATGATGAAAAAGGAATTCTAATGAAATCTGAGGAAATAACTCAAGTATTCTTAATAAAATGCCAGAAACAAGTCTGAAGCCAATGTCATGGCCAGTTTATCTCATATGATTGGCAAAAAGCACAATTGCCTGACAGTTGTAATAAAAAGAGCTCTGAAAAACACTTTTAAGTATATTGCTTCCAGTGAAAATTTCTTACAGTTCTTTATCAAAACTGAGAAATGCAGCAAAAATACATTCCCATGCAAGAATTGTTGGAATGTTTGCTGTGTGACAAAATAGTCCAGAGAAAACAGTAAGAATTCGTAATGATACAATGGATAAATTAAGTCTTGCTTACTGAATAACGCCAGCAAAGGAGTAGTGCCCTGAATGTCCAGAGACCACTGTGCAGTAATTAGGAGGCTTTTCACCAACAAAATAATTACAAATTGCATTTTATCTGCCTAATGGCCAAATCTTACTAATTATGGATATGTAACTTGAGAGAGGTGAGCTGTTTATTTAGTACTACTGTTAGACTGATTAAAAAATCCTATTTTTTAAATATCAAGCCTTTGTTACATAATTTTCTCTATAGGAGAGTTGTGACAAGTGTGTTTTAAAGATGTTCTTTTGGAATGGAGTTCTCACTTTTAACCTGTGCAAGGGCAAAATTTACTGAAAACTATTATGAAGAAGGGGTATAAAATACTGTAATGATGTAGAAAAAAGGTAAGGAACAGGAATCAGGAGAGGCATTTGCTGTTTCTAAATGTACAACTGGTATCTTGTGTGACCTCAGCTATCTAAACAGCTTCTGTTCCCTCAAAAAATGGGAGGATGCCTGAAAATTAGTAGTTCTTAGGGGAAAATGAACTTGTAAAAAGCAGAAGTGATAAATCACACTGAATTAAAACAGATGCAAAAGACCCAGAATGTAAAGTTTTCCTTTATCTCACCATCAGACTCAGTGTTTTCTCAACTGTTTCGCATCTTAAAGCCACATGCAATTTGTACCGTAATTTCAAACAACCATTACCCTTCCTCATCTTAGCACACTGCTTTGGCAGAATATTTGCTGCTTTTTCACCATAATCAGGTCATTCAGAGAATAAAGAATAACATTAGTCCACATTGCTGCTGGTCTGACTGCAATTAGAAACCAGAGCCATGCCTGGTTTGTGTTCATTAAACAGGAAGGTCATAGGTAGCTTTGAACTGACACTCATTCTTTGTGTGCAAACACATTCTCTTTCATGTACTCACCCCGCCTCTTTCATACTATCCAATGTGAATTCTTTGACACTTCTTAAAGTATTTTAAAGTGAACTTATTTAAAAATTGGAAAAGTCAACTCATTAAATAACATATTTGTAGTAAGAGCCTTTTATCTTCCACTGAAGGTAATAACAAGAGTCTCTCTGCAAATTTTCAATAGACAACAAACAGGCTCTTTGAGTTTAGTGTTTTCTGAAGTGACTGATCCTGACTTCCTCAGAAAGGTATTTTCCATATGCACTAGATATATGGAAACTGCAAAAAAAGGAAAGCATTTTGAATGGCATTTACTGTAAGTTATATAATTTTACATCTTCAGGTTTACTAGCAAGGTAGAAGGCATTTCTTGAAAGTCATATGGCTTTCCTGCTATTTCCTTTATTTATGATGGCTTATTTAAAAACTAAATGCAGTTCTGGACATGCTGTACATTAACTGATTGTGAACCAGCAAGACCTCTCTAAAGACATCATGTAATCTGCATACTCAGGTGATGTAGTGAACAGACAACACTTATATAAACAAATTCCATCTCGGATGATAATTCTGACTGGAACCTACCTTTCATTTTAAGAAAAAATATTATTCACAGTAAGATTTATCCAAAATTAACTGGTCATTACTGAGCAGTAAGTACACATTGGTTCTATCCTGCACGTACACAGAACAACACAAGAAGCTGAGATTCCACTATGTAAGCACCAAAAAACAATCACTAACCTGCAGGTTGTTATAGACGCTGTGACAAATTGGAGGAGCCAATTTGTATATAGAAAATTGAATTTATTAGTAAACAAATTAGCAAGCGATAAGGGAGCAAACCAGCGCTGGGCAGCCGGGGAGGCAGTGCTCTGCCAAAGGCCTGCACCTAAAACGGGGGAGGAGTCCTTTATTTATACAGTTTCTGGTTCTCATCTGTGTTCTGTGTCGGCCGGTATCCTCTGCGTTGTGTGCGCTCCTGCGCCGGGGGTCGTAATCTGCCTCTTTGGGGGTCGCTGGGATGAAGGCTTGAAGTCTTCTCAGCCGTTCTCTGGGAAGCCTCATCCCTGTTCTTGTGAAATCTCTCTCTCTCATCAGCATCCATTTGTGTATTCTACTGGATACTCACCTGAGACTGTCCCCCCTCCCTACATGCTTTAGATAACTGAGGAATGTCTCAACTCCTGCATGCGATTTCAGGAACAAAGTTAACCCATTCATTACACAGGTCAGTAAGTCAAAAAGAAGCTGGGTTAGAAACAATATGGTAACTGAAAATTCTTACAAAATAACTAGATCTCAATTCTTTCTTTCTTTCTTTCAGTCCTTTCCATTTAGGTTCAGAACAGACATGAGTTGAACTTGTTCTTATTTGATGTTCTAGTTCTGAACTGCTCAGCCAGAAATGCAAATTACAGATCCACGTCGATCCTGTAAATTGTATCACTCTAATGCTCCTCACACCTCAGCACACTCAAACTTTTTGATACCATGGTATGCAGAAAGAGAGAAGCACTTTATATACACTCAGTTCTAATTCAGTAAAAAAAGAAAAGGAAGAAACAGTTTTCGTAAGTCTTGGGTTTCTGTATCTCACACTGTAACTATTTCTAAAAAGAGCAGAGGTTTTTGCTCATTTAAAGATGAGTTATGTGATGATTACCTCAAGGAATATTAAGGGAAACATGAGGATAATTCCATCAAGGCTTTTAGAAATCCTGTGTGCAATTTGTCTTTCTTTTCCGAGCGTTAAGAATCTCAACTGCAATGGCAGAAACAACCATTTATCTGCCATTGTTCATTCCCAAGAGTTATTCCTAAGCACCGCATTAGTTTTCACAGGGAGCTAACTACCTCGCCTTTTATTCAGAATATGTACTGTCTGCACTGTTCCTTGGTTGGGTCATACACAATTTACTCTTTTATGCATTCTCATCTCATTTTTGCTTTCTTATTCAAATGCAGTTTTATTTATTGTGGTGTAAAAAGAAAACAGCCTCAATCCAAGGTGATCGATAAGACAAAAGGAGTGCTAAGCAGGCTTTGTCATTCCTGCCCACATAGTGTAATTCTCTACATGGTTGTACCAAAAGCTGGGAGAGTGGGATGCTGTTGGGGGTTTTTCCAGGTTTTTATTTCTGAGATAATTTTCAAGCTTTGTTTAATTACAGAGATGTCAGTAGCACAGAGAAATCTAGGAAAAGAAGAACTAGAATAGTAAACACACTACAACAGGGTGTGATGCTGGCAGAATGGATTTTAATTTCTATTGTTTTCACTTCTTACTCTTTTACTTTCTTGTAAGTTTTAAATAAATACTTTAAAATGAATTATGGTATGTACAGTTTCTGACAGGCTGTAGAAATATGTAAGCTTTGACCAATCATTAGAAATCCTGTGTTTGAACAGATGCCAGTCATTCAATCAAGTTGGGCTTTCTCATCACATACTTCACTTTGGCATTTCTACAGGCATGGCAGCCATTCAACTCATATCTTGAAAGCTTTATTTCAAGTTCACTTCCTTCAGCAAAGCATTGCATGTGATCTGTTAAGAAGGATGATACACAACCCAAGTTACGCTGTGCTCACACTGGACTACAAGAAGGCATTGCCATGGATACTCCACACAGTTATGAGAAGGTATGGGGCAAGACAGGCGTTTTCTGGAACCAGAATTATTTCCCATTAAGCTGCCTAATGACCCTAGGATATTGGTGGGCCCCAACCATTTCTTAATAATGGATATTATGACTCATACATCCATCCTGCCTTACTTTTCAATGCACCATTGAAAAGATAGGAAGCCATTTTAGCAGCATACCCTAATATATCATAGCAATTTAACTTCTAATAGATTTTATTATTGTTTTTAATTCTTTTTTCTTTAGAGGATATTGATTTTGAGAGTACACTATTCTTGCAATTAGGTACAACTGTTTTTTCAGTATGTAATCATTTTTGCTTTGTAACTTTTGCAAGAGACAAACTGCCTTAATATAACCTCTGATCTCTCTGAGTCATGTACAGACGCTAAAATAACAAGGACATAAATATGATACACAAGTTATTGAATACGAAACAACACTGCACCTATAAGACACCAAAGAAATGGTTTTATTGTCTGACTTGCCAACACGCTAAAACCTAAAACTGCCACATACACACACACACAGCACTTAGAAAGCAATTAGGTAAAGCAGCTTAAAGTAACAGCTGGGTGACCCCAAATGCTCTTTTTAAAAGTTTTCACAGTCTACCAAGAACTGCAGCACCTTCTCCACTGCAGCCTCAGACATCCATTCCTCAGCAGGCACATATTCCACCCTCTGCAAAAGTATTCTATAGAGAACATATTTCATGGTCTGCTTCTCTGTGAGGATTTACATAAACCCAGCAAGCTTCCTCAGTGAGAAGGTGGTGCTTTACAAGGCTGGATCGCTGTTTGTTCTATCAATAGCACTTGTTTAAGCATAACACTGAGAGCTGCTTCTCTTCTATTAACAATTTTGCTGCTGTTCTGCACATATTAAGCAGCTTCCCTAGTGATGCAGAAAAGAGGCATTAAACCATGACAAGAAACATTATTCTAGTATTAACACAAAAATTATACTTACTATTCACAGCACTGACATTTAGTTCTTCTGGAGAAATAAAGTGTTAAAAATCAATGGATTTTTTTTTCAGTACCTTTTTGCACAATTAATGCTGATTACTATAACCTAGTTTAAATTTCTGCTTTATTTTCCTAATCTGTGTCACATGGTTATAGCTCTTTTATATTTCATTCCAAAACATCTTTTATTTTTGGTGCACTTAGAGCAAGAAATTGACATTTTCTTTAGATATCAGCAGGGTGGTACCAGTTCTTTTTTTTCTGATCTACATGAAAACATGGTCATTGTTGTAAGAGGGCGTTTGATTTTAGTACACACACAGTGTCCTTCAAGCTGTAACTTGCAATTATCAATGCCAGAGTAAACAGCAAATTCCTGCCAGGCAATGTAAGAAACTACGACAGCTACTGGTTAGTGCTTCAGAAAAGATAATAGTCTTTTCTTGTGATTCCATCAAAATTAAGTAAGACTTAAACGATGCAAAGATGTCAGGCATAATTCAGGAACTGCCTTGTTTCTAATACCTTCAATCTGCACACCAACCCTGTAGCCAACACTGCCTCAAAATCTTCTGTAAACAATAGTAGAAATTACCATAAAACTCTCCTATCTTGAAGTGATCTCGATCTTTTCCTGTCTGTAATTTACACTAGATCCTTTGATTTATTTTTTTTGACAAAACACCAGGAAAGTTCCGTCGCAAGGAACTACTCAAACACCTATGGAACAACACAGAAATCACTGTGCTCCAACACCTGTCACGATTCCTATGAGTGACTTAAAAACCAGTAAGAACAAATTCAGGAATTGGCCATTTTGCTTCACTTTTTAGTCATGGGGACATAGTGCCATAATTTTTTCTGCATGTACTTTTTTTTTTTTTTTTTGTTCTAAGGGAAATAAAAGCTGGCAGTGTACTGAGCTTTTAAGACCCCAAATGAACACATTCTTTCCTCAGAAAAAAGCAGCTCCTGCACCACTGTGGGTACTTGACATATTTAAAACTATAAAACTGTCTAAGACCATTATTGATTTTACTGTGTTTGAAGCAGGTGAAGCATTAGACAGCAGACATTCCTAGCCATAAACATTACAAGGTATCTCTGTATCTTCAGCAAATACAGAACGGCTGTTGTTAATGTAGCAGATTATTCACTTTGGAATTCGGGCCCTGGAAGCGACCTTGGTGTTTGGCTCTCTATACTTCAGCCCCAATGACAACCAGAAGGGCAAGGCTACTACTACTTGTTACGATGTAATACCATGTTAAGCACATACCTGAATAGGCATCTTGCTGAGGACTTATCCTTGTAATTGCAGTTGCAAATCTGTCATATCTGGAAGCCTCTGGAACTTTTTGTAGTCTTATTAGACATGAGTGAGCCAAACCAGCTCAGTGGTGCTGTGCTCATGAAAAGCAGCCCAAAACAATTTAATGGACCGTATCACCCATTTTACACTTATGGGTATCCTAATTTAATAAAAAACAACAACAAAAAAGAACTCATTCAAAGGTGTAATGGCCTTGTTTTAAATCACACGCTGCATTGGGATTAGAAAATAATTATTATTCCTCTTTTAAGGTAAGCAGATTATCATGCCTCTAATCATTCTCAAAGGAATAGAAGAGATGAGAAAATAATCTAAAACTTTTCCTGATGGAACTAAACTCATGACTAGGCTTAATAAGCTCATCATAATTACCAACAACTTTTGCTTTGCTAGTTCCGTAAAGAATTGCCGCTAGGACAACATTTAAAGCTGACTTTCCATGTACCCAAGTTCTGTCGGCTGCCTACACTATTGCACAAATAAAGATGGAATAATCCCTCTGTAGCATAAAGTTTTGCCTCTGCTATGCTGCCACCTAAAGGGTTAGAAAAAAGAGAGGAGGATTACATTTTCCATGTGCTCTGTGGGAATTATGAACTAATTGGCACTTGACTATCCAAATTCTAGGTTTTCATTGGAACAGCACTTGAAACCTGAGGGAGGCTGACTTCGTGTAGTGGACTGGATCACCACCAGCAGTAATGTAAAATATGTGCTTTTAGAGATTTCTTTACATGGGTATATCAGGAGTCGAATTATTTATGGGCTGCATGACAATTTACAGCTCAGAAAAATAACCACAGAGAGCAGGTAGCTGTGGAAAGAAGAGCCTCAAGCCACCTGTTCCTGCTCTATGGCTGAGTATACACCCATATCAAAGTCCTTTTTAGTCTTCCTCCTTCATCTACCTCTGCATTGACTTGAAAAGAAATTGGAGCCTAGTAATAGAAAGTACTGAAATACAAGGTCTCACCAGGTGTGTTTTCCTCAGAAACCTACAATGCTAATTATAAAACTTAACTAATAGCATTGTAATTTTTTGTAGTTTATCACAGTTTTCTGGTTTTTCTTTGCTATGACTTTAAAAAAAAATTCTATTTTTTGCAAGTGTTTTATAAACAAACAAAAAATTAGAAAACAATAATTTTCATCCCATAAAGATTTTTATCTCACAAAGAGAATATTGAAATTTATGTAGCTTGCTTATGTAAACTATTATTCAAGAATGGATCACAGAACAAAAAGTATAAACTATTAGAGAAGTGATTTTTTTCAGTTTTTGTCCATGTGCTTTGTTTTAGAATATATTCTATGTACTGCTCCTAAAACAGGATCACTCTCAAGTTCCTTTCTTGCCTACAAAAAAAGGAATAGGTTTTTCCCCAAATCCTTGGTTTGTTAGATTGTCCAGTCTCCCTTCAAATAAGCAAAGGAAGATGTACTAATTTCTGAAGCCATATAAGTTATTCATATGAAAACAAGGCAATTAAATCAGAGCCTGGAACTAGGTAGTAATATTTGCAGTTAATCCCAAATTCATATTGAAAGTCATCATTTATGGCAGCATTGATTGCAGAGCTCATACTTAGGATTGTGGCTGGAGCACCAGCAATAAACATGAGCTGGTAGAAGAAATAAACAGAAAATAGTAGATATAAATAACTAAAAGAGCTTTTGTTTAAAGAAGAAACATGAATCAAAGCAAAAGAAGGATTGTTAAACAAAGTGAAAACCGCCTATTATCAGATTATTTAAATTGTTTGTTCCCATAGTAATTACAAAGTGTTTCAGTCAAAACCAGAGTAGTATGAGCAGTCTGCTGAATACAGAATGGGACTACAGTGAGGACAATTTCCTCTCCACCGTGTTGCTTCTGGATGAGAAAAAATTTTGAGTAAGTCATCTTCTGCCTGTGTTTCCAGTTTTTAAATGGATCACAATCCACAAAAAAGAAAGCTTTGTGTAGATAAACTAAAAATATTGATGAAGTACTTGGATAATGTAGGGAAATAGGTCAAGAAGAAAACTGATCGAGCCTTTTTTTGAATAAGTATTTCTTTGAACAAACTAACCACTGCACTATTACAATAAGAAAAAACATCAATATGATGCTACAAAAATTTTAGAATTTTTATTTAATATAAGCTATTTGAACACCCCAGGTCATTTGTTTTGGCAGGTTTAAACTGGAATAGAAAAATATGAGTTACTCTGACAAATGAACAGCTCATCACAGTAGTTGACAGCACATGAATAACTGATGCATGTTTCAGTTTGTATTATTAATTGAAAAGCAGGACTTCCAGGACTTTTCAATACTTTGTTTGGTGAGGATAATTTTAAAGGAATCCTTAATTTAGTAAAAAGTATCACACATTTAAAAAATAGAAATACACATCAGTACTGGTCTGTTATCAGTTATGAGTAATTAAAAGCAATAAGATACTTTAGAATAAGAGCCAAATTTTAAAGTAAACCTCCTTAAGCACAGCCAAGCTGCAAAGAATCACCTTATTTGTCTTCTACAAAATCCAAGGAAAACCTTTGAGACTGGAAGCTCTTACTACAAAGGCCAAATGTATCTTTCCAGACAACCATGTGCACCCACATCTTGCATGCACACATTTGATTCATTAAAGACGTATTTAGAGCTTTCGTTCCACTGTAAATCTGTTGCTTATTTCACTGCATGAGAAGCAAACCAACACTGCAGATTATCACCCGTCAGGAAAGCTGCAAGGAATCCAAAGTCAACAGAGCTCGTTTGCTGAGGTCTCAAGAACAGCCTAGGTTGTGGCCAGTTACTTCGCTTCTGTACTATTTTGTTTTGGAGGAATTCTCTCCTGGCTTGTTGCAGGTTTTTATAATAAATAAGATATGCAAGGCAGAAGTTGGATGCATTTGCCCTCTAAACTAGATCAAAAGATATTTCTTTTAAGATTTTTTTTTTTTTTAAAAACACCCTATACAAATGCACAAAGAGTTATCCAGGGCAAGGGGAAACATGGAGTGCCATTTTTTTGTGTTAAATAAACCAAGCTGGTAGAGCAGCAACACTTTGCAATTATTTATTAGGTGAAAACCATTGCCTGGTTGCAAAAAGAATGTACTTTAAATGTTGTGAGATTTGTCAGAGAGAAGAAAACAGCCAAACCCAAAGATAATGATGCTTCTATTTATGTGAATCTGATCACACTGCTCTTAAAAATTTATTTCAAGTGCAGGATGGATCACATATGAAGTAAAGTTTATACCTTTCTATTAAACAGCATAAAAAGATCAAGTTGCATTCCCCTAAAATCACACTAAAAATTGCATCAAGGAATATGACTTGGTTATGCTGGTCAGAAGCTGAGAAAGGCTCATTTTAAAATTATTGGGAGATTCACAGCTATTTATATTAAAAGATGACTCCAAGGCATGAGCAAATAAGGAAACTCAGGCACATTTCTACCATACCAGCTGTAAGCAGATGGGAGAGAATTAATTATCAAAAAGAGTTAAGTGTAAGATAGATTTTTTGTTCCTGCAAAGGAACATCACATAAATTACCAGGGCAACATGAGAAGATTTCTAGGGTAAAATGAAGTTAAAATAGTGCAGTGTGTGGATAAAACTAGGCAGTCTCAGAGTTGAAAATGGTATTTTTCCAAGGTTTATGAGTAATCAGTTGAAGAATTTCAGTGAGGCCGCTTGTCTCCAGTTTCTTCTTAGTGTCTACGGATCATTGCACCTGAGCCCGTGTCTCCCTTGGGAACTTATTATGCAGTAAATAAGGCTGTAAATTTGCAGGGACTCTGCACTTGCTCCACTTGTGGACAGTGTTAATGTGCCATAAGAACCCTCTGTAAAGTTCACTCTCCCTTTTTCAAAAGCGAACAACTCTGAGGATAGAGAATCTACGTGGGGAATCAGTAGGGATCAGTGAAAGAGGCAGAATGTCCCATTTACAGTTAATTCCTTGCAAACACAAACATGTCTGTGTAGGAAGAACAGTAGAACAGCACCTGTGTGTGCAGAGCAATGGCTATAGAGACTCCTTACCTATGCTCAGGTTTCCTACACCCAGGAGCCTCCACTAACCACCTTTGCAAGTGCCAGGATTAGCTCCCGCTTCACTGTAGATATCAGGACTGTCTCCTTATTAAAGAACCAAACCAATATAAAAGTAAATATAACCATAGACCAAGGGAGCAATTGCAAAATAGGAAATATTGCCCTGTGAGCTATATTAAACATTCTGCTCCAGGAAATGCTGTGTAAAACTGCAGCGCCACTCCCAGGAACCAAATATATGATTTGAACTGAACATTAATAGTAAGAATAATAATGCACTGATGGTTTAAGAGTTAAACCATGGGATGGGAACTTAATTATGAGCACTGACAGGACCAGAGGAAATGACCTCAAGCTGTGCTGAGGGAGATTCTGTTTGGACACCAGGAGGAATTTCTTCATGGAAAGGGTGGTCAGGCACTGGAATGGGCTGTCTGAGGTGGTGGAGTCACCTCTGGAGGTGTTCACTCAGCGCCATGGTCTAGTTGCTAAGGTGGTGATTGGTCAAAGGTTGATTTACAGAATCACAGAGAATATTCTCATTTGGAAGGGACCCACCCACAAGTATCACAGAGTCCAACTCTTAAGTGAATGGCCCATACAAGGGATTGACCCTTGGCATTAGTATCTCCAAGTGTCTACCAACTGAGCAGGGTTGGACTCGAGGATCTTGGAGGTCTTTTCCACCCTTAATAGTTCTGTGATTCTGCAATTCCACTGTCACAGAAGCATAGAACAGTTTGGATTACAAGGGACCTTCAAAGGCTATCCAGTCCAACACCCCTGCAATAAGCAGGGACCTCTTCAACTAGAGCAGGTTGTCAGAGCCCCATCCAATCTGACCTTGATTTCAGAGATGAAGCATCCATCACCTTTTTGGGCAACCTGGGCCAGTGGTTAACCACCCTCACTGTAAAAAACATCTTCCTTATATCTAATCAAAATCTACCCTGTTTTAGCTTAAAACCATAGAACAGTATTGGTTAAACTTTTTGAGTGTCAGTGGTACTTGAAGCCTGCAATTGAAGATTTTATTTCTTTCCAGTAGCATGATGAACACTTGCAAATGCTACACCTTAACAGATTTCTGTGGTCTTATCTAAAAGCAAATGCTCAAGCTACAAAACAAAAGCTTATATTTAATAAATACAATTAATGAAATGAAATTAAATTGATAAAAAAAGGAAAATCAATTTAGAAAACCCTAATAGCTGCTTTTCTTGTACTGAACTGAACAGAAAATAAACCTTTACTTAGTGTTCCTATCAGAACTTCCTCTAGTATGGCAATTTATAGACCATAACACAGCCTGGATAAGCCTTTGAATTTTGCATTCCTTGCTCTTCTACAATTCATTTCTTTTATTAAAGCATCAGCTTGAAAATGCATTATGAAGTTCCATTTTCTGTGGTGAGAAGAACAAAACAAAGCAAAAAAGCTGCAGCCAGACTTCCAGAACTAACAATGCTTCTATCATTTATGGCTGCAGATAAAAAAAGCTCACTAAATATAACAAGTTTCACAAGAACAAATGGAAAACTATCCAAAGAAAGTCATCCTCAAATACAATATTAATACAAAAAAGAGTCTCATAATTTTTTCTAGAGTGCCCTTCACTAAATTTGAACACATGAGAATGACAGTCCCAAGAGCACATTCTTCCCTGTATCCTTTATAAGTGACCAACTTGGGGAATCAGAGTCAGGAATAATTTTTACATTAATGCCCAGAAAAGTAGAATTTTCCAGGCTATTAACACTAAGGATTCAAGATTATAGAGAAAAATAAAAGGCAGAGAAATAGAAAAAAACAAAGCAGTACCATGTTAGCACTACTCCAACCATATGACTTCATGACTTTAGTAGTGATACTTGACCTTAAATTAAAGGACGTTTTTCAATATTTCAATGTGCTGTATCAGTCTGAAAACAGAAAATGATAAGTCTCTGCACAGTGAAATAGGTACAGACACATCTACATGAGCTGAATTATTTGAAGATAATTCAACTCATCACATTATTTGTAGCATTTCTTAAAGTAGGATATGAATATATTCAGCTGAAGGCTTTCCAATACAATTTGCAAGGAGTTATGAGAATTGGATGTATTTTTCCTCTTATAATATACACTCTATCACTTCTCCAAAGCTATTGCCATTCTGTAATGAATATTTCTGATTATTTATAACAGAGTAAGGGTCAGGGAGCATTAGAAATTGAACTCCTGCAGAACAGAGCTGCATCCCAAGATACAGCGCTAGCAGGCAAAGCCTGAGATTTCTTTCAGTCTGTTGTTTGTGACCTCAGTCCTGACCCATCTGTAAATGTGAGAGGTAAATATGTCTGCTTCCAGCACAGTCCAAGGTCTCTGACAACCAAATATCAGGCAGCTGTACGTGACTGAACACGTCCATCTCTGAGCCTGCTTTAAACCTCAACCCATAGACATGCCGTCTTGAATTCAAGGATATTATTTTTCTCCCCCAAGTCTAGAAATAATAGACTTTATTTATTTTATGTTAAGCATGCCTGTTACTTCACAAACAATTATCCACTAAATTTCATAATTGGTTAAATCTTGCATAACAAATTGTGTGAGTTGAGGAATCAATTGCAGCAGTAGTTAAGAACACACAGAACCCAAAATAACATATACTGTAATAAATGGTTCCACAGTAATGAAATAACATTTCCTGAGCATTATGATTTGAAATTATTTGGATGTGTCAAAATTAGTGAATGCATTCTTATATATCTGCAAAAATCATAATTAATGCTACAAGCATAGTACACAAGGAAAAGATGAGGCTCAGATGATGGGAGTCTTTAGAGATTTATCGCAGTTATCAGATCTTGTGAATTACAAAGGATTAGGAACTAAATCCATAAAATACATGGGTTTGCCCTGAGCATTTTTAATGGGTTAAAAGACATTTCACAGACAAAAACAATTAGTGACTAAATTCAGGAATTGGTAATACCATCTTGATATGGAGCTGAAGATGCCAAGGGCTTCAATTTGAATCTTTTTGATGTTCTGAATTTTAGTTAATGATAAATCTCTTTCTGCAGGAGTTCTGCATCCAGCTGTATTCAGATTGCAAAATTATGTCTGTGTCCTCTTCAAACACTCCTCACCCTTTCTTGTAAGCATTATGGATAGTTGCTAAGATTATGAAAGATAATTTTTAAAATGTTAATAATAAATATGACATAAATATGTTAATTCTGTGGTAAGGTCAAGAGTACGAACAGCCACAGAGAAACTGAAAACTAAATATTTGCAAATAGACATATATTTAAGCTCTTGAGGGGAACTTCTGGAATGAAGCATATAATTTTTTGCTGAAACCTTATCTCATCATATGTTAAGCTTATCCAGAAAGCCTTTCTGGATTATAAAAAGCAATCAGTTCTAATGAACAAAAGAGAAACTGTAATATTTGTTCTTGTTCTTTCCTATATTCCCTGAAAATTGATGACATTATTAATCACATTATAAAAATAGAAATGTACATATGTATGCACATAGTGTGATTATTTACATTAAAATGTCTTAAAACATTAAATTATTAAGAAAAAGTGGTTTAAAGCCATTTTTCTAATTTGGGAACCATCTAAGGTGTGGCCATTAGAGCCAACCTCCTGAAATCAGCAGGTCCAGTAAGCTGGCAATTTAACATTAAAATAGGAAGGCAATTTATTTATTAAACTGCAATGTGAGGGGAGTAAAAAGTAATAAATACGAGTCACCAGAAAAAGCAGAAACTCCATCCCTGTGGCCTTGCAGCACAAAGTGAATGTGTGTGCTTGTGACTCTTGTCTCTCAAACTGCTGTGTAAGTGATGACAGAATTAGAATTTGAAGAATCTCCCAGATCTTCCTATTAAGAAATGAATTCAGATGAGAAATCCACAAGGTCCAACCTCTTGCATGACCTTCTTGAGTGAAGTTCCTCCAAAACTACTGTCTGGCAGCAGTAAGCACAGCTGTGGGAAGACTGATAATCTCTGTAGTCTTCATAATTACATATATTGACCTATATTTACCTAACTAACCTGCTAAACTGGACTTTATAATGGAAAGGGGTGAGGGGAAATCAGGAAATATTTGTGCAGAGTGTATTTCTGAAGACCTCAAAGAAATATTTTGTAGAGACTAAATTTTGTTATAGTCAATGCAAATGCCAGCACTAGTCTGAGCCAAGCTTTTAAAACAGTGACTTTCCTTCCAAAATTGCATACTAAAAGCAAACAGCATTTTTGTTTCTATCTGTAAAAAACAAAATACAACAGAGAAAAAAGGCAACTTCATACTTCAGGATATTGTACCAAGCTCCAGAGACCATATGAACAGCTTCCTTGTAAAAACGTTAGTGCCTGTAGTGATTACATCCTCTAGGACTGGGATAGGCACCTTTGAATATTAAATGTTTTTTGTCTATTGGGCCATTCCTTGCAAACAAGTTCTTAATGAGTTATGACTGCAAGTGGATTAGGAAATGACATGCAAGACCTTGCTTCTGCATGGATTATAAAGGTATATCAGCCAATGCCTTTTCACAGTACTGTCTTCAGTTTAATGTTCAGATATACAAATATAATTCACCAAGCTATCATTTTTTTGTTAACTGCACTTTGCAGACAGTACAGAGCAATTTGATGTCTCTCAAGGTGGATAATAGCATGAATAATTCATTAAGCTTACTGGAGTTAATGTTGTTGTACTCAAGGTTAAGTATTCCCCCATCTCCATATAAGGAATTACTTGATTACATACCTTAAAAATGAACTTTCTTAAAAACACCATTGTATAAATAATAGGATATGTCTGACGGCCATAATTTGTGAGCTAATCCATCAAGGCACCAGCAAATAACCATGTCCCGAACAAGCCTACTCTTTTCAGATGTGTTACAACTCTTTATAACACACACCCGTTTAGTAAAAAACATTCTATCTGTGAGATAGTTTTTACTCCTTGCAGCACTGCTGTGAATGGTGAACATGATTTTATTTATTAAGGACTATAATAAAACACAAAAGCAAAATCAAGGGACTATGTCCAGTTTGGCCATGAATTTAATAAAGATTTATAAAATTACCAAGAGTAAAGCAATGTGCTATTTAGTCAACATCACAAATAAGCTATGGCGTTCAGATTATCCTTTGGACAAACTGGGGGGGGGGAAAGCCCTGTAAGAAGCAAGGCCATGGAAACAAGCCAAGTTGTTTGGCTGGTGGTCGATTTAATTAAAAGCAGCAGCCAGCCAGCTCACCACATTCAACTGTAGCTCAGTAAATGACTTCACCGTGTCCTCTACGAGCAAGTCCTTCTGCATGGCAAGATCAAACACTGCAAAACAAAAAGTATTTTCTGACAAGTGCAGCCTTCACCTCTCACTAATAACTCACTGATCAAACTCCGATTGAACCCAGCCAGAAACAAGGATGAAGTTGAACTGCTTTAAAGGGACTGAGCATCCTAAAGAGATACCACGGCCCCTTCAAGTGTTAATATGCTGCAGATTACTCGGACACTTCCACAAGACACAAAGAAATCACTTCAGCATTCAATGGACATGAGTTACCTCACACTTTCAGAGTCTTCAGAAACTCTCAGTCAGGAGTACCTATCAAAAGGTCGTTTATGTATGTGTTTAATTACCTGACTGGCTATGGAGGCTTGCTCATAACCAGACTGTGGAACTCCTGCTGCAAGATGAGGCTTGGTACATGTGCCTAAACTACAGCATGCTCCATCCCAGAATATTCATGCTGACAGAACACACAGAACTTGATAACACCCCTGGACGTTTATCTCTTAATAATGCACTAAAGGTGGAAAGCAATTGTGAGAATTTTACTGCATTCTACCAGCATATGTTGAGGGCAGGCTCTAAGTGTTATTTTCTTGGTTTCTGCTGTCACAGTGGTCCTGCCTATTTAGCTGACTTCCACCTCTCTTACTTCTTGCTTCAGCAAATGATAACAAATTATTAATTTGCCTGCAGATGACATTTACTGCAGAAAGCAGAAAACTACACCAAAGAAAACGGTAATACAATAGCTTAAACAAGCCTAAGTGCCAGGTACCAGACACTGTCATCGGTAAAACAAATTAGCGAGGTTTCAGCTCTGCTGATGAAATAACAGTCTGTGCTATGAAAACTGTGTTCATAAAGTGATACTGAACTCCAAAGGAAGCTTCTAACAGGTCCAGGGAGCTGAAAACATAACCAGTCACCAATTATCCTTTATTCACGTTTAACAAAGAGTAAATTTCTTGCAGGGAATTGTAGCGAGTATGATTTCCTAACGTTAACAAAGGCACAGGGCACACGTCTAACTGGGTATTTCACAGCATCCAGGTGAAAAAGAAAAGTTGTGTAAAAATTTTGTGAGAAAGACAATGAATTCTCTAAAAATAGTTAACCAACAAAGTCAGGAACTCTTCCTTTTCAAGGTTGCATGCACAGATTCTTTTCTTTCCTCACAAAACAGGCAGACAGCCTGAATATTATAGAAAGTCTGGAAGACTAACGTGAAATTACAGACAGTAGTTTAACAATTCCAGCAGACAGACTTAAAAAGAACAAGTTACATGTTTTTCATCTTGAATCCCAAATACAAAGTAATAACCACCAGTTAATTCAAATCCTTATGTATGTACCTAACACATCAACCGTTGCACAGACACAAAACCCATTAAAAGAGACAACAGGTTTGAATCTTGACTTCCATTCAGGGACCTTACCTAGAATTTCTTATAACGAACTAATTACCCATGCTGAATGAATTACAACATTTTATTCAAATAACATGAATATATATCTGTGATTCTTCCATTATTTCTGGACCATTTTAATTACAAGTATCATCATGTGCTTGTCTCTGCGAGCCTACTGGAGGAAATGTCACAGTACTTTTACAAGCAGAAAGTGCTCACATGCCATAATAAAATACATCAAAACCAAACTGAGCAAATTGAGATTTATAGGACAGCAGTGGCTGTGGGTCCCTGGCAAACCATAGAGCTCCCAACTCCAATTTCCATCGTCACCCCCACTGCTCAGATTGCACAGTAAATGATTTTATACTGCTGGCACTGATGCTGTGTCTAGCGAGCATTTGCAGTTGGACACTAAGTTCAGTCAATCACCATTGTCTCTTGCCAAACCCCAGGAAAATGTTCTCCATGGCTGTTTTTCCAGAAACTTTCCAAACCATTTCAGATGAGCAGCCTTGATTTTTCTGGCTAACTCTTCATGAAATGCATCTTTTCTGCCTATAAATCTTACACATATATGTATATAACTTTTTCTTAAAATTATTTTGATCTCAGACATCGGTGACAGCGTAGAACAATCACACCGGGAAGTTTATGAAGGCAGAGATACCACTGCTGGTTTAATGTTTCAGAATAATGACAATAAGTGATGTCAAACAACCAACTGGCAAAATGAAAAAATGTCAGCATACCTTTGAAAAATACACGAGAAGAATTTTTTATTCATCTCTATTTTTAGGACTACTCTTAGTTTTTTCTTTTGGAATTGCATGTTTAATCTTACTTCAGGTCTCCATCTCTTCCATAATTTCATTTCAAAAGGTACTTATGGAGTTCTCCATGGCAGGAAGGTGGGGTTTTTTATTAATGAATTAGTTAATATTTTCTTCTAAAGAAATGCCCCTTAAAAATATTATTTTTTCATAATTGGTAGGAAAATGTCACCTTTTAAATGTCACCTTTTAAATATGACAACAATAGAAATTGAATGAAACTCCTTAAAATGTAATAATTCTTTTTTTTTTTAACCTTATCTAGATATAAATAGCACTAAAAGTTAGCCAGTTAGGAAATTATATAATTAAAATAAACATTTATGATGGATAACATAAACATGAAAATAATATTTGAGAAAAATATGTATATTGACCTCTCAAATTAATTTCTGAAAATCCCTGTCATTTTCACAGCTTTCCTATAAATAACTACCTGACAATTTTCCCTTGATGTAACCCCATTTTCCTACTTTCATAACTCATTTATCAGCCTTCAACTTAGCATTATCAGTTTTGATTATATTTTATGATATTTTATAGGTCTCATAAAAACAAATGGAAATGTATTAAACTATTCTTGACTTCCTGAGCAACACTTCCTCAAGCAGCACCAAGGACAAAGCAAAAACAACTCTATTCTTTTTTCACCTGCCCCATCTTGAAAAAGAGATGTGGTTTTAGGTTATCACTCATATTGATGAATATCTCATGGCAGGCTCTGTGTCCTGCCTACACACGGAGAAGGCAGCAAAGTGCCTACTCTATTTTTCAGTACCAAAGCCAACAGATCTCTCTGTATTACAGGAAGATCCATGGCTAAAGGGGCATTTATAATAAAGTAAAAACACAGTGTCAAACTTCATGGAATGAGGAAAACTTTCATATAGCCTTCCATAATAGCCTTATTTGTAACTGTGAATCAGACATGAGGACATGGACTAAATAAACTGCTCAGAGATGCTGACAAGATGTCATCCTGCTCATTTTTTGTAGTCTAGTTTATTTTGGGGAAAAATAAATAATTTTGCACTTTCTTGCCTAATTCGGCTGAGATCCACTTCATTGTCACATTATGCAGGATTTATGAATATTTCTGATATGACAAGACTTCACATTCTTTCATTACCACTTTTTAGCTGTATCGAAGGCCTGTCACAGTCTTGCCAGGTTTTTAGATACTGCTCTTCATTTAACATGCTTAGCCCATTTATCATATTTGTTATCCCCATCGTTGTTATTTCTCTATTAGGTCAAACAACTATCAGACAGTATATATTTACCTTTACTGTTTTGACTGTAGAATGGAAATATCTCATTTTATCAGTACATCTCATTCCTATCAAGACCTTAATATTTCCTTTAATAGAGATTTTTCTTCATATCTAACAACTCTTCCATATTGTGCAGAGACAGGTTTAAACTTCCAGTTCTCTCAGGATCAATAGTTATTCAATCAGCTTCACACTGAAATAGTTTTATCTCTATTCCTTTTAATGCCTTCCCTCATTTGGCTTATTAGTATCTCCCCCCAAAAACCCCAATTATTTGTTTCCTAAAAGAATTTTATATTTTCAGAGATAACAAATGAAAATGGAAAGAAGAACAAAGAATAGGAAAAAATCACTTTTACCTCCATATATGAGACATATATTTGGGATCTATTGCACTTGCTGCATAATCATACCTCCAGAATAAAGGAAATAACTGCAATGATTATGTGTTATTCATAAGCACATAATTTACAATATTCTGCAGAGATATTGTGAAAGTTTTTCACATTGAGGGTCTCTAATCTCAGTCTCTCTC